>NW_010581782.1:0-12211 GCF_000705375.1 Tinamus guttatus | reverse complement strand
CCTCCGTTACTCCCCTTTGCAGCTGCGAGGAGGGCAGATTGTGTTGCCCAGGGAACCGTGGAGGAGCTGAGTCTGTGCGTACCAACCATCCTGGAAGTGGAAAGTATGTATCACCCCAAGCAAGCCTTTGTAATGCCAAAACTTCTGTTTAGGCCCTAGTTTTTTTCTCTAAGTTTTCCCTTTTTCAGGCTATTCTTCCACAATAGTAATGTACTTATATATTATACTTATATTATAACTTATATATAAAGGCTTATATATTTTGACTTAATTCAAAATATACCTGGACTGATAAATCTGAGTGCAGCTTCCTACCCTGCTCTGCCCTATTAATTCAAGATTTGTAGGCTTTCTATCCCTTATTTCTCCTTCGGTAAAATGAAAGTAAAAGCCTTTTCTGCCGTTGTCAGGAAAAATAGGGTATAAAGGGTATATTTTCTGTCCTCATGATATTTGGTGGGACCTCAGTTGCTCTGAACGATATATTCCCAGTTTCATGTGGCAAGGAAAGAACTTCAGTGTGCTAGCTCTCCGTCTCTCCCGAGCAGCATCTGTCTACTATGCTGCTTGGTTGAGGGGATTACATAAATCATGGCATGGCCTACCTAAAAATCAAAGCCATCTCCAAGAGGAGATGCTCTTATCTCAGTGTTGTGTTTTCAGGCCATCTGCTATGGAGATCTTAAGCTTTGACATAAGCTGTCTGTCACCATTGAAAATAATATGAAACAGTTTTTCCCCAAGTCCTATGTGAATGAACTTAGGAAAGCTCACATCCGTACTGGAATTCCTTTGTTTTCTACTTTTAATTAATTTTTATATTGAATTTACACTCTTTACAAAAAAAATACAAAGAAAATATGTTTACTTTTTTTCTTAGTGAGTTTTGCCATGGGGGTCAGCTATTTATTCTTCAAACATCCAGTATGGCATTTCCTTAATTTTTAAGAACACATTTGATCCCAGTATTGAATGCAACCATCAATTATATGTGATCATTTTTAAAGTGCTCTTTTATATTGATTTTTTATTTTTATAGACTCATAGACATATCAAGGTCTTACTATGCTTGAGGCTACAGAAACTCATGAAAATATGACATTTGTGCATGCAAAATTACAAAATTAGATAGAGAAGGATCTTGTTTTTAAACTTTTTCAAAATCCTCCATTTCAGCCATGTCCTTTGTAATCCTCTTGAAAGGATGATTTCCTTTCATTCCTTACCATCTGAAAGCAGCCTGAACAGATGAAATGAGTGAAGTGCTCATCTTACCTTTCTAGACAAGAAGGTTATACACACTTTTTGCAAGCAAGTTGAAAGCACTGCAAGGTGCATTAGAGTATAAACTCTAATGAGACTGTGTAGTTTAAAGCTACTATATCTGGAAAATACCCTGGGTATTTCATAGGGTATATGAAAGAGCTTTCATGGACTCTATGAAAGCCCTTTATTCCTATTCATTAATATTACAGTAGTCTGTGGTCTAAGAGTCCCAGCTGACAGTTCAGAGTCTTGTTGTGCTTGGCACTGTACATGCAGTGCTGTAAAAGCTTCCAGTGGAGCTATTTGAGAGGCTACTGGAAATGCTATGGACTAAGACTACAATAAGAGACAAAATGGGAGAATCGGGATAGCAGCTTTGAAGAAAGAACATTGTGTCATGTGGCCCAACTGTAACATAGAAAAATTGAATGTAATTATTTCCCCAGCTGAGTGTGATGATGTGAAAGGGAAGAACTAATGATGATGCACTCTGCCTGTTAGAGGTTTTTCCTTCCAGGAGCTCAAGGTTACAAGAAGTTCTCTTCACTTGGATTATTATTTTTTCTTCCTTACACTAGAAATGTAATGGTCACAAATAAATTCTGCATATAGGGAGTTAATAACACTCCAAAGATGTTGTGAAATAATTCTAGTTACTAACGCCAGACCTACAGGCTTGGCAATATTTTTTTCCCTGACTTCAAGCATCCGATATTGATTGATTAATTATTCTACCAATGAACTAACAAATATTGACCTTATAGAGTTGAGCAGCATTTAGCCAAAAGTCAATAATCTACATCAATCACTTAATGGAACGTCAAAGCTCAGCATCTGACAGTTTTATGTCATTCAGCAAAAATCTGTCTGTGCTTTGATGATACTTTGACCTTTCTTATATTAGGCATCCTTGGCAGAAAACTAAAAGCAATAATAATAAATTAAACCTGTGGATAATGCTTTGTTATCTGGAATGAAATTGTCACTACCACAGGATTCTCCCTGCAGATTTACCTACCAGCAGGGGTAGGTAGCATTTCTTTTTCTAAATACAAATTTTAATTTTCTAGTTATATAGTTATATAAGATAGCAGAATGATACAGAAATGTAATTTTACCACAGCATAGCAGTAGGGAAACAATAGGGAGCAAATACTGGTATATTTACTAGGGAAAAAAAAAGAGAGAAAAAAAAACCCTCACATACAAACAATTTAGGAATAAGACTGTGAGCTCCATAGCCCTTTTAACAGATGGGGATCTGTCTGTGCAGCTGTCACAGCAGCTATTCACCTCTGTCAGCACCTGAGCTGTTACTAACAGCCTTTATGAGATACACGGAATGCTTATTTACACCACTTCTGGGGTATGTGTTCCAGGTCTGAACCTAGCTAATGTACATTCTCACAACACTGCAGGCATTGCAATCATATTTATGATGATAGTGTAGACACAGCTGATGGGCAGGTGGGGCAGTAGCAGCACAATAGGGATGGTTTTTTATCAGGTTTGATAAGCAGCACAGTAGGTATGTTTTTTACAGCTTCGCTCTGCAGAGCAGCATATTCCCCAATCTTCACTCCACATTAATGCCTGGCATCTGAAGCCAGCTCGTCTTCAAGGTAAGTCAAGGTAACTTTTAAAGTGGTGAAGCTATTCTGGTAGCTATTCTGGTAGCTATTCTGATGCTATTAGAGTCAGGAGTAATCTCAAATTCCTGGGTTTGGATGCAGTCTTCAGCCATGCCCCAACCCTATAATCACACAAAGGAAATCTGCCCTACTGCCAGTCCTGGATGACAGGAGGAACAGTACACTGACACAGAAAGCATCAAAGGGAAAATGGCAGGGAAAGATAAGGAGAGGATAAAGGGCTGTCATCTTCATTCTGTAACACCAGGAACTAAAACGGGCTCTCACTTTGCAAGAAATAAGCTTGGAAGATGCCCCTCTTCCTGTTTTCCAAGAGACTTCAAACTTCTCACATTGACTTTGTCATTTCAGTGCCACGTGCCTAGAGCAAATTGATGTGGAAAGCACATGGAAACTGGCATTTCCTTGCCTAAAAGTAATTGGTGAGCATCAGGTGAGAGGTGCTTTCCATGCTCTGAAAGGCATTGCTTCACAAGGATGATTTACAGGCAAAGTCAATCTGGCCATTCCTTTCCCTAACTTCCAAAGCTGCTTTTTCAAACCTGAGTATATTTCTGTTATATTATTTCTGTTATATTTAAGTAACAGACGTTACTTAAGTGTTTCATCTAAAAAGACAGCATGGGGCAGAACTCTGGAAAAGAGATAGCCTGACTTTGTAGGCCGTATGCAATCTAGAATAATATCCAAACAATTTTGTGAAGCACAGCATAGATGAAATTGTAGGCTATTATCAATATCTGGAAAAAAGGACGCTATTAGTCTGCTACCTTATAACAGATATTCATATCTACACACTCACACACACACACTCTTCCAACTGAAGAGCTGAAAAGATATGTTAAAACCTCTGCTAAAATCTAAAAGTATTCTTTACCTACTCTACCATCCATAAAATATGCTTTATGCCCTGAACTATATTAAGTTGAGAACTTAGTCTGAAATTGTTTTTTTCTTCAGTGTTAATATACTTTTACAAATTCTAATGTACCCTCTTTAAAATGGTACATTCTGTTTCTATTTTACTGTATTCAGCAATCAGCATCAATGACTGTTAGTAACCATGGCAACTAGACAGCTAACTCTTCTTGAATCTTCATTTGTCCACTACTTTTACAAAATACTGTATAGTTAAGAAAGACACAAGGAAAAGCTGGAAGGGATAATGACCTCTTTTAACAAAAGTTTTACATAATGTGATGTGAATCCAGTCTCTAGAATAGAATAGAATAGAATAAAATAGAATAGAATAAAATAAAATAAAATAAAATAAAATAAAATAAAATAAAATAAAATAAAATAAAATAAAATAAGGGTCCTTTTAGGGTCCAATAGCAGTAGCAATTCAGAAAGTTTTAGGATCTTCAGGGATTCAGGATACCCAAGTATAGTTCATTCCTTGTCTGTATTTTAAACCTTCCCATTTGGAAAGACCTCCAAGATCTTTTCCACTTTTGGGTTTTGCTTTTGGTAATAAACTGCTTCTGGATTACTTATAATAGCTATAAAGACTGGCACAAGTGCAACTCTCCTTTGATGACTGGTGCAGAATATTGTCAGCTGCCTGCATGATTCTCATGAGCTCTAATCAAAATATAAAAAGTCAGAGCCTTGAAGAATGGGGAGATGAGAGTAATCTACCGAGATACTAAAACATGCCATCCTCTGAACTGAGAAGACTGGAGCAAAAGAATTGACTTTCTATAATCATGTAAATCTATAATGAGTTATTAGTCAAGCAAACTCCAGGAAAGGAGGAAATTTTAATGAACAGTTATGTGCATCTATTCTGTTTAGAGACAAGTTTGAATCCCATCTCCTTTTCAAATAAAAAGCACTGAAAAATAAAACAAGTTGGGTTCTAAAATAATTGACTGATTTGTGTGTGTTTATGAAGTCATTAGGAACATATTATTTTACTCTCATCGATGATGCAGTGAATCAAAAAGCTTAGTTGTAAACAGGTGTTTTGTAAACATGCCGCTTTTTATAAAAATACACTTATGCTCAGCATAGTGCATGTTTATACACAAAAAAGGGAATGTGGTCCAGAGACCCATCCACATTTTACCTTCCCTGTCCTCAGACATGTGCTTCTTTCTCCTAGACATGCATATTCTACTAGCGAGAGAGTCTCTAATAAATATTTGATTTGTTTTTGTACGAGGACTAATATTTTCTTGTTCTTTCTTGAAGCAGATTTGTTACCTTCTGCACATGGAACTAAAAGATATCTGCTTGGAAGACAAAGACTGACAAAAGCTACAGTGAATTGAAAATGAACTTTCAGAGTGGAAACTCTTTAATCCTAAATTGGCATTCCGTACTCTGCCTCTAATAAATCCCATAGAGTAATTTGGGATTCATTAGTAGAAAAATCACTCACTGCAGTTGCAATGTCTCCATGATACTTTTAAGACTGATATGAACGTATTTTTTTCTTTACCTGATTCAGATGAAAACTCTCATTCTTCTAAGTTAGTTTCTAGTCTCTTGTGGTGAGAAAGGTGACATTTCTCATAACAGTTTACTTGCTTCCATAGGGACAGCCATTGCTGCCCAGCAGCTCTATTTGCAACCATGTTTTACCCAGACAATATAGGCAAATATCGAACTGTACACAGGAATGGGGCATAGTATAGGCATATGCTATTGCAAGATGTGAGATGTTGTCAAATTATTCTTTCTGCTCTTTTGGATTTGCCTGAGTCTTTTGCAGTGATTACTGAAAGCAGCTGTAAAGTCACTCTGGGATCACCTTCTTTGCAAGCATAACATATCTATATTATATATATAAATCTTTACATAAATGTGGGTATAAAATAATATGAATTGAACTGGGGCTGTGATTCTGATTATGGTAATCCCTCCATCTAAACACAGTCCAGGTCTTTAAATGAGCACCCAGTTTTAAATGAGAGTTAAGGAAAAACTTATTTCAACGATCTATAATTTCTGCTTTAGTAAGATTTTTTTCCTTTCTTTTTTTTTCAAATAGACATATCTATGATTTCGTCAGGTCTGTTACTGAGATTACTGTCCTACATTTGGTAAACTCAGAGGAATATCAGGGTTTTCCATTTATCAAGTACTCCCTTATGTAATGTTCCAGGGAAAAAAAAAAATTAAACTCCATCTGGGCCATAGCTGAACTGTTTTCTCTCACTGCAGCTGAGCTGCGGGCATGAAATACAATGGTAAGATGTACATTGCAACAAAGGGCCACTATAACACTGTCATTGTCATGCCATTACATGGATTTTGTAATGTAGAGTTACTGCGCTTCTCAATTGACATCATATAGGGCTCCGCTAATGGAAAGAGACGTGGAACATAATGCACCAAGTAGAGGCTGGACAGGAAACAGTAAATGGATCATGAATCCGGCCCCATAGCTAAAGCAGTCAGAACTCTGAATAGCAGGGAGACTAATGTTTTTAGCCATTTTCCCTTCTAGACATAAGCCCAAAAGAAAGCCACATTGAAGTGTTTTCCTTTTCTGGCTGCCCACCCTATCCTGAAAGCCAGCCAGACATGCTCAAAAGCATTTGCTTCTAAATGAGTCATGGCAATAAAGATGCAACATGCAGATACAATAAAGATGCAACATGCAGATGAAGTTCAAATCAATGGCAGAAGCCGGGGCTCACATCACTATGTTCCAAAGTGCCAAAATTGCTCACAGCCAGAGAAAGTTATAGAGGGTGAACAGAGAGCAACATGCTGAGTGCTGTGTGATGACCTTCATACAACTGCAAGCAACTTTGGGAATTTAGCAATCCTGTCAGTGTGTTCATAAATTTTTTAACCATACAGGGTGATGGCTGTTTAAAGCAGTAAATGTCCTGCCACCTCTTTGGCTACGTTGTGCACTGTAGTTGTCAAGCTGAAATTCTCCAGTATGTAAATCAGCTCTGCTTTGCAGCACTGCTATTTTCTAGACAGTGTGAAAAAGGTTTTTATTCACAATGAGATAATAATTACATAGTTTCCCGCAGACCGGAAGCTTGGGGAATTTAAGAGAACTGCAGTTTTTTATCTATACTTTTTCTCAAGAATCTGAAGATTCCTGCAATGCTGGATTTTTTTTTCTAATCATCTAATTGTGTTCATCTAATTGAGTACATAAAATGTTAATTGGCCTTTAAGCTTTAGATTTTTTTTTCTCCACACTAGTAAACAATCTTAAATTCGGTCCGGACTGTCAACTGCTAAGGTATTGTACTGTAACCTTCAAATTTTTTCTTTCTTTGCTGAAAATATTTAATGTGGCCTCAGAGAGTTAATGAGTAGTAGACCTCTGAATCAAATATAATCATTGAAGTACAGTCATAGCTCCATAGTCAAATCCAGACTTTGCAGTTGATTTGTTTCCTTTTTCTGGACTGACATTATCCATATTTATCCCCTCATTCAGTGACTCACGCTCAGTGTAAAAAGTTCCCAATTTTTCAAATTTAAAATTAAGAACTTGAGTGTTAAAGACCTCAGCAAACTGCCTGATGCTTCAAAGGTGCTAGAAATTCAGAACCTCGTAAAAGCACACGATTTGTGTGGCACCTCATTCTAACCAGCAAGTTCTCAAAATTTGGACATTACTTCAGGGCAGAATATATGATACTGGCTGGCAGGTATGTCTGGCCTTCCTGGAAACTATAGACTGCAAATTTATTTTGTCCCTAGAGCTAAATAGACCTAAGTAGCTAAGTATAAAATGCCATTCTTTTTCTTAATAAATCTCTTTGAATAAGGTTTTCTTAAAGTAAATGAAATATAAACAGCAATATCTTTTAAAAATATACTTTATCTTTAAACTTCTGAAAAGGTCTTCTGAAAATTCCAAGAACTAACAAACATATAGTTCTCTTAGGCAACTTCTATGTTTTCCAAAGCTTTTGATTAATTTGCTCTGATTTTAAGCACTTGCATTAGCCCTCAGCCTTCCAAAAGGTATACTATATACAGCTTACTGAATATTTTCCATTGTATGTTTGTTTTTAGTACATGTTTTAGTAAATTTGACCCCTGTAATTGACTTTTGCAGCTTGTGTTTACTTTTTTCTTAAGTTATATTAATAGCATATTTTTCTGTCTTTGTGCTACACTGGAATATGAATAAGACAAATATTCCCAGGGTTGTAAGATTTTTGCATTTAACAGTATTCACATTTTTTTTACACGATGTACTGTTTTTTGCTGATTTAGAGAACTAAATGGAATAGAACTTACATCCAAGAATATATTGTCATATTCTGGGCAATCCTTAATATATCATTATTCAGCTGAAATGTAGTGCCATTTTGTAATAGCCAATATAAAGAGTAAAAAACAAATTGTTTTTCATAAATCACAGAGTTCTAACCGTTGATTTAAAATAAAACTGTAAAAAGTAACACGTTATCTATAACAACCCATGGGCTAAATGATCTCTACGGTAAAGGGTCAATTTGACATTGGGGATTCTCTGTTTCGCAGATCAGCCACTAGGGGGCAGCAGAATCTGCTCTCAACCTCACCAGTGAAAAACACCTGTAAGATAATTTGGAGTCATATTACTAATAAAACTGCAAAGATTTCCTCCCTAGAAAATCAGCATTTCCATTCGTCTCTGAATGAAATGACAGGAGGTAACTCCTCTGCATATCAGATATGCCAGAAAGAAAAACCATACTGCAGTAAATCTGAAGAAAACCCTGGAGTCACCATTGAGTTAATTGAATCAGGGATGATATGATCATAAGAGATAAAAACACATTAAACAAATAAGGATATTTTACAATACACTGCTTGATTTAAAATTCACCTTTTCCCAACACAAGGTGAACCATGTAGCTTGAATATGGATGTTAAATTATTAGTAAAGTTTTAGATTTCAATGTGCAATTAAATTAAAAGGAATCTGCCTTTGAATAAAATACTGGGAAAAAATCTATTTTAAACCCCTATGCATCTTTTTATTTCCTTCTCTTCTTATTGTTTATTTATTCTTTATAATTATTAAATCAATATAGCTTAACAATAAATTAAGCTACAGTTTGTGGCAATTGTGATTCTTAGATCATGTAATGCAGATCCCTCCTGCCCTCATTTTTCCATAGCCTTACACTAACCAGTTTGAAAGAATCAATATATTTTTGTTTCCTTCAAAATGTACCTATGCTTATACAATAGCCTCCTTCTCTGTTTTCCGATGCTGTCATTCTTTGTAATGTGATTACATTTATCCTTTGGAGTTCTGGCTCTGTCTGGCATTTCATAAAACTGTCATAACAGGCAGTTTAAGGTCCCCAGCCATCTGTTACCCTAAAAATGAATTTTGAGAGTAAACCCAGGATATGTGGATAATTCAGGAACACAGAAGATGGCTTTTCCCCATGCTTGAGAGGAAAAAGTGGAAAAAATAAAAATAAAAATACCTTCCTCATCATTCAAGAAGCCCAGTGCTCCTTTGGCTCATGATATGTCTGACAGGTTCATTTCATAGCGAGAAGAATCACTGGAAAATGGACAATGTATCAGCAGGGTCCTAATTGTAGGGAATATCTTGTAGTATCCACAGTATTCACACAGGCTGTCCTCAGTTTCATGGTCTCAACAAACTGGTATTTCCTTTTGGGAGCTAACCCTGCACAGATTACGAGAGTAAGGACTAAATGGAAAATTATTTGTATCATACTTCTGTTTCTCTGAAAGCATCAGTGTAATGACTGAATTCTAAACCTGCTTCTTTTTTTAAAGGTTTATTTTTAAGTGCTCCTTCCCTTCTACTAGAGAAGACTTTGGCTGTGTGTTTTGAGTTTTGTTCCTTCTAACCAAATACATTTCATAATACACACACTAATTGCTGGGGGATTACAATGTAAGAACTACTGGGAATTAAACTTCTTATTTATAGTCCTAAAAAGTTGCTACATCCTGTTTTTATATGCTTCTGAGTTAAATCCAGAAGGAGGCTACAGTTTTAAAAATTCTCATTTTCTAATTTAATTCTCTTCTGAATAAGTAACAAAGACTAAGAAATCAAAATTCAGATTTCTTTACTTCTTTTATATATAAGAACATTCGTAAAAAGTGAATGTAAGGATGAATGGAAATTATTTTGAAAATTCAGTAAAATACTGTGTTTTTTTGTCACAAACATAGCACATTAATGTTCATTTGTAGAGGCAAGAAGCTGGACTGATGAGGAAATAAATAAATCCAGCCACAAAGTCTGTGACTGTGCTCCTTGAAAGTTTCTTATATCAGAAATTGCAACTGAGAAAAAATAGCTATACCATCATGTAGCTAATACTCCAGAATCTCAAAATACCTGTACATTAATTGTTAAGTGGAAAGAGTAATTACGATTAAGGTTTATTTTACCCTTACAGTTATGTGAAGTACTGATAAGGTAAATATCTAAAAATAACAATAGAACCACAGTAAAATTGCAATGTAATTATTTGGCAATGGACATGAACTGAACACACTTGTCCTTCTGGGACTTGTCCAAATCCTTTCCACATTATCACACATAGGTCTCCATTTTTTGTGCCTGCCTGTGTAAATTTAGTCTAGATAAAGGATTTTAGTATCTTTGGTGAGCGATGGCACAATTCATAAGCATTTCATTTGCTCTGTGCATGTATAACAAGCGATGGAGCGGGATGGCGCGATGATCTAAGACAGACAGTGATCGAGAGAAGGCTGATGTCACTGTTATCTGCTGCATGGCCTACATCAGAGCTCAACATTTCCCAGAAAAACATCCCATGGAAGTAGATGACAGATGAGATTAATTCTCCTGGCAAGGTGCCTGAGGACCTCAGCCTGTGAGATGGTTTATTGGAGATGAAAATGTCTGTGATCTGTAGAGTCATAACAACCTCCCATGGGAAGCAGAGGCCAGACCTTGAGAAAGAAGATGTTTTCCTGCCTAGGCTGAGCGATAAGGAGCAGGGATGCAGCTGCTCAGCCCGGGTCACAGGCAGCCCTGCCTCCCGGAAACCTGTTGAAGCCGGCAGTTCGGCCGGGCTTGTAGCCAGCTTAACCACAGACGTCCTCCAAACTAGCTTTGGAGGCCAAACACCCAGAAATGAGGAAGAAGAGGAGGAAGGCAGGACCCTCGAATTGAGGGCTGGGACCCCCGACTGGTGTGCGTGCCTGCGCACCCAGCAGGGGAGAGTTGCGCAACTGAAGGCAGAGTTTGTACGCCCCCCCGCCGGCCTCCTGGGTCGTACTGACCCTACGTGCCAGGATGCACCAGGCATAAGAAAGGACAGTGTGGAGAGAGCAGGAAGAAAAAAACTCCTAACTCTGAGGTCTATGCTGTCTGCACGGGAGCTGGTCAGCAACTCTCTCTCTCTGATCTGCCAGCTCGAGGGGATGTTCGGGTCCAGATCGGCAGGTATCACCTCATGAGTAGTTATCCATACTTTGCTGCTTTTATATGCTTTCACCTGAATAAATGCTTGATGCAGTCACCTCGTTCTGTGTGATTATTGCCGAATCCTGAGCCCATCCGGAACGTAACTGGCGACGAGGATGGGATTCGGCAATTAAAAAGGGGAACTCACCAGTGGAGTGCATAGCTAGGTGAGGTCGTGTCACTGGAGAGAAATTGTGTTCGTGCTGTTTGTGTCTGTGGTCTTTATTGGCTATTGAAATAGTGGAACTCACTAGTAGGGTGCATAGCTAGGCGAGGTCGTGCCACTTGATAGAAATCGTGTTTGTGCTATTTGTGTTTGTGGTCTTTATTGTGTGTGCGACATGCAGTGGTTCTTTTTCAGGAGAGCTGCAGGCAGCACTGGCGACTGCAGGGAGGCTGCGCCTCTGAGGGAGTGTCCTGAATGGGGGCCAGAACCATGGAATGCTCTATGGGACTGATGGGAGACCTGCACCCAGGTATCTCCAGAACCATGGACGCAGGACCCCATGGCGGTGTTACAGTATTAGGGTCGGTTTGTAGAGACTGACCATACTAAGAAATCGGTCTGACTGGAACATGCCGGTCGGATGGGAGGTGCTCTGCTGTGTGCATGTAAGATTTTAGCGGGGCAGCTAAAGGAGGAACAGGAGAGCAATCAGCTCCTCCAAGGGCAGTTACAGGCAGTCCGAGCCACCCAGGTGGTGCAGAGGCAGGCTCTGCTGGAGATGAATGATCAGAGGGAGCTCCTGGAGGAGAAATGTGCTAAATTGGCGACACAGTATATGGTACGAGTGGTAAAGAACAGGAGAGGGAGAAAACCAGGACAGAAGGGGAGCCAAGGGCGGGCTATTATCACCAACCCTGATGGGGACCCCAAAACTTG
>NW_010581781.1:57689-91687 GCF_000705375.1 Tinamus guttatus | reverse complement strand
TGCATGTTCTTGGATACACACTATCTAGAATTAGTATTGTTATTGCAGTAATAATGATGCCTACTAATTGATTTTAGGTGAGCTGAAATCCTTGGCCCCTCTCGATCGAGAGAAAATCCCTGTGTACAACTTGGTTGCCCGGGCTACAGATGGTGGTGGCAGGTTTTGCCAGTCAGAAATCCATCTTATTTTAGAAGATGTTAATGATAATCCACCAGCATTTTCATCTGATCACTACACTGCATGTGTCTATGAGAATACAGCCACTAAAGCTTTATTGACAAGAGTCCAAGCCACTGATCCTGATGTAGGTAAGTGAATAATGCTGCTAACAACTAACGCTCAGGAAAATCGTGTCTTCATGGAATTATGATAAAGATTGTTTTTTTTTTTTTTAATATACTTGCATCTCCCATTTCCAATACATTCCCAGTGCATCAAAGTGGTCATGGCCAAGCTTGGCATCATGGTGCTGTTAGCAGATAAACATTGCAGAACGAGTATTTTTTTCTGTTGATCAGTGATAGTAGTCATGAGTTTCGGAGGTAAATTCCAACTTTTCTTCCTGCAGTCATCTTACCTCTTTTTCTGAGCCATGGTTCTGAATACCCAGGCCTCTGTTTATGTGAGTAATATAGTTACATGCCATAGGGACATATACCTGATTAATCGCAGCTTAGCTAGAATTTTATACCGCTGTAACTCCCATTTGTTCCATCTGGTTACCTCAGCACAAAACTATTGTTGTACACTGTGAATACACATTATATACACTCTGTTTTTTTTCACTAAACATTTCACTGTACTTTTAAAGTGTAACAGTTTATTACATGAAGATCTTAACCTTGAAATCGAGGCCCAATTTTAAATATTTTAAGGGGTTTATATATAAAACAATGCAAAGTAAAACCTTAACAAATCTCAGATTTTGTTTTAACCCGTTCGCATTAGATGGCATAAATAAAGCTTTAATTGTTTGTTTTTAATTTTTGTGGTTCTGGTAATGTTTTATAAAAACTGGCTCATGCAGCTTCACAATAAAAAGCTGGCCGTTTATTGAATGAAAAAATATATTCACTTTTAAGATGTTTATTGTCTAAAGCACAGTGGTACTGGTGGTCTCAGTTTTTATTAAGGTTGTTAATATCAGCATACAGTGATCAATATAAGAACAACAAACAGTCATTAGTATGTTTATAAAGAGCCACATCGTATGTTCTGGTTGAAAAATCGCAATTAAAATTTATGATAGTGTCCTGCAGTGAAACAGCAATTACTGGTGCTAAACTACTGAACAGTTTGAACATCCAAAGTTGTTTTCCACTGTTGTTTTAATTATCATTTTCTCACAGGTGAGGTAACATTTAAGGAGGGGAGGATACACAAAGATTAGAATCAGAAGTTGTCAATAAAAGTTCTAGCTAGCATCAATGTTGCCTAATAAGATAATTATAAAGATATGAACAAATTGCTACATCTTCCTTCTGAAACAAGATAACTTAAAGGGAGGGGTGCATGTAATAAAAAGGAAGGTGTATGTACTCTTTTAATGATTAGACCTGAAAATCAAATAAGACACTGTATCATTATGAAAGTGCCCCTGGCCTATAAAATTGGATTTTATATTAATTATGGTTCCATATGCTGGTTCCTTGCATAGTGAATGATTTTGGATACTGTAATGCTCCCAACACAGAGATAAAATGTAGTTGTATTCCAATAGGATTGGGCGGTGTTTTCTCCTGAAAACATCTGTGGGGCTCCTAATGATCATAAGATCAATTTTTGGCATTCTGCAACCTCTTATTATCAGCCTTAGCATTTGCAAGTTCTGATTTGGGCTTTGAAGAGCCATGTACCGTAAGGATAGGAATACCAGTGTAGAGGCTGGTGAGATAAAACTGGAGAGAAATCAATTTGTGATCTGCAGTTGCCTGCAACTAAACATCATCTAACAAAAAAAAGAAAAACTGAAAATATTTTAATCAGATACTGCTCGATAATAGAGGCATTTTACAGATAACATGGAAGTGTTGTTCACAATGTTGGATTTGCATTGTGCTCTTGATGGCTGGTAAAAGTTCTGAAATTATAATATTCTGGGAATTTTCGGGACTGGAATATAAGCTGTTTAATACATATGTAATTTGAATGTATGTTTAAAAACTACCCATACCAGTTGGACATTCTGAAGGAGAGCTATGACTTTTTTCTTTTTTTGTAGTAGTAGTATTCAGCAGAAAAAAAAAAAATTAGTTAACAAGCACTTAACTCCAGAGCACACAAGTTCATTTTACATAACCTCTCCCTGTAGCTAGGAGTCATAAATTAAAATTGCTTGGAAGAGAGTGTACACATTTCTCTTTGATAAAAGATATTAATAACATTAACATAAAGTAATTCTTTCTCCCCTCCTGCTTCAACTGGAATTTTTTAATGTTTCCACAAAATAATATTGCCCACTTCTCACCACCATCAGGTTTGGAAATGTGCAAAGTGAAAGACATCTTAAAGACCAATTTTATTTATTTATTTATTTACAGATTGCTAGAGCAGTTTACAGGAAATGGTTGATTTTCCACCTCCCACTATCTTTACACCCAAGCGCCAAATTACTCCATTCTGTTCATATTAGGACGGTAGAAGAGCTGGAGTGAATGACGGGGTGTAGTTATTGGCGTGACCCCATCAGACACCCACAGCATCAACCTGCTGTAAGTGATATTCAGGTTGCTCTGGTGCAGCAACACTGAAGAAAACATTCATGGGACTTTACAGCAAGCATGAAGTTAAAAAAGAAAGATAAACATAAAAAAAAAAAATGTGGAGCCTGAATTGCTACCTGACCCGTAGTTGCCTACCCGCTTCCAGGGCTTTTCACCTTTGATGCATGTACATGTTGTTACAGCCTTGCTAGTAGAAATCAAAAATGAATGACAAAATGTACCAAGCTCAGCAGTGCTTTAAACGACAGTTAGAAAGTCCTGCTTCGATAGCAGTTGCTTTGTCTTAGGAACGGCCTCCATGATGAGGCCGGTTCTGGTGTTGGTTGATGGTGCAGCCTGCGGAAGGCAGCGAGCGCTCACTGCGCTCAGCAGCAGCAGGGGATCATCCAGCCTCCCAGGGGCCTTCATGACCATTCGGGCACTGGCAGTGCTTCACCATCCATGTTTGTAGTCTGTTTAGTGCTTTCCACCTCCATGTTACCCTACTGCCCAAGCCAAGGCTGGCACAAAGTCAACAAGACTGCCCAATCCCCTGCCCATCCAGCCAGTATAGACAGATTTGCCCATTTTGGAGCCTGCGCCTTCTAAGGCATGCAGCCAACATGCAGGAAAACCCAGGAACATAAGTAGAGAAAAAAATGACAGCAGTGACCTTTTTTGGTTGCAAAGAGATCCCTGAGATGCAGAGATGTCACTGGTTCCCAGCCATCGTCTTCTGTCTCCATGCCTTGTCTCCAGCTCCTGGGCAGGATGTTGATCCATAGCATAGGAACAGCGAACACGTGCAAGCTGCGAGGAGCTAATCCATTCCCTGGTTGCAGACTGGCAAGCCAGAGCTTGGAGTATCTCAAAGATATACAGAATTACAGAATTCAAACCAATCTGCTTTTTCCCAGAATAGCAGCAAAGGCACTCACCAGCTCACTTGCCTCAGTCAGGCCTTACTGAAAAATGTCTGCCCTAATTTTTGATATAAATTGTTTTATCTGCGCCTTGAGTTTGCCTCAATTTATGGTCCGCTTGCTAGAGAGTCTACCTTGCTTCTGTGGCATATGCATACAAGACAGGCAGGGCCCTCCCTATGCAATGAAGATCAAGGCCACACGGTGCATGTGGTGACAAGCCAGAGAGCAAGCATGCAGGCTTGGGAAGGTCTTCTCTAGAGATGAGTCTCATGGCTTTGTGGATGCAATGATGTTGTGCCGTCAGGCTCCCGGGGCAGTGCGCAGTACACGCACCTGAGCTGGAGGTCATTCAGATGAGGAAGATTAATTACAGATGACATTTTGCAACATTTACAGAAATACAGAAATATTCTAGGGTATCTAACAGCAGATCTAATAGCATTCAGTATGGCAGTCTAGGAAAATATTGTGATACTTTCTTCAAAGTGTTCTCTCACACTCGTGTAAAGGGTGCCTGGAGTTACAGATCCATGCCGGCTTTCAAAGGGAATGTAGCATCGCAGCAAAACACAGAACACTCTGAGGTTTGTTTGACAGTTTTCTGCTCTTTGTACTACAGTACTGTATATTAGGTGTGGTATACTCATTTACGGCTTCTTTTGTCTGCTTGGCTTGAGTCATGCAGGACTGGTACTGAATGAGCTCACTGCAGCTCTTCTCTCTTTCCTCTGGCCGTGGATGTTCCTGGGATGTACTGAGGCAGGATAGTGCTTGCAGGCAGCAGGAAGGGAGGCAGTGTGCTTTGGGGAAGAGTTCAACGCTTAGGCTACTCGGGATTCGGCGTGTGTGCATGCTGCATGCTGGTGGTAGCTCTTCAAGACCAGGCGTGTGTGCTGTGCTGGTCACAAGCCTTCAACGCCTCGTGGGATTGGGGACATTCTCAAAGTCACAAGGGGTTCATCTGTCTGGGGGAGCCTCTTGGGTTGCCCCATCCCCAGGTCCCTCAGTGAGATGATGTGTGGCAAACAGGTGGACACTCAGGGATGTGAGAACGTAGCCCATTCCCAGCAAGGCTTGGCTAGTTTAAAAGAGCAAAAAGAGGCTGGAAAAAGAAGCCCAAATTAGCAAGTGTTTTATCTACAGTGGAAGAAAGCAGGAAATGTGCAGAGGTGTCCCTCCTTGAGCAGGGGGGTTGGACTAGATGATCTCTAGAAGTCTTTTCCAACCTCAACCATTCCGTGATTCTGTGATCTCTGTTTTCTCATGAACAGTCAGAAAAAAACCTCAGTATTTGAAGCTGGTGCATTTAAGTGTATTTGAGGGAGAAAGGTGGGTGTTGCAATCCTAGTTCAGTGAGCCAGGATAAGAGCTGAGGCTCTCCATAGACAAATTTCTACAACCAAGTTATACAGGTCAACCTATGTGCCTTAATTAGGCCATTTTTTAAGAGTTATATAGAGTTAAAGACTAATTGGGCTGAGATCTATTAGACTAACTCTGTAGTCCTGTGATTAGTGCATTTGCCTTCCATATGGAGAGTCTAAATCAATCAAGTCTCTAATCAGCCTGTTTTTCTGTCAGGGAAACTAAATATTCACCCCTTTGTGTAAAATGCAAGAGCGGCAGCAGAAGAGACCTGGCCCTCCTGGTGAAGCCATTCAGCCGCCTCGCTAGGAGATACCTCCTTCCTCCACCAAGAAGCACAGGGAAGCAAATTTCTTAGCAAGCATCGGGATATCCTGGTGAACAGGGGGAAGGAGGATCATTTTCTTCCTGCTTCAGACTGAAAGTTTTATCGTGGATTCAAAGAAAGCTATGACAAAACTGATGCTTCCCATCAAGGTTTGGTCTCAGTGAGTTTGGATGTTTCAGTAATGATAGTCTGATCCCATCTCACTCTCCAAAAGAAAAATCCCTGAAATCCTGCACCAATAGTGCAAGTTCTTAGGAAATAAGAAATGTGTTTTCTAGGAAACAATCATTAAAAAAACTCTCCTGCTTTAGTCAGTCCAGTCTGCAATATCCTGTGTTCACCTCTAGGCAGGTAGCTAGTCAAACATGGTGTATCATATTTTTTGTCTTGTTGGAGACCTAGAATTATACTTGTAGTTATCCATAGATGTCCTCTCCAGGGAGTCTTAAAGAAAGTGAAGAAACCATTAAAATTAAAATTAAAAAGAAATACGTACCAGAAATAAAGGCCAAAGGATATAGACAATTCTTTGGGGCTTATTAGGCTAAGCACTTGTCCGAAGGCAGTGGCATCAAGTGAAGCATCAAAATAAATTTCTCCTTAGGATGTTTCTGTGAATGTTTCAACAGCACGTGATTGGAGGTAATGAGTAAGGACATCAAGCACACCCGTGATGGGCCCTGCTCTTGGGTGGATGAGGGCAGGCGAGTCGGATGCTCACGTAGCTGGACCTCACAGCTGGGCATGGTGGAGGGCTCCGTGCTGCCAGGTGAGGCTGCCAGGACGTCAGAGAGGAGAGCGAGGTAGTCCGAGCTTGATTCCAGTGCCGTTCGCTAGCTTATGCACAACAGCAAGTAATGAAATAACAAAAACATCAAAACACACATTGATTTTGTCATCTACTGGCAAAGTCAGTGTACAGCAAATCCCTACTTTGTGTGTGGGCTTTTATTTATGTTAGGCAGCTCCCTCAAAATGGTTCTATAAAATGTTCAGGTGTTATAGGTTTGAAAAAGAAGCGAACAAAGGTTCAAACATAAATAAGAAGAGTAATAGAGATAATAGGGCAGAAGATTTACTAGAATCAAACAACTGCTAGATGGATAGCCAGGCAGTGAAGGTCGTATCAGCTAGATGGATACATCTGCTTATTGTCTGGACTTTTGCAAAATAAATATAACAAGGTGTTTTCCAGAGGAAGACTCCTTCTCTCTAAGATATAGATGGAACTTCCTATATCTCATCTTTTTCCCTCACTGCCTCAAAAAATAGCCCAGGGGTTAGCGGATGTAGGAGGACATGGAAATCCAAAATTACTAGTTACTTTTTCTGCAGTTGTTCAAAAAAATGTGTAAATGAGGGATTATATAAATTCAAGTTACAGATTAGTTGAAGGCAGGGCCCTTTTCAGTGTCGTTGAAGCTGTTTTGAAAAGGAATTAAGGAATCAATCAGAAATAAAAAGAGCATATGAGTGAGCATTGCTCTGTAGCCTGGTAGATGATTGGGTCCTGGTCTGTGTTCCCGATAATATTAGAGTATTGTATCCAGGGCTTGTTCAGTGAAAAGTGGCAGCTTTATAGCCTACTACTCCTACCTCCTAGGCAGGTACCCTGATTCTTAGGCTTGTGTGTCATACATAGAGTGGAAAGGCAGGCCTTGAATCCTTCAGGTAAGGCGTAGAAAAGTGACTGAATTATGTGCAAAGAACAGAAATGTCAGTGTCGGTTGACCAATCCAGAAAACACCAACACATCCAAGCTCACCCAGAGAATTTTCAGGAAAAAAACTAGGTTTTGCACTTTCTAAAAAAGCAGAAGCCCTTCTAGGAATGTAGCAATGCAGAACTTTGGGCCCCTAAAAATAATTTATAAAAAACCCACACATTTTGTGGTGTTCAGGTTTATCTGCTGTTAGGAGGCAAACAAACAAGGTGTTTTGGGATCATCGTAGGGAAGTTATGAGCCTGCCTAAACAAACTGTATTCCACATTCTTTACCTTGCCTCTCATGCCTAGACACGTAGGTGACCAAACTCTGTAAGCAGACAGTCAGCTTTGAGCCTATTCTTGAATCCTGCTTCAAGCCAGAGTTTTAAAGCTGGAAATAGATAGCCAGGGGAACTTTCTGAACACATAGACACCATTGCAGTAATCATTATACATGTATCCTGTTGCACCCCACACTGTAATGTGCTTGTCATCGTAAACAGAATCCTCTTGCTCAAGTCTGGAGAAGGATAAACATTAAACAGGAGGAATGGGGGAGTGTGACTTCAGTTTCCAGAAAAACGAAGAACAAATAATCAAGTTTGTGAGCATCAATAGGGTATCAAAGAGATGGCTGGAAGCTAGTCTCCAGTCAGCAAGCAAATGTCATCAAACCAATCTTATTTCTTTCTGCAACATGCTGAGAGGCTCTATGGAAAGGAAAGAAGCAATATGTGTCATAGAGCTTAGGCTTTGTGAGGTTTTGGAAATCGTATCCCAGGACATTTTTATAAGCAAGCTAGGGAAATATCATCTAAATGAAAGTATTATCAGGTAAGCTTGCAATAGCTGTGACACTGGAGGGATGGGTTAAGAAAGGTACTGAATCCAATTCTGAGCTTGCTTTCGTTCATGACTGGACAAGAAGATATAAAATCTGTGCCATTAAATGGCAGACGCAAGCACCCAGGATAGTACGAAAGCAGTGGGATTTAATCAGGAAATGTGGCCTGGAAAAATACTATGCAAATTACTAAAATAACCACGATATCCTGTATTTAGATAAGGATCAAGTACGCCAATATTGTCTGGCTATTAACTGACTAAGCAGCAGAACTGTGGAAATGCTCTGTTGTAGTGGTCAAAAGCTGAATGTGTGTTGTACAGTTGTGAAAAAGAAAATATTTTAATTAGATAGATAAGCAAGAGGGAGTTTGTAAAATCGGAGGCATATTTTTTTCTGTCTACTTGGTGGTAGCAAATCCTGAGTTGAAAAGCTGTGTTTAATTTTGGGTTCATCATTTCTAGACAGACGAGGGCTAGGTAGGGATTCACCACAATGATCACAGGTCCGGATAACACCAGCCACAAGCGAACATTAAAGCAGCTGGAGGTGAGGGGGTGCTGGAGAAAAAAAGAATTGCAGGGAAATGTTATAACAACCTTCAGGTATCAGAGAATAAGCTAAAAGGAGAAAGAAAATGGACTTTGGAACCTTTTTTTTCTTTTTTCTTTTTCAGGCCTGTTTTATTTTTATTTAATCTCTGCAAAAGGTCATAGAAAGTTTTTAGTTAAAAAGAATGTGAGCCATTGAAGTACATTACTCAGCGAGGTTGTGGATAGGCCGCTCTTAGGGAAGGGAATATCTTTAATTCATCCTGTCTCTGCACAGGGGTAAATTAGTTGACCTCATAAGTTTCCTTCTATCCTTCTGTTCCATCATTTCTACAAATTTCTTTCATTTTGGAGTTTTCTAAGGCATTTTAAACAATGTGGGAGAAAAGAATGAGATGTATGACAAGGAAAATCATACCTCCTGGGTTATGTAGCTTGAATAATCCCTGTGTATAAATTGGGTCACTGAAACATACGTATGTGTGTATGTATATACATATATACATACTCGATTGCTGCAGATCAGTATTTTAGTACAATACAACATTGCCCGACATCAGATGCAGTGTTACCACAGCCAGTGGCAACAATCCCACTGGTGTTCATGCCAATGATAACTGTACAGCCTCCTCCACTTTAAAAAATACTCAAGCCTATGCCTGATCAGTACGTTGATGTGAAACACTCAAGACCATTGATGAGAGCAAGTATTCAGTCAGGCCAAAACCCTGGCTAAATAAATCTCTGATGGAAAAGAGCGGGAGAAAGAACCAACCATCCCGACCCCTCCCCTGCAGGGGGGAAGACAGACAGTGGAAGGTGTCATAATGCTAAAAGCTTATGCCCACTGCATATGTCAAATATTTGCAGTAATGGGTTAGTGTCTTTAACTCTTCCTCTGTGGCTATGTTTCGATCTTATGGCACCGTGATTCTCTTGGACGACATGTGCAAGAAGAGGCTTTCATGGGGTTAGGGCCACCATTCCCCAACAAGAAATTGGACAAAGCAGCCAAAGCTTGTCTTGGTAAAGGTAGTATAGATTGAACTTGGCCAGCTTTTCTGTTTAGATTGCAGAAATTACTTGGAATATCTTACCCTATGGGGCTATAGTTTCTTCTGCAGTTGAGCAAGTTACTTCTGGCAAGATTTCTCTTTCATCTTAAAATGATAGAGTAGTGTATTATAAAATTTGGTTTGTTATTTGTCTTTTGTGTCTTGTTTGCTGTTAGTGAAGCTGTGGCATTTTAATTTTCAGTAATTGGTGTAGTGGTTAATATTTGTGTAGTTGGGAAAGGCCAGAGGTGCATGCCAATGTTAATAATCACACCATGAAAAAGGCAAGAGGATGCACAATAATCAGCTACCATGCTTACAAATTACTACTAACTTGAGAAGTATATAGCGAATTTTAAAGCTTTCTTTCTGGGCAAGTTTCTATTTTGCTTCTTGCTTGTTTGCTTATAATACTTGCCATTACCTCTTTCCGAAGGTATTCAAAAGTGACCTCTCCCAAATCTTCCTTTCTGGGTTTCTTATGAAACTCCGGTTAGAAATTAGCAGCTGGCAAAGTTAAACTTCATTTTCCTCACATAAATAAGAAAGAGGTAGGTAGGATACCTGTACTTGGGGAAACGCATCAGATTATGAATTTTGAGTGATAGATGAAAACAGGAAGGAGAAATATACTTTAATTGACTTTAATGTATCTAAAGCTTTATTTCTATGTGAAACAGTGATCAGGAAAAGCCCACTGCAGAAATTCACTGTCAGATGCGGACTGTGTCTGTTGTGGTAACCTCAACCCTTTATCGATGTCAGTCTGGGTCAACCCATGCTGTAACTCCATCATTTTCAGTTGAGTTAGACGAGGAGAAAAGTGATCCCTACATTATAAGGAGAAGTATTTTGTTTGCCTGGTGCTGTTTGCAGTAGTAGTGACACACAAGATGTCATTGCGTGACATTCAGTACATGCTCCTTTGTTTTAGTAGAGGAGAAACAAGGAAAAAAAAACCTGAAGGACGGCATTTGTGGTAGTAAAAAGCTGTAAGTTGCACAAGCTTTTCAATCAGAGATTTGGCAAAGGACACTATTCTATCATATGCTAATACAAGTCTAAATATAAAACAAAATAGCTTATTCCTTCATTAAAAAAAAATACTTCAATCCTCTTATAGTAATAATAATGCCTGCAAAGCTTTCCACATTCGAACAGCTTCTGTTAGTGATTGGCACCTTAGAAATTGCAGGAGTTCAGTGGGTGAGTGAATAGGCAGAACGCAGTTTGCAAACATTAATCCCCCGACAGCTGCGGCAAGCACGTGGAGGGATTGCTCTCGTCACCCGTGCAGGAGCAGAGGCGCTGGAGCAGTGGTTTCCTTTTCACACAATTATCTCCTTTGAAATCCCAGCAGTGTCTGCCAACCTCTCCACGGCAGGGCAACCACTGACACACAGTGGTGGATGCTTGTTTCTCAGTAGATGATAGCCCATAAGGCTCAAGCATTTTGGATCTCTGTAGAAATAACTTCCTACCTCATCTGTGCCTCCTGCCTAGTTTGTTGCCAGTCTCAGATCCAGAAGCCGAGTGGAGGCAGTGACTGATAAAATCCAGCATTTTTTTCCTAAGTGCTTTTCCTGCAGGAGCTTTTCACTGGATGCATTTTTCTCACAAGAACCAAGCATTACAATCCAGCCTCACAGATCACTTAAGGAGCAAAGTTGCAGGTGGCTGATATCTGTATTTCTTCTCTTCCTCCTGTGCCTGAAAGTCATCAAGGACTGTTATCTGTCAGTGTCCCGGTTGAGATCTTCCGATACTGGTCTTCTGTCTCTCTTCATATAAGATAGCAATTCCACCTGCAAGAGCCTTTCCTCCAGGTCCCATGGGCAAAATAAGACTGTTTTCATCATCAAAGCAGTCTCTTTTTTCAGGAAGAAACATTTGTCTTCAAGAAATAACGCACTCTCAATTTCTGCCTGGAAATCCCTTATCTTAGAATTCAAAACTCTAAAATGTGTATCTGAATTGACTTCTTTGTGGTATCACTAGCAGTCACTTATAAAAGAACAAAAATAATACTTTCTTAGTTAAGGCATATGACCATTAAATAGCAGAGTCTGAGAGGAGTGGTCTATTTCGATCAGATTGTAGTCACCAGGATTATAGCTTCTTCTATGTAAACTCATTCCACATGTTGTCAGATGCACCAGGTTGTGCCTCTTTGTCCATTCTGCTATGCAAGATCTTCTTGCTGAAGTTCTGAGGTGTTTCAAGACACAAGTCGTGGGTAAGCCATCCACGCAGGTTATTTGTACCCTTAAAGAACATACTGTCCGAATTTTCTGTGTTGTGCTCAGATACCGCTATGCCAAGTATCAGATAGGAGTCTTTGTGCTGGAGAAAAGCAAAATAAACCCAGGCTAAGTCTCTTACACAGTCATGGATACATACCCTTGGAAGGTGTGTGCTAACGTCCCTGCTCCAGAGAAGTGCTTAATTCTACACAGAAACTGACAGATACCCTTGCACTATTTTCAGCCGAGCTGGTTGACGAGTGTTGAATACCCATATAAACATTTGAATGCACATACGGAGAGCTGAGCGAAGCGGTGACCGTGGTTTCCAGCAGGTTGCAGGGTGTTTGGTGTCCGAGTGTCTCAAGACATGGGACAAGTTCTGGACCAGCTAGGTTTCCAGCAGGTTGCAGGGTGTTTGGCGTCTGGGTGTCTCAAGACATGGAGGAGTCCTGGACCAGCTTCCATGCTGAGCTCCTTTCTCCTGTGTGCAATGTGCACAGAAATGGATTTTATCCCTTTCTTGCCTGTCTTGCTGTTTTCCTGAAGGAAACAGCTGATTTTTATAACATTTGTGATGCCTTGGTGAATAGAGAGGTTCTGCTGTGATTAAAAAAAAAAAAGGTAAAAAAAAAAAAGCAATATTGGTGCTTAAACTTTTATTTATTTTAAAGACTTTTGAATGTTTGAGATACACACTGTGGTGTCACAAGCACCATATAAAAACTTTATTCCCTGAAGAGGCCAGACAGTGATTCCCAATGCTACCTGAGCAGGGGCTGGTGTTTTGTAGCTGCTCTGGCTTTTATGTGAGCGCGGTTGAAGAAGAGAGTCCCCAGCTCCCCCTTGTGAGGATCTTCTGCTCCTGCTACGCCAAGCAGAAAACAAACGTGATTTGTGCTGCTTTTGATCAGGCGTTTCTACAGTGCTTTGCTGCTGCTGGAAAGCAGAATAATAGTGTCACCAATTTCGAATTAACAAAATATGCCTAGAAGGCATTGGTAGCTCTTGTTCAGCTGATTAATGTCAGGCTTGTAAAGCCTGTTCTCTCCCCTGAAAGGGCAGCAAATGCTCAAGCGTGAGATGTTACAGACTCACCAATTTAGTGGATCTTGGTGTTTTAGTTACAATCTCTTAGTGCGGCACTCAGGACCAAAGTATAAAATAAAGCGGCATCAAGGGAGCTCGAATGAGGTTGTATCTGTGCTCACTTTTAATTAGATTTGAAATGGCTATCCCACTTAGTGCAGCAGAGAGCCAAGGCACTGCCTTCCCCTCAGGCCTTATTACTGGCAACAACTTTCGCATTGAGATCTGCGTGTTCAGCAGCTGCGTGGATAGGATTTATGTGTTGGGAAATACAGGCAGGATTTGAAAAGCACAGGATATCGTTGTAAAATTCAGTGTTTGTTCTCAAAAGGGGAGGAAGGGCACTTTCTTTGCAAAATGCAGGAATTCTTTGTTCTTGCAGGAATTCTTTGGGGCAGCTTTTGTCTAACAGATATCATCTCATTATGCTAATGTTTTGCTTCTCAATGGTGGAATCAGGGCAGCATCAGTAGCAAGTGTACGTATTATACCACCTGACATATATTTTTATGGGTTTATTTTTTCCTCATGGACATTTCTATTCCTTCAAAATGTGCTCTGAGCCATTTCATTTTCAGCATACTGCCTGTCTCATCCAATTCAACTGTAAGTTTTCCTGGGCAAGGACCATATCAGGATTCTGTTTCATTACATAGGAGTTCTGCAAAGTAGTGGGGTTTTTTTGTTTTGTTTTTTGTGTTTTTTTTTTTCCTCCAAAGTATCATGCTGAAGGAAGAAATCTAATTTATCCCCAGGGATTTGTCAGGTAAGAAGAACATGTCCTTACCTCCCAAACTTTCAGCCATATTGTCCCCTTAGGTACACCTATGTGCATTCACTCTAACCACATTGGAAACGATAACTGTGGCAGCAGATTTTGCTTAGGTTTTCCACTAGAAATGGAGAGGGGACTTTTTTTTTTTTCCTACTGTTCCAATTTTCACATTTGTTTCTCTTTCAGGTGTGAATAGGAAAGTTGTCTATTCCCTGGCAGACTCTGCAGATGGTTACTTCTCAGTCGACCAGTCATCAGGAATCATTATTTTGGAGCATCCACTTGACAGAGAGCTGCAGTCCTCGTATAACATCAGTGTAAAGGCCTCGGACCAAAGCATTGTGCTGACCTTGTCCTCATTTGCCACTGTCACTATTACAGTGCTAGACATTAATGACAATCCCCCCGTGTTTGAAAGAAGAGATTATCTTGTTACTGTACCTGAAGACACCTCACCTGGCACTGAAGTCCTTTCTGTTTTTGCTACAAGCCAAGACATTGGTACTAATGCTGAGATCACTTACCTCATCAGATCTGGGAATGAGAAAGGAAAGTTCAGGATTAACTCAAAAACAGGTTTGTAAAGTGGCTTTTATTTGTAGTGCATGAGAAAAACGTCAATACTTTGAGTAGATCTGTTGGACTCAAACAGTTCCAGAGACACAGATGCAGAATCTGCCAATGTGTAATTAGTTTCACCTTTACAAATCAATTTTACTGTAAAAATTGATGTAAATTACAGTTACGCTCAACTATCCCAACTCAAGTGGAGAATTCCTTTCTCCAGTAGTGTTCTGTGGAAGTCAACATCTATGTGACATCCCAATAGCCAAACCTTGCAGTTATGACCACTTAAAATATTTAAATGGTACCATTGAGAAAAGCCTCAGTAATCTAGAGCTTGGCAATCATCAGAGGACCAAGTAGTTTGCAGACCTAATATGTCAGACAGTGACTATACAGTATTCAGCTATCTGTGGCTGCACTAATTTAGGTTGTTCCCGATCTATGTTGTCTGACAATTGACTCCAGCTGTGCATTTTTTGGTTAACATGACAAACTTTAGAAACATGTCACTCCTGCTTTTTAAGAAATGTTAAGTGCTGCCTCATTTGAATCCTGTTTTTCGAATCCTATTTTTAATAGGACATGTTCTTTGTCCTTGTTGAGGTTTTAATCCAGCAACCAGCAATAATCTGTGATTCTTCTGTACTTTATGTAGTAGATCCCCTTATTTTCATAATACTCAGGAAGACCAGTACAAACTCGCGGCCTGAACTTCAGGGCTGAACAACCTTAGTTTTGAAAGCTGAAGGTAACACTTGTTTGACTGCATCTATAATCTGGAAAGTCTCAAGATGATGCAGGGTATCCTTTATATTACTGAAAGCAAAAATCTCCATCCTCTATGCAGGCCACTTGTAAGGGACTTAAAATAACATAATTGAGTGTTATCTATTATCTTCATAATGTTGATTAGTGCTAACAAAATTTAAACATAAATATGCCTAGACAGCAATATTTAACTTCACATTTGACAATGAAGCCAAGAAGATAAATCAATAAAAACCCATGATGAAGCTTAATCACATAGGAAAAAAAAATCCTATTTATTATTCATTAATGTGTGACAGCTCCATTATTATCAGTTTGGAAGCAGGAGCTGAGATTCCAGACAGCTGTGTGCTGATGCAGCATGCTTGATCGAGGTTTGAAAAATAATGCTTCTCATGCCATTTATCAGTGGAAACTCCCTGCTAGCCTTTTGGAAGATTCTCCTCAGGGCTCCTGGTTTCAACAAATCATGCTGAAGGGTGGGATTAATTTGCAAAGAGTCCAGATGGGATTAAGAATAATGATCTGAAGTCTATAACACTTGAATTGCAAGGAAAAGCTAAGGAAATTGAGGCTATTTAAGGTAGAACAGCAAAGGGATGGTGAGGGTATTCAGAGATGTAAAAAGTAGTTGCGGAAAGGAGAATAAATCATTCTCCGTGTCCCCTCTTGAGAAGTCATGAATGGGTTTACATTGCATGTGGATGATTTCCTTTAAGTGATAGGAAGAAAGTCCTTACTGTGATGATAGCGAAGAACATGAGTATATTGCCTGAGAAAGTTAAGAACCTGATGCTGTTGGAGATTTTTAAGAATATGTATATGATCTGAAGAAATGTTAGCTCTAGCTGGGACAGTAGCTGGATTAAATGATTTCCACATTCCCATACACCCCTGCTGCTAACGAGTCTATGCTAAAAAAGATTTGTCTCACTGAAGTTAAGGTTTTACTTTTAATATTGCTGTGCCCAATATTACCTCCTTCAAGGCATTGGTGGTAATCTATGCAAAAACAAATGAACAAACCCTCTCGGAAAGATTATGGGTACACTGGAAGCAAAGAGATCACATGTATAAAAACCATTTCTCTCCTAGATGAGGTCTTGCTGCACTGGTTAACAGGTTTACTGGCTAAATCCATGCTTAGTCACCTGAATTATAGCAAAATGATCTCTCAAAGGTATTTATGCCTCATTCATTTGCTTTTCGCAAGACATTAGGTCATGCTTAAGTATTGTTAAAATCAGACCTTGCTGATAAAGGCTGCTTTGCTGATCCAGTTTTCCAAGCTTAATTTTAGTTTGGTAGAATTGGATGTCCATTGCCTTGTCAGTGATTTCCAGACTCTGTATCTAGTTCTCTCAGCAAGTCTGTAGATGAGCTGGGTAAATGGGTAGACTATGGTCCCTCACTTCTGATAAAAGTTATGATAGAAGTAATTTTCCTGGAGAAATCATTCACTGCTGCATGTCTTTTGAAGATCCTCTTGACAGAGGTAACCCAAGTGTGATTTGCATCATTCTTTAATCAAACAACAGCTGGAGGAATCTGACCAAACTTTTTTATTTAATTGGACAGTGTTGCAGTTAGAATAGCATGGTGCATATTTATACTGATAAATAACATACAGTATTGCTTACTACAATCAAATACTTTAATCTACAGCATTATTTGTCATTTGCTATCTATTGATATTCCCTCCCTTCCTTCAAAGGAGCCATCTCCATTTTAGAAGCTTTGGATTATGAATCGTGCAAGGATTTCTACTTGGTAGTGGAAGCAAAAGATGGAGGAACTCCAGCCCTGAGCGCCGTTACGACGGTGAACGTGAACGTGACGGATGTGAATGACAACGCGCCCCAGTTCAGCCAGGTGGTCTACAGTGCAGTCATCAGTGAGGACGCTGCCATCGGTGACTCTGTGATAATGGTGAGTTCAGCATGCGCACAGGATGCTGCCACGAAGCCTTCTGGCACATGACCTCTCATAAAATACTGCTCTGCTAATTAATAACAATAACTACTGCATCTTGAATCCCCGGACCTGTTCTCTAGCCAGTGTTCCCTCTGCTACTGCTTTCCAGACAACTGCCAAAAGAAGAAATAGTAGCACAGAATGTTTCTGTTTTTTTCCCCATGATATGCTGTCCAAGAACAATGCTATGTTTAAGGCATCGTATTTCTTTAGTCAGAACAGCTGGAAACAAGTAAGCTTTTTTGGAAAGGCAGAAATCAGCTTTCCAGTGAAATACATCATATTTGTAAGTAATTGACCTGGAATGCCAGAGCAAACTCACCCAAAACTCACAATAATCTCATCTTGCAGCTATTGGTGTCAGAAATAAAGGGTTAGATTGAGTATTAAGGTTAAAATATTTCAAGTCTTTAATGCTAGAATGTTGGAAAAGTCGAAGAGGGGTAAAACACACTTCCCACCAAGTTGTAATCAGCTTGATGCTGTAATGGTGCACAGCGCATGCATACGTAACTCCTCTGACAAAATATGAAGCCCTACTTTGGGGAGTTTGAGCAATTAAGGTAGCATACAGATGGTATAATACTTGTTTTGCTAATTTTTACTCTTCTCTCAAAGTTGATAGCAGAAGATCTGGATAGTCCTTTGAATGGCCAGATTCATTTTTCCATAGTGAGTGGTGATCAAGACAACGAATTTTCAGTTGATCCTGGTTTGGGCCTCGTGAAGGTTAAAAAGAAATTGGACAGAGAAAGGGTAAGGCAAGCGGGACTTCTTAACTTACAATGACTTGCAGATGTATATTGATTTCAAATCTGCTGCTGGCTAATTGTGAAGAAGCTGCTTTTTCACTCTGTACCGATCATCCAAGATGTTCCAACAGTTCTTCCTAGTGCTGTGCTACTTCCTTCCCACTCGATCCCAGTCCTTGATCCTGTCTACAAGCCAACTGCTCTGCCAGAGCTCCCACCCCACACCAGCACAGCAGCTGAGATCGGGTTGGGGAGAACAAAGCAGCGCTGGGTTTCTCCCGTGGTGGCACCGGCAGCTGTTGCGGTGTTAATGAGCTGCCTGCTCTCTCCGGCGCGGCCGCGGATGGAACCCGAGTGATGACAGCGCGCGGCAGACTGGGGCACCGAGCAGAGCTGAGACCTCAGCCCTTCATTAGCGCTCCCCAAAACGCGTCCCTGGGGAGGCGATGTTACAAAGTGGCCAGGCTGTACCAAAAGTGAAAGAGTGCTTGATTAAACAGATTCGACTGCTTTGTTTGCTCACTGGATTATTCATCCAGGGCGATTTATCACCATTTTGCCATAGTTAGCAATTAGCAGCTTTTGGGGGAGAAAAAAAAAAACACAAACACAGTTGCCTTTGCTGCCATCAGGACAGGAAAGTGCTGCGTGGCTTCAAAGGTCTTGCAGCACAGAGATCTGTGTCTCAGCCCTGCAAACAGTACGTTCTGCAAGCGAGGGAGGCCGATTGCTGTCTGTTGGATGTGGGCTCAGCTGGAAAAGCTCGCTGACAGAGGCCTGGCCACTATTTAAAACAGAGGCACGTATATCCTTTCTATGTGATCATGAAAGCAGGATTAAATTGTCTGTGTTTGGTATTCCCCTGGTGGAATAACTTTACTGCAGATTGTTGAGGCCAAAGAAATAGTAAAGAACATTCACAGCCATTACGATGTTTTCCTAAACACATAAGTTTAAATTCTTAATTCAATTTATTTAGCTTCTGCCTTTCACATTGCTGTAAAGTATATGTATGTATGTGTGCATAGAGACATACACGTCACTTTTACCCAGCCCATGTGTGCGTTCAAGAACAACTCTGTTGGATGTGCATGCTCCTATGTTTTTCTTGGCTAAAACAGGCTGTAATATTGTCTTTTGCTTTGCATCCTTGGCACATTTCCTGAACTCAGGTGCCTCTGAGTCCTTTAGGAAAAAAATGAGACATGGTGTCCCATCTGTTGTAATTCACCAAAGGCATTGCTGACTCCCAGGTTTCTCCAGTTGTTTAACGAAACTCGTTTCCAGAGCTGTCATTCTGGGAAATCTTGAGTTTTGCCATGTACCCTTCTGCAATATGTACAAGCAAAAGCAAAGTCAAAATTTGAAAAAGGCCCACAACACTGTCAATTCTGGCCTTAGTTAGCCTAAGAAATACACAACCATAAAGGATAAATAATAAAGGTTCTATTGACTCTTCCCTCACCCAAGATTCTCCCTCCCACCACTGCCCTTGCGTCCCTCCAAATCGCAGCCTTTCTCTTCCCTACAACCCCCCAGAAAATTTCTCTTTTTCCTTAGCATGGTCTCACATCCCAAAGAAAGGCCATGTTTGTAAGCTCGGGTGTTTCTTTATCTAGAAGGCAGTTAATCTTTCATTCTCTCCAACTAAGAAGGATTCATGGGCAGATATGTCAGCAGAGCTCCCTTAGAAGCATGAAGCAATGTACAGTAAAAGACAGCCATAAGACATAAGGAGCCCAACATAAGGATGCAGTTCATAAAATGAAATTGTCATCCATAAGCTGTGCAGAGACAGATTTTGTGAATTGTCGCATACACTCACATCTCACACTCATGAACACAGGGATGTAGCGGGTAGAGTTCACCATGGGTGCTAGCAAGTGGAACTGCTCTGAGCTGCCCACATAGTGATGAGCAGTTTTTGGCTGTTGCTAACAAGCAGGCTCAAAAAAACCCTTATCTTCTGCTGAATGGAGGTTAATATCCTGTTGCTACAGAGACTGTGTTGTCCCTGGTAATCCCAAATGTTTCTCAGTATATTTAAGCCACCTGCCTGTAAGCTTTATCTAGGTTCTCCATCACTGTGTTAGAAATAGTGTGTCAAATTGAGGCTTGCTCTAATAAGAAGTAATTTATATATTATCTTGGCAACCAACCATAAGATAAATAGAATCGGGTTGCATGTTCCAGCTGCCACCTAGGAAAGCTGAACACGTTAGCTAAAATAGTGACGGCTCGGTTTGGATATTCCCTGTTTCCTTTTTTTTTTTTTTTTTGTCTGTCTCTTTTTTTCAGGTAGGCATCATCTGATATAATTTGGTCATTTTAATACTGTGAAGGAGTTAGGATTGTTGATAGCCTTATAAAACAGAGTTTGGGACACAGTGTGGTAATAAACAGGATAATGTTATGCAAAGGGCAGGGAAGGTAATGGGGCCAGACATCTTTCCTTAGAAGTTGGTAGGTGGTTTGTTGGGTGTAAGAACATACATTAAAATTTAGGATTGCATTCACGTTGATATAATGTTTTCACCTTTTTGCAGATATCTGGTTATTCGTTAGTTATTCAGGCAAGAGACAGCGGCATCCCTGCTCTGTCGTCCTCTGTGACGGTCAACGTAGACATTTCTGATGTGAACGATAATGGCCCTGTGTTTACTCCTGCTAACTATACAGCTGTAATTCAAGTGAGTTTATGCTACACATCAAAAACTTCTCTGACCTTTAAAATAAGAAAGCATTTGGTTTTGCTTAAGTAGCTTTTGATGATTTATCTGCCAAAGATTTATCAAAAGATTTTGTTTAAAGAAAAGGTAAACCTGTCTGTCTTAACTCTCTGATAAGTTTCTGTTTGCCGAGGTTCCCTAATCTCAGCATCTGTCACACATTTTACTTGTTGTGCCAGAAAATATAATCTGGCCTCAAAAATTTGCCCCTTTCCCCATCCCTGCCATGCAGCAGCCCCGGCTGCCATCTCACACTCCACATCCCTCCTGAGAGGGAACTGTCGCCCCTTCCCCAGACAAAGAATTAGCTGAAATAATCCATGAAGTCTCAGGTCCTTCCAGCTCAGGAGTGATGCAATGCAGAGGATGAAGGTGGAGAGTGAACAGATTTCCTGAAATTCTCTTTTCTGTCTGGGGAAACTCTGGGTAGAGTTTCTGGTTTTTAGACCAGTAGCTGTGAGAAGCTCAAAGACATTAGTAAAGTCAGTACTGGAGCTTTGGGGTGGAGTAGAGGCTCCCCAAGTTGTCTTACATTGACCCATTTCTGTTGTTTTGGCACCAAGGGGCTTGTGTCATGGGCTGTGTGTGGCTGTGATATCCTAGGGCAGGTTGCCTTAGACCTTGCTTAGAGTGTGAGTCTTACTCAGGCTGTCCTAAGCAGATCCAGTGGCAGGCAGAGCTCACGGGAGATGCTGCAGGTACCTCCACCTTCCTTTCCAGCAGTAGGACTGCAGGCAGTTGGCAATAACTGCCATGGTCTAGTGCCCTCTTGGGCAGAGAGCATTCACTCAAATAGCCTCAGCAGAGAAACTTGCTGTTTTATCCCTCTCATGAGATGCATTGTTTTAATTCTTCTCTTTATGCACTGTGTATATGTGTAAAGGAAAATAAGCCAGTGGGCACGAGCATTTTGCAGCTGGTCGTGACAGACAAGGACTCTTTTCACAATGGCCCCCCTTTTACCTTCACCATCCTAACTGGCAATGAAGAGGAGGAGTTTTCACTGGACCCTCACGGCGTTTTGAGATCTGCAGTCATCTTCAAGCACATGGTTGCAACTGAGTATGTGCTTTGTGTGCAGGTATGGCTTTATTTTCTGTTTTTGCACCTACACAGAAACAAAGAAAACCTATTTAATATTAGGTCACGTGCACATTCTCTGTATGGCTTGGTTTTAATTGACTTTATTCTGTGAGTAAATGCCATGCATTACAGTTTACAAGTGCATGGTGTGGTGTAATTCCTTTGATGTCCTTAAACCCAATTTCATATAAATATAAATAGGTAGCCAGCCACCTTTCCAATTTTCTCCCATGAAATGGATTTCCCGAGCAGCAGCTGTTATGATTTAAGATTTTCATCTTTTTTTTTTCTATAGCTAAGAGAGGAAAATAAGCAAAATACATTATATACATATAAATACCACAAAACAAGTGACAGCAAAATATTGTTCTAGGAAGTAAAATCACTTCTGCTTTTAAGTCATAAATTTAATCATAGATTTTTTGGAAACATACCAAGAATTCATGAAATCACATTTCCTAGGTCAACTTAGCTTTTAAAAGAATGGGAAAATAAGACATGTAATAGAAATGCAGCTCAAACTTAGTTCATTATTGAGGAACTTTGTAACCAGAGTAATTTTGATTATAAAAAAAACTGTAAATCAAAAAGTAATTTGTCCATATTTCTCAGCTTTTCTAGAGAAAAAAAAAATAGTAGAGTTCAGTAAACACACGAGTCTAGGGAATGAACTACAATTCTTCATTGAAAATGGACATGGTCCTGTAATCTAATTCTGAAATGCAGACTTCCTCCACTTTCTTGATGGTAGTTAATTTCTCTAAATACAGCCTGACTACTCCTTTACAAGCACATTTAATGATGGTATTTGTAGCAATAATATCCTAAGTTAGTTCCAATTTAAAAATTATAAACACTGATGCTAGTTAACAGTTCAAATCAAAGTAATACTTCTGCATTTTGCCATTTAATGTTCCTGTAACCAATTTTCTTTGAGCTTAGTAGGAAAATAAAGACCTTCACCTTTCATGCTCCCTGTGTTTTCGTTCTAAAATATCCCATTTTCAGGACAATTTGCTGGGCAAATGTAGTCAAAATTGGGCACGTGAATTAAATTTCAGCAGCAACATTTTCTAGGATTCACATAGGATTAAGTATGTGATATAAATGAAAATACATTTTTGTGGCAAACCACAATGTTTAAGATAAACCAAAATCTTTAGAAAACTCTGCTGTTGAACTGTGAAGGTCTAATTCTTCCCAATATTATTTTCCTTAGGGATTTCTGATATGAAAATATTCTTAATAACTTGCCATTTTGTATGGACCATGCCAGTGGTCCATTCGTGAGCGCCAAAGTGTTTCTTCCCCCTTTCTACCATCAGGCTCCTTCTCTGTGTTGTGTTTCTTGTTATTTATGTGTATCCACACATGGATCAAATCTGGTCTAAATTCCCCCATCCAGACCTACCAGGAATGAGGAGGAAAGAGCTATAGAGTCTCTCCTTCTGTAGTGATGCACCTGATTGATATCACCATCCTACAGTTATTTCATCAGCTTGTAAAGTTTCATTTCTGTGTCCAAACACATATACATCTGTGCTCAGTATATTTTTAATCATCTGTCCATCTCTGAAGCAAATAAATACGTGGATTAATATATCTTAATAGTGACTTCAATGATTTGTTTTTCTTAGTGCAGGAAAAGGACATTGTTTCAAGTTTGCACTCCATTCTGGCGAGATGGCCATGTTTTTTTCTGTTATATTTGCTCTTTTACTCCCTATAAAAAAGTGAAAATGATGCCATCATATGTGCTCTGGGTCATAGAGGCATTGGTCCAAGTGCAGTGCTGCTCTCATATTTTATTGTTAGCAATTGCATAGGCAGCGTATTTCATTTTTGGAGGGTGATAAATTTTTTCTATTTCAAGCATGTTTCTCACTGCCTCAGCTGAAGTAGTACAGAATGCTTTAGAAGATAGAACATCCTCATATTCACAGAGGCTAAACAGAGTTTGAAACCCTCTGGAGCCCATCAAGCCCCGTGTTTCACTAGGCTTCAGTCTCTCGTGTGGAGGGGACGTGAGCCCAAGCTCTGGTTGCAGAATATCCCACATTCAAATGACTCTATTGCAGAGAAGACAGTTGATGGCTGTGGGATCCTGGGAGCATTTCATTTTGAGTAATGACACATTCCTCTGACACATTTCTCTCTCTAATCTACTTGGATAAGATATCTTTGCTTCCCTAAAGAGTTTGTATGTTCCAATGCCAGAGATTGCTGAGACGTTTCCTTACATATGTATTTAGCAAATGCGTTTGGGAAGCTCTTTTGAGAGGTCTTCAGAAGTACTGATACTATGAAAATATATAGAGTAATGAGTTATGATTATTGCCTGTGTTATGTGTGTGTTTATTTTTTTTCTTTTGTTTTCTTTTTCCCAAATTACATCAGGCAAAGGACTCCGGGAAGCCTCAGCAGGTTTCTCACACCTACATTCAGGTGAGGGTTATCGAAGAGAGTATTCACAAACCGACTGCCATTCCACTGGAGATTTTCATTGTGACCATGGAAGACGATTTTCCAGGGGGAGTCATTGGGAAAATTCATGCCACAGACCAGGATGTGTACGATGTCCTCACATACACCCTAAAATCGGAGCAGAGGAGTCTGTTCAAGGTTAACAACCATGACGGGAAAATCATTGCCCTGGGAGGGCTGGATAATGGCAAGTACATCCTGAATGTGTCTGTGAGTGACGGCCGGTTCCAGGTGCCCATAGATGTTGTGGTCCATGTTGAACAGCTGCTACAGGAGATGCTGCAGAACACGGTCACCATCCGCTTCGACAATGTTTCCCCGGAAGATTTTGTGGGCCTCCACATGCACGGCTTCAGGCGGACCTTGCGAAACGCAGTGCTCTCCCAAAAGCAAGACAGCCTCCACATCATCAGTATTCAGCCCGTGGCAGGCAGCAATCAGCTCGACATGCTGTTTGCAGTTCAGATGCACAACGGTGGTTTTTATAAGCCTGCCTACTTGATTCAGAAGCTTGCCAATGCGAGGAGACACTTAGAAAATGTGATTCGTATTTCTGCTATTTTGGAGAAGAATTGTTCTGGACTGGATTGTCAGGAGCAACACTGTGAGCAAAGCCTGTCTATCGATTCCCACTCTCTGATGACCTATAGCACGGCCCGAATTAGTTTTGTGTGCCCCCGGTTTTACAGGAATGTGCGCTGCATGTGCAATGGTGAGTACTGCTCCCTCTTCACCTCCCATCCTTCTGCATTATGCGATAGGATCGTTTTTATTCCTCTGATGCAGATTAGAAGGGGCATTTCAATTCAGCGAGTTAAGGCACGATTGGCTGCTGTATTGTGGGAATTGATTTCTCAGGCTCGGGGAGAATTGTCCGTGTTTACTGATGTAAATGGAAGTTGATGAACTTTGGCCTTTCCTGACAAAGACTGCTTTCCTGGAGGCTCCGTAATGAGAGCCAGCAATAAAGTTTCCAGGGGAGGGAAAGGAAGAGGAGAGAAAGGCAGAGAAGGGTCTGGAAGAGTGTTTCCCACTTGCCAGCTGCCAATGCTAGAATAAACCCAAAGTCTCAGAGCGACCTGGTCTCTAGTGATGTGCCAGCAATTTCCAAGCCAGAGGACTTATGACCTAAGCCATACAGGGGAAAAGGGCCTTTCCAGTCCATTTTCACAGAAAGGAGTGAAACCAGTGAAGTATTTTATTAAGTAATTGAGAGCAAGGACCGCTCCTGACCTTTAATGCTACAGTGAGGGGTTTTGGCTGAGTTTCAGGCTGCTTCACAGTTTGCAGAGATTCCGCATGGGTGTGTGTGACAGATACACTAGGGAGCTAATCTTCCTTATGATTCTGCACTTTGACTATAAAACCTCAGGCAGTTATAATAATAGTTCTGTTTCTTTTGTTTGCCAAGCTATTTGCTCCTCATTCCACCTCATTTCTGTGTGGAGAAAGAAACTGCTGTAAAATCAATACATCTAAATCACCTGCAACTTAAGTACACACACACCCGTGTACACACAAACACATTTAATAAATCCGTAATCATGTCTCTCAGTAACCAACCTATGCTTCTCTAACAGTCAGCAGAACTTTGTGTCTTTCAGCAAGAATGAAAGTCTCTAATGCATAAAACTTAACAAGTAATTGTATCCTGCTGCATATGAATAATAGAGCCTTTAAGTTTGATTCTGAGAAAATACCAGAATACTGCACCTGAGGTATTTCATGTACGTTAAAGAGACAAGAAGCTGGACAGCTTTTAAATAATAGTGTTAAAAGTTTGAAAGAGATGACATATAGTGGAACAATAGTTGTTTTTTTGGTGCAGCTGAAAGGCTCTGAAATATAAAGGGATTTTCACAAGTGTGAAGAGTGATGCTGCAGCATCCTCCCGCCCAGCCCAGAAGCCGGTGCGGGATCAGTGTCTGCAAAACACTTGCTGTGTTCTTTAAGCCTTACCTTTGTGTCATTTATATACCAGGAAATTGCAGAGCCTCAGCGCCACAGAGATGCTAGTCCTGTTGGTCAGAAATCTTCCTGGCAGCCAAACTTTGTGCTTTTTCTAATTTCACTTCACTACTCCTATTTATACAGTTTTCTAAATCAGTAATGGTGTGTATTCTCATCAAATACTGATAGGAAGTGACTCCCATGCTCTTTTAGCTTAGACCCTAGAAAGAACTTTGGAATAGCTGTACAGTTCTGATCCAGCAGCTCTCCTTTTTCCTCCCTGCCCAGCAAGTTTGCCCTGGAAGCATAAAAATTTAGCTAGAATTGCGATTTCCAAATTTTTCTGTCCTGCCACAGTGAATCCTGAGGACAGATTAGAGGCTGCTCCGGGGCAGTGCTGCTCTGCAGCCCTTCTGTGCTCCGTCAGCCCCTGCACCATTAATCATGGACACAGATTGCTGTGCAGGCAGCTGCAGGAGGCACTGCCCGGCCAGCTGGGGTGTTTGGGGGGTTGGAGCAGCTTTGTGCTCATTTCCCATGGCTGTTCCACAAGTACCTGAAAATTAAGCAGAGCAGAGCCCCAAAGCCTTGGGTGGGTTTGGGGCATGTCTAGCCCACCATCCAGCCTGTAACAAACATGTGATCAGAGCTGATGGTTTAAAAAATATAGTTAGCTACCCGATAGATGAAAGTCTTGGGGCCTTTTACTTGCACAGAAATAAGAGATCTTGGTAAAAAGTAGGGAGTCTGTGTTTTGCCTTCCACCACATGAGTCAATGCTGCAGCCTCTTCAAATGTTTTGAATTAAACCAGCCCCCAAAATGTTCTGATGTTTTTGTAAATACACAAATACACACTGGGTTTTATCACATACACCCTAACACAGACTTCTGAGGAGATACTGATTAGAGAACCTATGTATATTCCTTAGCATTCATGAAGGCAGAACTAGGCCCAAAAAGAAAGAGCTTAAAAAATCTGCATACTTCCTTTAATCATACTTCCTACATGCTCATAAATAGAGCAAATCAAGGAAAAGTAAAGTCGCAATAGATTTCTCACAGCTCCTTTAAAAAGAGAGCATTAGCAAGATATAATTGAAATAATGACAGTATTGTGCTTCTTTCATTCCTAGCAGAGTTTTGTGGTTCAGTCCAGTAAATATTGATAACTTGAAATATGAAAAACCCATTAAAACATTACATACGTTTTCACTGATCTGATTCAATTATGACCCAGAAAGCTTGAGTTTGAGCTAATTCACTCGTTCCTGAAATATGTATCATGCTTGGAGATTTTTTCCCACTGGCAGATGTCACAGATATGCACAGTTTATGCATGCCAGCTGTGCATAACTTACCTAGATTACCTTTGTGAGCAAACAGAGTTACCTAATGTGAAAATATGGAGAGCTGCAAAGCAGGGCATGGGTGAACCTCTGAAGAGCACAGGGGGGATTAGTTCGAAAGTTCAGATGCATCAATCTAAGCCCTTAAAATCAATAAAATTGCGCCAAATTGTTTTCCAATAACAGACTGCCTCCTTGGATTTCTGAGTCTTTTGCTTGTGTTTGTATGAAGGGTATTATAACAAACGAGAGCTTTTTCCAGGGTGGACGTGGGAGCAATGCAATCGCTGTTCTCCCATCGTATGGCAGAAGGTATGCAAACATCTGTCAGTGCTTGTGGGAAGCAGAGGCACGAGAACCAGAATATATTCCTGCAAATAGTTCTCATAACAGCCTCATGTTGGAGAAACAAAAATATATTTTGTGTTTTCAGTTTTTAATGTTGCAAAGTATTTTTTTTCCAATTTAAGAAAAATCAACAGGGAAAAATCAGGTTGGTTTTGTTGGAACTACTTTGCTATAAAGTCTTTCTTTATTGTAATCTTCCAAATGCAAGATTACATTAATGTGTTTGTAGGACAAGGCTGGATGGTATTCATCTTGACAAATGCTGGTATATATCCTTATCTGAGATGGTCACTCCAGGCCCCATTTCCAGACAGTGGAAAGAATGAGGTATTTTTAATGATGTGATACATTTCTCCCTAGATGTCTAAAATCAGTCAGATGAATCATGCCCTAAAGTTAGATGAGATGAAATCCATTTCCAGTGTTTAATATGGTTCTGGCTTAGTAGTTTGAAGGATTTTTTTTCTAATAGACCCAAAATTGTTCCGTGAAAATGCAGACACTCACATCCACGTTATTTAATCTAGTGAATAGCAGTCTTGGACCACTTTCTTGTGAAACCAGGGAATTTAGACTTCATGACTTTATGAAGCATTTTGTGAATATTACAACAAAAAAAACATAGGCTGTGAGGCATTATAAGATCTGTTTTTAATATAGAATCACATATTAAGGGTTGTTCTGTATCCTCAGCTCCTCAGAGCACATAGTACCTCTTAAGGAGTCCCAGGTATTTTTCAGGTTTTGGTATGGGAAACCTAAATTCATGTCTGTAGAACTGAAGTGTTAATACTAGGATCTTGAACTCCCACAGCTCTTTCATTTTCAAGAAGCACATAGGTACTAATGCATCTGAGATGTTCTGGCAGAATAACCAAGAAAAAAAATGAAGAAAAAGATGCCCTGACTGTGCTTGGAAACCAAAGAACTACAGATAAATCTGATAATTTGGTTGATTGAGCTCTACCCCTTATAACTTTACACTTTTGAGGTGGGTAAGGAGAGGCTTTCCTCCCCCTTAAGGCCCGCACTAAGAATGCACAATCCTGTTTAAAGCTGCTCCAAAGAGCTGACCTGTGAGGTGGAGGCATGACTGGAGAATCAAGGAGAGGGGATGCTCTAGCTATCGTATAGGGGAACTCAAGGGAAGTTCGGCCAAGGAATAGATCAGATGTCTCAGCCATTTCTTCTAAAACTGGGGTGGAAACTGGTTCATTAGCACGCATTGAAAAGCATGTCCAAACAGTGCCAGGCAGTGTGCTCCAGCATCCCCAGAGGTGACCTTAGCCCATGGTAGACTTGGGGAGAACCAATTTGGTAGTATTTGCACTTATGTAGGACTCTAATTGCTGCTTACAATATCTGGTCACAATACTCCAAAAATAAAAACAAATGGCTGCTAACCAAGCATTCAAGTATCATGGCTATTTTCTCCCTTCAAAAATGATCATTAGATAAAAATAGCAGTTCAGAGTTTTGCTCTGCTTGCTTTCTGGAGCTCTGCCTTTCAGGAGTCACCTTACAAACTTTCTCTGCTACCAAGAGAAATAGACTTTTTTTTTTTTAATCTTCATATGGATTCAGCAGAATAGGCTCACGTAAACGTACCAAATATCCCACGACACATCTGATTTACAACTGTTAAATTGCTCAATCTTCAAGTTACATTTACATTCCTAGGAGTGATCCTTCCTTAGATGTGCAGGATTTGAGAGAATGTCGCAAGGGAAGAGCATTTTCTTCCACAGTATTCTGGTGGGGACGTTGTAATACTTCTGCTTTCATTTATAGCATTAGATTGAAGGTGATCAGTCAAATTAAAGTGGGCCTATTCTGCCTTTTCCTGTCAGATACTGGTTGACACTAGCCCCGTATGTCTCTGTGATAGCTTGTAGAGAACAGCTTTATTAATACTAATGTGAGTTTCATGGGAATATCATGGATTTTCTGGACTTGCCTGCAGGAAGAAGAGATCAATCCAATGCATATGTCTTGAATCTCTTATTGAATGGCAAATAGACTGTTCTTTGGAGTGGAAATGCAACATTAAAATAATTTTGTTTAAACTCAAGCCATAAATCTTTGATGTGGACAAAGTAACCTTGAATGGTTTCACAGTTTTGCTCAGCACATTTGTGCAAGCAGCCCGAAAATGCATGTTAGCTGAGGCAGTACAATAATGCAGATTTGTAGCTTACATGCTTATAACCATGCAGACAGGCATAAAACATTTCTTCTCCCAGGTCTGAATATTTTAAAACTTTTGTGACAGCTATGAAATCTGTCTGCAGCAGGATAAATAAAAAGTTGATTTACTTGTAGTTTCCCTAAAAGAGCTGTTCTAGGCCTGCCAAGATAAGAATTCTTTAGTCAGAGTTAGACTAAATGTGTTTGATACTTTCGAGGTATTTTTTTTAAATGACGACTCTGAAGTGCAAGTCAGAGTCTGAATCAGCTAAAAAGCTGGCAGAGATTGATAACAAAGTAAGCAACTGATTTATTGCTTAATGTCAAACATGTCAAAGATACAGTCCTAGGTTACAGGTTGTGAACATTTCAAAAACATCTGCAGTCTCAGTGTCCCTTTTCTGCTACGTACTGACAAGCTGTGGGGTTTTGTCCAAATGACTTGTCTGTTTGTCAGCTACAGAGAGGCTCGCTTGGGTTACAACCTTACATAAGGCTAAAGTGTGTTCAGAGAAGAGATCTACCATGTATACAGTGCTATGCTGTATGTTCATCATAAAAAGATGAATTAAAAATAGCCTGCAGAAACAGTTAGGAGATCACAAGCCTATAGATTATTTCACTGCCTGATATAATTTAAAAAATAATTGTGGTACACTATCAGATTCTGGAGAATCAGTTTAAAAACCAGCTACAGAAAGGATCACATTGTCTGTTAAATTCTGTAGACCTTAGATTTCTAGGGAATATAGTTCTGTAGTGCAAAACCCTGTTAAATGTCATTTGATCCTTGATTCTGTAGGACTTGAGTTAAAATATAGCTGTGTATTGCTGCTGTTATTCCTGTTAATGTAACCTGGTAAACTGATTAATAAAGATTGCTGTGCATCATTTCCTAACTGTGGTACAGACGGCACTGTAAATCATTTACTGCACAGAGCTCTCAAACAAATGTTTGGCAAAAGAGAGGAGGATGTTAAAGATTAAATTGACTGTGCTGTACATCAAGCAAGACATTTACAGTCCTTGCTATATTTGTATGCAGCCCATGTCCACTTTGAAACCTACAGTAGTCATTTGTCTTTTTCCACAGAATACTTACAGTGCCAGGTAATTTCAGCTACACTTAGGCTGAGCCCTGCTTGGCTTGTGCTAAAGTGTGAGAGTTAGACTCCTTCTTCCACTATTTTAGGAGACTCCCTCTGTTACAAGTTGACTTCTTCCTTTATAAATTGTGCATTAAATACATGTGTTCAAAAATTAAAGCGTTGGACTAATGTTAATGTTCTGATGCAAACAAACAAACCAGTGTTCAAAAACTAGCAGGTGGGGAGGTGCTGATTTCCTATCATTAAAATCATTGCCTGCCTGTATGACTTTAAATAAATGAATGTGATGAGCAAAGAAAGATAATCCTGTCCATTGTCAGCAAGTGATTCTCCCTGTGCTCAAACCGTGGTCATGGATCCACAAAAATAAGGATGGGAATGCCTTTTTGTCTGCACTTACAGGCATATACTTCCATAGATGTCTCACACCACCCAAAAGTAGACTTTGCATGCGCTAAGTTCTCTATAGCAACCACAAAAAAAATAGCCATTGTGAAAGTAGATAAAAATTGATATATTTAGCATGAGCAGCTGTATTGTCTTTTGCAATATTGTAGACAGTTTATATATCTTTTAAGAAAAGAGCAAACTAAACAGATTTATCTAGAGAATTTGAAAATATTAAATAAGAATCTGTATCCAAACCCAAGGATTTGTTAAGTGTTAACAATTTAGAAAGTTTTGAAGTGCCTTGAGGCATTTGCATCATGCAGAAATATTGAGTTCTTCGCTTTGAGTTCTTAGTGTCCAAAGCAAATTCTTGCCCAGACATAGGGAGGTGCAGATGCAATGGGACTTGGGTTGTTACATTCAGCAAAACAGGAGGATACACTTTTTGCAGCCTGGGCGAGGTGCTCAATAGGATGTGAGATTTGAGAAAAGCCAGGAGGACCAAGGAGACTGGGCAAGTCTGGCTCTGCCTTTTGATGAGCCTGGTAGCGTGTCCTGTGCATGATAAGGATGAACATTTCTCTTTCAGTTTGGAGCCTGGGAATGGCCATTCCACGTTTTGTCTTCTAGGGAGATCTGCTCTCTCCCTAAACTCACTTCACATGGAGGTACTGGGGAGAAGGGAATTGTGTTGCTCCAAGTCATTTGTTTGCTCCATTTCATATCCCTGAACTCTCTGCATACAAGGATTTATGAGTAAATTGCTGGCCTGATGGTCACAACACCAATTATGAAGCAGTTATTGATCAAAATAGTTGTTTTTGTACACAACGGGGCCTATGGCAGCCTTTGGAGAAGAACCATAATTGTTTTGCAACGCACTTTTCTGAAGGGCATCTCTGAAGATTTAAATTATTTTTCATATTCTTAAGGCATGCTTGGCTTGTATTTAGGTGTAAGTGTCTTCTTTTCATCACTGTATTGCTAAAGAGAATGTGGCGCTTTTTTTTCACATTGCATCTCTAATAGTATTTTAATTTATTGCAGGAGGGCTGTGTCCCGGCTCCAACGATCCTTGTCTGGAGAAGCCGTGTCCAGGGGATATGCAGTGTGTGGGCTACGAAGCTAACCGGAGACCTTTCGTCTGCCAGTGCCCACCAGGAAAGCTTGGCGAATGCTCAGGTGCCCGGCACACAGTAGGGTAAAAGGGGATGTGATTGAGCAACCAAGGGCTGCAATTGTCAATCTGCAGGTAGAGATGCCACTAAAGTCAACGGAAGCGCCCAGAGCTTCTCAGCACTGGCACTCAAGGCATCTGTTTATGAGCCTCGCACAAGAGTTGACTTCACAGCTATGGCTCTCTAGGAAGACCATGATCCAGTTTCCGCTGGGAATCCCAAATCCGTAAAACAGACTATTGAGAAAAAAGGGGCTTTTCCTAGAGGCTGCTCTGCCAGATGTTTTCCTGCCATGGGCAAAGTTCTAATTAAGTCTTGTAATTATGAGTGAGATTAGCAAAATTCCAAACTTTATTAATGAAAACAGTACACTATCCTGAAAAGAAAAAAATTTCAGGACATTTGTTAGTTCTTTTCAGCTTTGTTGGTCCCTAGGCTACAAAGAGCCAACTGGAATGGAGCCTTTCCGTTGACTTCAGGGAATCCAGGACTGCATGACAGAGGGCACGTAGTATTTCCACACTCCTTGAAAATGTTTGATTGGCATCTACCAGCACAATTTTACACCCTTAATTCAACTGCCTGAGGTACAGGCATGGTCATCTTTGACTCCCTGCATTATCAGCAAGGAGAAATAGGTGCCTCCAGGGGGAGATTATGTTATGAATGCTGAATACTTGGAGAAATCCCTCTTTCCTATGAAAGAAATAAATAGATCTTTCCCTCAACCCTTCAGAAATAATTTTCCTTGAAAATTGAATGTTTATTTGCAATAAGTCCAAGCTGTCTTCTCCATCAAAGTTGGGTTGTATTTGTAGGTTTCTTCCTAAATATTTTCATTAGTTCTATAAATTCTTTAATTAGCTTGACAGTTGTAGAATTATTTCATGTGTCAATAAAAGAACGTGTGTTTTCAAAATATTTATTTCAGGCCACACATCCCTTAGCTTTGCTGGGAATAGTTACATTAAATACCGAGTTTCTGAAAACAGCAAGAAAGAGGAATTCAAGTTGGCTCTACGTCTGCGAACCCTGCAAAGCAATGGGATTATAATGTACACCAGAGCAAATCCCTGTATAATTCTGAAGGTAATTAAAATAACTTATCCTTTCCACAATTATTTTTCCTGATTATTTGTTTTCTGTTGGCTCTTGATTTGAGGAATGTTGGTCTCATTTCAGCCGTAGATTTAGGAGATGACGTCTAATCTGTTTCATGGTAACAGGGAAAAACAGCAGTTTTGACAATGGCAGCAACAACAATAAACAAAAAAGCAGCTTGTTAGTAGTAGTCTGCTTGGAAAATGCTCCATTGGGTGCTGTTCATTATAGGAACAGGATGTGTGTCTGCATGCAAGAGCCAGTCTGCACAGGATGGAAGATTTAGCTATTTGTATGATTGCATAGTCAAAACCACACATGCTGAAATAGCTGTTCTTCCCCTGTGTCCATCCTGTGGTTAGAGAATGTGCCTTCACTACTGTAAATTCCAAAAACCAGCTGCTTGGAATGTGAAGATGGAAATTTCTTCACTCCTTTTTTT
>NW_010581781.1:15510-56848 GCF_000705375.1 Tinamus guttatus | reverse complement strand
AAGTAAAAACACTACTAAGTTCTGTTTTGGTGAGGTGGCCAAAGTGAAATACAAACTGAACTGTAACTTAAGCAGCGTTTTGTTCAGGACAAAGCCCTCCCCCTGGCCTGGACTACTTTTGATCTTAATTAATTAATACAAGAATGTCCAGAATCCCAGGTTCTTCAGCTAAGCTGACTGTCTAAGCCTATTTGAAATCCAGGCATCTCATACTGTTTCCTGAAATACATGCTGAGAGCACACCTAGCTGGAATGTGTTAAATCCCAGCATTGCTCCTTCCCTCTCCTCCCACTTCTATTCCTGTAGCCACCTGGTTAGTGTCTTCAGCTGCAAAGTGGGAGATGTGTGAAGGCCCACGCAGGGCTGAAATGCTCAACTCAAACTGCTCTCCAGCTAGAGGAGTGTCTTGATCATAAGCACTTGGTGGAAAACCGATACGAAGTTGGGAAACTGCAGCCAAAAGTGAAAAAGGAATGAGATTGTGGAAAAGGAATGGGATTATGAGAGCCCTTCAGTGCAGGTGTCTGCTTTGGGATTTTAGTTGCGTGGTAGGAGTTATGAGGTTCTGATCCCAGTTTTCTATAATCAGCTAAACATTGTGCTTTGAAAGATTCTGGGAGGGGAAAAAAGTAGTTGAAGGAGCAGTGGCAAAAGCTGGAGTATCCTACTCTGAGTTCAGAGATCAACCTCCAGGTCAAGCTCTCTTTTACCTCCTACCTGTAAGAAAGGTTTCTCAACTTTGGGACCTGTCTCACAGAGTACTACTTAATCTCAGAGTTTTGCCTAGAGCTGTTCCCAAAAAATTATGCCATGAAAGAAGTCAAGGGTTGCATAAGTGGTGTCATGGGTTTGAGACCACGATATTCTTGCATGCGAGAGGCAGGGAGGACACAGAGAAGTGCCCTGAGCCTCATGCTTGGTTTTTATGTAGCAGTGTTTATTCTAACAAAGTGCAAGTCCCTTTCCAAGGTCTGGCCCTTGGATACTATAAACATGCATTTAAGTGAGAAGTGGAATATTCCATGTGGGGTTTGTTTGTTTGTTTGTTTGTTTTGGAGTGGTAGTGTCCTTTAGAAGATCAGGATTTCCTAGGCTGTGCAGTGGAGGAACATCAGGCTAGAGTTTCATAAAAGTGCTGTGTGATGGATGAATGACACGAAGCTCGAGGGATGTAGCAGTAACAATTCTCTTTAGGGAACTAGGTCACTCCTGAAATGCCCTTTGGGATCCCTGATTAGGATGCTTTCGAGCATCTTATACCCAAGCATATGTTTCTCTTTTGCAAAACAGCAGTAAAGATGTTTACTTTGGGGTTTTTGTTTGTTTTGTTTTTATTTGTGCTTTTTTTAACAGGTACGTAAGTTGTGAGATAGAGAGGTGCTCAGAAATGAGGCCATTAGATGGATTAATCAGAGGTCCATAAATGTGAAGTTGTTATCATTTGAGCATTGCTTTCAATTAAATTAAACACGAGGAGATGCTCTCCAAATAAAGGATAAAGGATGGGATCCAGTGCTCTTGTGAGCCCTCTGGCACCTCTCCTGCAAGCCACTTAATCACTTGCTTAACTTCCTGTTTTCAAAGACAATTGGAACTACTCAAGTAACTTAATTTTAAGCTTGTACTTAAGCATCTTGCCAGATTAGCACCAAAGGGCTCAGTTCAAGAGCACTCAGCCCCAAGCAAAGGTAGCAATGGAAGAATTTTAGATCCACCACATAGTAGGGTCCCATGGGACAATATGCTGAAAATACCACCACCATTGGGGCATTTTGTGGCATTGATTTTTTAGGCAAGTCTCCCCCATTGCAATTCTTCCCCTATTTAAAATTGAATGTGACTGTATCGTTTTCAGTGTTAAAATGACCAGCTTAATTTTGGAAGCTCATACATTTATGATAACTCCAGGGCTTGGAATATTTCATAATCATAACACAGTGTCCTTTTTGGATGAATAATCAATTCCGTAGAGCAAACTGCTTGTCTGCTACTAGACTGAAAGCATATAGCTACTCTGTGTTGATGCAATATAATATGGGTGTTATTTATTCAGCTGTTTCAAATAAAGCAGCTCATCCATCGATCTGGAGAGACTGGCCGTTCTTTTAGTTGTGTGCTCTTGCTTTTAAGACAATTGAAGCAAAATGAGATGCAGGTCAATAGCCCTTTTTTCCCTTTTGGAAGAATTACATGTGTTGAAAACAGTGTTATAATTTTCTTTTATGTGTCATGTGTGTAAAAAAAATAATTTAAAACATCATAAGGCCACTCAAGAAGAAAATCCCCAAATTTATTCTCTTTATCATGGAGTATAATTTGGATTCCACTAATTTTGCAAAGTTTAGAGAATTAAAAATAGGTAAAGAAAGGCTTTCCCCTCATGCTGGATACAGAAGCATAGGCAGCTAATGCGAAGCTTCACATGGTGCAGTTAAGTGTATATTATGCATTTTAAAGCATTTCTGCTGCATGGCTTACTCTGGATAAGACTGAAGCTTGGATATGATCCCAGTTGTGGCTGGAGTTGAAACAAGTAATATTTTAATTAAATATACCGTTTTTACACACATGAATGTGAAGTGTAATTCAGCTAACAAAATATTTCCCCAGATACATTAGCAAGCAACGTGCTGTATCCATGGTGTACGGCTGCAGATGGCCTGTGTGAGCCTAACGTGGTCTCAGAAGAACCATTTGATCATTTTGTTACCGATGTTGATATACAAATATGGATGTTAGCCAAATGTCGTAGGCTAATATTCTAATATAATTTACAATATGCATTTGGCTCTGTTTTGCTCATTGAGTGAAACTCTTGAAATGTAACAGCTTCTGTCACCTTTTGGAGCCTTCTCTGTTCTTTGTCCTTCTCTGCCCATCTGATACGGGTGAGGGGTGTTGCATCTGTGATAGTGTTCATGTCCACCGACACCCTGTCCGAATACCTGTAATGAGAGATGCTGTAGCTAAGCCCAGGGAGCTTTGAGAGGCCACCAGCTGCGAGCTTGGTGGGAACTATCTGTCCACCCAAGATGAAGTCCTCCTGTCCTGCTGCGCAGGTACTTGAGCCATTGGCCAGACCAGCTATCCCACTTTATTGTCCGGGTAACTGCCAAGCCTGGACCTGAGCACTGGCCTGTCATTGGGTTTTGTAACATTCACTTGCATGTGTCTCGTTTAGTCCAAAATTAACATAAATCTCAGCTTTTCTTGGTACTGAAGTTTAGGCTCTACTTTAGAGCTTGCTTTGAGCATGCAGCAATGCTCATGTCACAGGGGCTGCCAGGAATGACAAGAACACCAGGGATGAATTGCTGAAGATCAGTGGTCCCATGTGTAGGAGTGGGGACGTGGTTTTACCCCTTCGTGTGGGGGACCCCTCTTCTCCCTCCTTGGCCAGAAGAGCTGCTGCATGGCCAAGATACCAGCCCATTTGGCTACTCACTCATTGCAGGCAGTTCCTGCTTTTCCTCCTCCTCAGAGAAGCTTGATTCCAGTAGGGAATATTAGCTCCCACCACACTATGTGTCCCATTACAGCAAGGCCTGTGGCTCCTGATTAATTAAAGTCCTTTTATGGCCCCATCACTATGGGCATCTGACCATGCCACAGCCTTTGATGTATTTATCTATAAAGCCCTGGTGCGAGGTAGGGAAATGACGTTATCCCTGTGTTGCTGATGGAGACCTGAAGCTAATGACTTGCTTTAGATCCCCGAGCGGGGCTGTTGCACAATAGGAATTCCCATGCATATCTGTCGTGTAAGTTTTGGACTGTCTTTCCTGGCTTTCAGTCTAGCTTAAAGCAGGGGTTACCAGTGCTTTTTCAATAAAAAGAAGGGGACATAAAATTTCGGATAGTATATATTTACTGTGAATCTCAGATCATCTGGGGTGAAAAGAAATAAAAATGGATGAGAAAGAAAGAAAGATGTATAAAACATTTTTATGGTAAATCTTTTAAATCATGGATTGCCATATATAAATGGTGTAATATTTATCCCAGGTGCTCATATTTGTGCAGCAATTTAGGAAGGTAATTGAAAAAGCATGTTCTGTGAATAGGGGTAATAGGCATGCAGGCAGTGGGTTCTTTGGGGGTGTAAGGAGCCTTTGGGGAGGTAAATGTATGTTATATACAATCAATAGAAGAAGAGTTTCCGTAGAGTAAGAAGCAAGGTAACTGCTTAGCCGATGAAAGCTACTTTTCAAAGCATACTGTGGTGGCTTGTGTTTTTCAGTATGATTTGTAACCTTATTGAGCCAGACCACACTTCCTGAGCAGCACCTTAAACTTTTGTGGACTGTTTTGTTACACAGACAGCAAATAAGCTATTGCTTCGTCTCTGGAGGACAACTGGTCCAGTTTATCAGGACATCTTTTTTACCAAGATTCCTTCTCAGCAGATGCTCTAATAGGCCCAATTGCAATCTACAGAAATAGTTTACAGCTGAGTGTTGAGTCCTGCGAGAAAAGGTTTTTTAATGAAAAATGAATCCAGACTTCTCTTTCTATGCACCCGTTAGCTTTTTTTTAATTGAGCTGTATAAATAACAAACGACATTCAGTAATTGGTAACCAAGTAATTGGTCACCTTCTTTAGGCATCTCCATGTCTGCCCCATTCAAGCAGTTATGGAGCCATGGAGTGCTGTGGTTGACACCGTGACTGTCTGGTGTCAACAGATCTACTTGAGGTCGCAACCAACTCAGATTCAGCTGGTCGTAAAACTGAGGTCTGGGAGGAGATAAAGAAAGTTCAGAGATTATTAGAAATTAAGATTTTACTCTCAGCTTTCTTCTGGATAGTTTTGTAAATCTCCTATGCTGGTCATGGTGGAGATGAGTTTGAGCAGTGGCTCCAACCCATGCCAAAGGTAGTTTCCAAAGAGTATACAGTCATTCAGATTAGAAAGCCAAAGACAGATGGACATGAGGCAGCATCCTCATGTCAAGCCTTAGCTGTGCCATCTTAAAGGGCCACCAAACTCTGATGGAATTTTGCATTTTTGACCCATGGCCCTTTGACAGCCATAGCATCTCTGTACAGAGGAGGTCATTTTGGTTCTTCTGTCCGTTGCATAGATAGGTCTAGGTCCTAAGAATAGCTTCCTCTCCTCTTTTGTTTGTGTTTTCACTGGCTTTAGTGATGGGTCTGTTTCAGTACCTGGAAGAGGGAGGTAGAGCAAGCTCTAGTCAGCCCTCAACAGAGCATCGTCTGAGAACTGCTGAAAGAGAGCAGCTGCATTGAGTAAAGAGGGGCAGAGCACAACGTGTGCTACAGGGAAGGTTGCAAAAGGACACAGCACCTGAATTTAACAGGGGATAAATAACGGGGCAGAACTGTCTTGAGATGGGGCTTGCAGGAATAAATACTTCCTAGAGCATGACATAAAGGTAAAATATTTGCAAGAGCTTTCACAGAGCTTCAATCCAATTAACATGTCATAAGAAATTATCTCCTGTCTCTGTCAGCCATTTTAAACTTATCTACCATCTGTTAGAGACACCTAAAATCTTTGGGTAAAATACTAATGAAGGAAATAAATAGCACTCTATACCCTTGCTCTACATTTAGCTGGCCCCAGCCTTCTGCCATGGACATCATGAGGATTTCCAACCCAAGGAGATCCAAGCCTTCACTCTACATCTCTCTCTGTGGGTGATTGCATCAGCTCTCATCTGGGCCCCCTCACAAGGCTGGACAGGTTTTGTTTTTAGACTTTCCCTTTTAGGGATGGAAGGGCTCTGCTGATTTTAAAGCTGAAACATGGACAGATTAAATGACGATCTCCCATTCCCCTCCAGTGCTCCATCTCCCCCACTGCCTAGCACTCCTCAACTTTCCCTTCACAGTCGCCTACCTGGATGAAGGGCAAAAGGGAGAGTTAGAAATCATAACAATCCCTCTAATGCCCTGAACATAAATATGAGGGAGAGAAATAAAACAGAAGCCATCTCACAGCATCTGTGTAGTAGGCAAAGGGAGAGTTAGAAATCATAACAATCATAAATATGAGGGAGAGAAGAAAAACAGAAGCCATCTTACAGCATCTGTGTAGTAGGAAGAGAGCAGGTAGTTCCAGGATGTCCTGGACTGTCACTGGCCTTTGACCAGCCAGAAGCTCTACATTTATCAATAGAGAACCTGAAATTACAACACTTAGGCAAAAGTGCATGTCCTGATGAGATACTCCTCAAAATTATGGAGACACGGGATGAGTAAGTGCATTTCCAGAGCACGTAGCATCACTTGCTAAAGAACAGGCACTGATCATTTTGCTTCAGGAATCTCCCAAACACTGAGGTGGCTCCTTGCCCTGAAGAGCTGCCCATTCAGCAGCAGCAGGAGATGGAGGGACTTGCCCAAGGGAATGGGTTATGAGTCTACAGATCTAATGGGTTATGGATCTAGCTATTAGCAGCAGAGATGAGAGCAGAACTTGAGTCTTCCAGCCTGTGTCCTATTCAAGGAGATGATAGACCGTTTTCCTAGTCATCTCGTGGATTGTGTGTTGTTATTTCTACAGTTTGTCTATAGCGATAGGCTTTGTGTAAATTCCTTAATAGGCTTGCATTTATTACGTTACGTTTAAGCCTGATCCTAAAGTTACATTTTGCTGTTTTAGTGTTATGCAGGAGAACAGGTTGAGCGCTTCACTGTTGTTATTTCTACAGTTTGTCTATAGTGATAGGCTTTGTATAAATTCTTAGTAGGCTTATCTTTATTACATTATATTTAAGTCTGATCCTAAAGTTACATTTTACTGTTTTAGTGTTACGCAGGAGAACAGGTTGAGCGCTTCACGCAGACTGTCCAGGAGACTTCTGTGTTTGCGGGTTCAACCTGAGAGTGGATTATGAGATGCGCGGGTGCCTGAAGCACTTTGATTTCTGTTTCCCTCTCGCAGATTGTGGATGGCAAACTGTGGTTCCAGTTGGACTGCGGAAGCGGCCCGGGGATCCTGGGAATTTCTGGCCGGGCTGTCAATGATGGAAGTTGGCATTCGGTCTTCCTGGAGCTGAATCGCAATTTCACGAGCCTGTCCCTCGATGACAGCTACGTGGAGCGCCGCAAAGCCCCCCTCTATTTCCAGACTCTGAGCACGGATAGCTCTGTGTATTTTGGAGCCCAGGTCCAAGTGGACAACGTTCGGAGCCTCACGGACAAGAGAACAACACAGGTCTTGAGTGGCTTTCAGGGCTGCCTGGATTCCGTTGTCCTAAACAACAACGAGCTGCCGCTCCAGAACAAGCGCAGCAGCTTTGCAGAAGTGGTTGGCCTGACCGAGTTAAAGCTTGGCTGTGTTCTCTACCCCGACGCCTGCGAGAGGCATCCGTGCCAGAACGGTGGGACCTGTACGAGCGTGCCATCTGGTGGTAAATATTTTGCATTACCTTATATCTTTCACCTTTTTTTTTCCTACTTATTGTCAGAGATGGTTTTATGTGGCAACATTCTTGGAAAATCCTAGGGACTCCCTAAAACTGAGAGGTATTGCAAGTTTATAAACACTACATGCTCTGTAACACTGAAGCTGTGCCTCTTATCCTGGCACAGCTGGAGAAGGACATGGATTTGTTGGCTGCTGGTATAATTCCATGTATATGGAAACCAAGAGAATTATGATTCTGGTAATGCTTAGCTGGGTTTTCAGGATTGAGTTACAGCTCTGAATGTTGCATGAAGGTGGTTGGTCACTGAAGTCCATCACAGATGTAACAGCAGTGTTGCCTTCTGTGTTTCTGAAGCTCTCACAAATAACTGCTGAGCTGTCCACAAACACCGTGGTCCTTTGGGGAGTGAGTAATTTGATTACATGTCTGTGTGTAAAATAGGCAGTCTGTACCAGCATAAACCCCCCAGAAGTCTAAAGCTTCCTTGAAGGTCAGAATGCCTCAAGGTCCAAGTAATGCTATCCAAAGTTTGTAAGGCATTGCTTTAAATAGTGCTTATGTCAGAGTTTCCCGCCCAATGGTTACGTGGTGGTTTTTGTGATTTGGCATTATCGATTTACTAGATATGATCAAGAGCACAGGTTGAAAGAACCATGAGAATAGTCAGCGTCTTAGCAGTGAAAAAGCTCAAATTCAGGGTTTTCCAGTTACCTACCAATCCCTCACCTGGACAGAGGATTTCTGTGCCCAACCTGCTTAGTCCTTTTTTACTGGAGAATTTTTAAGGTGGTGCTGTTCATAGCAATCTCTTTCTAAACTTTAGGAACATCCTGAGCTTTAGGACAGTTTAGTCTTCAAGGCTGAAATCTGACCAAATCTGAATGTCTAGACCCACAGATGAATTTCTTACATGGGTAACCTCAGGCAACCTGGATTTCCTTGTGCTGAGATATCTCAGCTAGCATCTCCTCTGGATCCCAGATGTTGTTGCGGGCACCTCTTCTCCCTTACCTTGTTTTCCTTTCCTTGTCTTACACAGGCCATTGATTTTATGGATCCAGGATCTTTCCCTTCTTAGCAAAACTCTGGCTTCCTTGTCTTACACAGGCCATTGATTTGGATCCAGGATCTTTCCCTTAGCAAAACTCTGGTCTATATATAGTTCATGGACTTTTTCAAACCTTTCTCTTTTAGGTGAGAATGATGAAAAATAACACATAGGTGCGGCTATCCCCAGTAATAACACATAACTGATACCTCCCTCCAAAAATTAAGCATTGCTCATCAGCAGAAGCCTGTTCTTAATGAAGAATCTGAGCTATGGCTTCTGCAGCGCCACAGCCGCAGTCAAGCTGTTTTCCATGGTCTTCTGGGCTGTCTGTGCTTCCTGAGTATAGGGCAGGAAAGCTGCTATTTCCATGGGCAGTGGCAACCAGCCCACCAGGATGGGTCCCTGTCCTACCTAGGAGGAACACACAAGTTTTAAGTGTGACCATGGCTGTTGGGGGCCTGTTTCCCTTCGCTGCCGAAACCCGCTGCCTCCAAACCGCCGCTGCCAGGGGCTCTCTCCACATCTCCTTTCGAGTTTGTCCTGCTCCAGGTCCTGATTGCTGAACTTGCTAGTTGGCTGTGGTTGATGGCAGGTGAAGAAAAATACACAGAGGGAAGAAAAGGAAACAAAATGAGTGCTGCAATAAAAAGGGGAGGAAAGGAAAATAATTCTGAGGGAAAAGGATGCTGTGGCCATTGAGAAAATTGCTAAACCAGGTTATTTAAATTCCTCAGAAATATGAAAGCAACATGAACGTGGTTGTAATAAGGCTTGATTCAGATTCCATACTTAATAAATTAGGTTAAACGTTCACCACGCTAGCAGCCTAGGAAGTGCAAGAGCAGCTCTGGCTATTGATTTTGCTGGAGTCTATTTACAGTACTGCTCAGCAATCTCATGGTGGGTAAATTGAAACCCTTCTAACAAATCACTTTTTACAGGAATTCCTTTTCCCAGGGCCATGTGCATGCCGGTTGGAGCTGAGCGGAGCAGTGGGATGGGGAGACACTAGCGGCTCCAGCCCCCGGGCCTGTTTCCCTGCTGGAATGCCAGGCACAGCTCTGGTGTCCGCGGCGCTCGCGGGCGCAGGGTCTGCTCCAGGCCTCGGCGCGGGGGCTCTGCCCTGCGGAGACATCGCTGCTGCCCGCCGTGAAAAAAGCTGCTGGTTGTTCTTACTGCCTCAGCAGTGTGTGTAAATAAAGGAGAGTTATAATGCCGTCATTCCAAAGCAGTGGGCCCTAAATATACTTCAGTGGTTTTGTAAACCGGCCCACTAGGAGAAGTCATAGATATTTTTGTTTCCACTAGGCAAAGGAAGTCTGCTAGTGTCTGTGTGCTCCGTGTATGAACAGACCATGTGATTAAATTCCCTAGAGAGGAGAGCCCCACAGTATTGCAAATGCTGGTTACAGAACCACAAATTGCAGCGTACACTTAAGAATGGCAGGATGTTGTACTTGCTGGCGTAGATGTTAGCATACTAACCCATTTAAATTTTTTAAAAATGAAGTAAATCTTCATTTTTTTTAAATCTTCATAAAGAAAACAGTATTTCGGGGGCAAGGAGGGAAAGGAAGCATTCATAAATGTACTGTGATAGCGAAGGCCTCTTTCCCAGCCTTAATGTCTTCAGCCTCATCAAAATCTTCTCACTAATATTTTCTATAATGTTTTTCTCCTATTAAAATTACTGGAGAATGCTCATTTTCCTAAGCAATGAGTGTTTGACATAATAGCAGGGTTTATTTTAATAAATTAAATTTTGTAATTTGAATTTTACAGACAAGATTTCATACACTGTTAGCATCCTTTTTTCCATATAAAAGTCCTATGGTACTTTACAAGGGAATTAAGAGAGAAGAAAAGAAAGCTCAGACTTGTAGCTACCTTTAAAAGAAAACGTTCAAAGAAAGGTTGTCCAGCATTATAATATCAAAGAGGTGATGGGCTACACGCCTGAAGCCAAAGGGGCTCTGTCTGATTTGCATATAATTTGCATAAACTGGTCATCTAAAATACAGACCTCTGCAATTATATTCCCTTTGTTTTTGGTATCTTCCTTTCTGAGTAGAAATACCTATAAATATTACTCTCTCACACATACACACAATATTGCTAGGTAATATTTAAGTAATATTTAAGTAATAATTAATAAAAAATCGCCTCTCTTTACCTTTTACTTCGCCATTCAGCGATAGGAATAGAGTCACATTCCGGCCCTGCTTTGGGAAATGCTGCACACTTGTACACGCTCCGAGTGTGTCCCCCTGCCACATGGACGTGTCTGCTGCAACCTTGAACTTGCCAAGGCAGGAGCAGAGAGAGAGCTCGGTCTGGGTGGCAAAGGTGTTGCCCAGAGACAGGAATCTGCTGGGCAGCTCAGGAGACCACAGCTGCCAACGTCAGAGAAGTCACCACCAAACACTGCGTGCTCATCCCTGGCCACGCTTCTGCTGTGGACAGATTTAGAGCAATTTTCATGGAGACACTGGAAACCACATCCCTGAAATACAGGGCATGTTTTTCCGCTTTTCTAGTTCCTCCCCTTGTGTGGGTCAGTGAAGCTATTATTGTTAAAAAAAAAAAAAGAAGTTTTTAGCATTTTGAAACGTGACAAAACAATGTATTTTTCCTCAGCCTCGCTTTCAGAAACTGCTTGGCTCTTTGAACCAAAATTTCCTGATAAAATTCAACCAAATGTTTAAAGTCTGGCTAAGTTATAAGACCCTGAGTGTGAGGTCTTAAAATTGGAAGTGTCACACAACTTAAATAATAGAGTGGCAATACCAGTTCTGCCAATAGTAAGTGCATGTTTATCTGCTTGAATAACAACATGAATAATCACAGTGATGGAAAGCTTTACTGTAATCAAATCTGAATAACACGCCAAGCTTTTCAACCACAAAAAAAAAAAAAAAGTGCTTTTAGAACCTGCAATTATAAGTATAGTTACTTCCTTTTAATTTGATCAGTCCTACATACATCTGGATTTGATTGAAATAATGGCTTATATGAGCAGGCAATTTTATTTGAATATAAAGCATTTGAGCAGAAATATCTAACAACCCAAGAACTGAAGGCAGAACATGAGGAGAGAAGGCCACTGTTTTCCCCACTACTTGTTCTTAGAAGCCCTCCTCTTTTTAATTTCCTCTCTTTTTTTTTCATCAACAAAGTTAAAATCCAAAGGGAGGGAAAAAATTTCAGCTTACACCGAGATGGTGATTTTAGTCACTGAAACATGTTAGCAACATTAAGATATGGGTATTTTGAGGATTAGGTAGAATGATGTATAAGGAAATATTGTGTATTAATACCATGACCATGGACATAGACTTGAATATGTTCTTGTTCTGTCATGCACACAAACAAAACAGAAAACTTTACTGTTAGCATCTCAAATTTGCATGTCAATTTTCATTTGTAAAAGGTTGTAGATTTTTTTAAAATCTTTTCTTATAGCTACGTTTTCAGATATCTAGATTTAATATACCAGCTTCAAAGCAAATACAGCCCAGTTGTGCTGTTAGTTTCATAGAAGGCACTAGCCTAATAAAAACAGGGTTGTATTCATACCAGGTTTGGCATGAGACAATGATCACATCTCTGAAGACAAGTAAGATAAGTCTGAAGTGGCAGGAATCTGTATTGCTGACAAACAGGCAGTTCTTGTCTACCAGAATACAAGTGCTGGGAGGGATCCTGTTCACCTTTGGTTCTTCTCATCCATGAACTCACCATGAAAGGCTATGGAGGGCAAGCCTGTTTCAGGTCTTGCTTCACAGCATTGAAGGGAACTACATGGTGAGTTCAAATGCAAGAGCCAAAGCCTGTACCAGGTGAAAGCCATGTCCTCGTTTAAAGCAGGCAGAAGTACAGATTGAAATATCATTTTTCCTCTTAACAATTTGTATGACTGAAAAAGACACACTAAGAAGGTAGGGCTTGCTAGCCTAGGAATAGCCTGGTGTGTTGAACCTGTCCTTGCTCTGGATGCCCTCTTGGTAGTGCCTTTTGTGCCACAAGCAATCCTAGATAGCTGGAAGGAGGTTTCTTTCCTCCCCTACTGAGAAGAGAGGGACACATAATCTTTCCTTCAACTGTGCTGTCCTTGGCTGTGGAAAATTTGCTTTTTATTATTGTGCTAAAAGGAGGGGAAGAAACATAGTATATTGTGTGGATATTAAGTTAAAAGGGCAACAAGCATCTGGAGTGCACTCCTGACCAAGAGCTTTTTTTCCGGATCACAGTCTTCCAACATGTGACTGTGTTCCACCAGGAGATCCTTACATCGAGTTCAGTCAAAAATGTACACTTTCATAAACAGGCTTTTCATCTTGATTTTGTTCATACACTGACTACCCTATAGAGCTCTGAGCCATCCAAAACAATCAGTTTCCCCTCCTCTTACTATAAAATGTTCATCCAAGTTAGTTCATATTACCCACTTTTAATAATGGGTAGTAACAAAAATGAATAAATCCACCTTTTTATAATGAGACAAAAGAGGATTTTTTTTTGTACTAAATAGTATTTTTCAAATTGTCTGCAGTGAATAAATATGACAATGAATGAGAAGCCAGAACTGGAATTAATGTGATTGAAGCAAGTGGAAGAAGTGAAAATGTAGGTTATGTTTTAATAGTGATTGGCAACTAATAATTTAGCTACAGTTCTTTTTTTTTAAGTCACTTTAAAGTAACTTAGTTTAAAATACAATTTAACAAATAGAAAAAACATATCTATTCTGCTATCATATACAGAAAAAGTGCATTTAAGAATAAAACGGTTTTATGTTGGAACATTTTCATTTCACTAAACTCAGAGAGACCATAAAATTATATATAAAAACATTACTCTAAATTTTTGAACTATAGATGTCACTGTTCAGTCATAAAATGGAACACTGAAGCCTTACTTACTCATCCTATGATTCCCTCCTACATTATTTCTAGATCAGGGACTTTTCCAGCTAATAATAAGTCTTCCATAGGGATGGCTTCAAAATACAATGGCCAGCGCAGTCGCAATTTTCCAATGCTTCAGTCTCAGGCCCCATCCCTCCAGAAGGTTATTCACATTATCCAAGTGAAATACATACAAGAGCCCAAAAAATAATCCCGTCTTGCTGATGCAGACCAAACATGCTTTCAGGGAATTCCCAAAGAGATTTTGCTTCTCTCCGTTAACTCTGCAACCTTGAAAACAACAGCGCTTCTATCTTCCTCTTTATAGTAGGGCAACAAAACACCATGATGTTTGAGTATCTATTTCATTTATCTTAAATTAAATGGGATTGGACTCTTGACTGAATAAGCCAGTAAGTCTGGTTCCAAGTATGTTCTCTAGAGCCTGTCCTCATGAAAGAATTTGATTAGAGTAACGGAACAAGGGAAATTGAACCAGATATAGGACATAAAAATTGGGCAGAATGGCCCAATTGAGAAAAACCTCATGCAGAAATGGTTTTGCCTCATACCCCCACTGGGCTTTTCCATATTGTTTGTGTGAAATTCTCTTCCTCATAACTGTGCCTTAAATTCCTGGCTTCTTTCCTAGAACAGTGTCTTTTAAAATGCCTATCTCTAATTTTTGCATAGCTTCAAATGAATAGATACAGATTTTTTTTTTTAAGTATATGTGTTTATCACCAGTGGAGTGGTATTAGATCTACATCAGCTTGTCTCTAAAATTCTAGCACTAAAATGAGTTGCATTGAACCATGTCAGCTCTAACTCCAGCAGGATGAATTGCAGGAAGTTTTCTTGTTCATGTTGCTTAATAGGACATTTGCAGGAAGCTCTTTTGGTGTATTAACATCATGGCTGGGTTTGAACCTCACCTGCAAGTTCACATGTCTGTTTGGAGCATTTAGATTTAGATATCCAGGAAAACTTAGCCAGCTCAATGCTCTAATCCAAGAGACTTTCTCCTCCCAGGGACTGCCTTAGCCACATTTTCTTTTTCACCACCAACTACATGGTCCTTGTTCTCTTGGAGTGAAAAAGGACTCAGATTTAAATGTCTAATTCACAATCCAAAGTGGTGCACTGTCTCACTGGGTTTCTTTATGACCTTAAATAAAGTTTTTATTAATGGCTTTTTGCCATATGAAATCATGAAGAGAGTTAAAAACATGTCATTTAGTAGTTGGAGGAGAGAACTGATCATTTCGAAATCTGTTTCTGACTGATGTTGCTCCTCTGCAGGCAAGAAATATGGAAGCAGGACCATGATCTCACGGGGTCCCTCTCTACTTGAGCAGAGTTATGTCTGATTTATTCCAGCTTGTGATTAATCAGTTTTCTAATAGCAAACACTGCAGCTAATCAGCTCTGATTAGAGATGGCATTGACGAGTTCAGCTGCTCTTATCAAGCTCATAGCTCATGCCTAGATGATGCATTTTATGAAAGTGTTAAGTATCATTGTCAAGTGTTTTATTATTGCTGACACATTCCTACTGTGCTCTCCTTGTAAAAGGCAGATGCAGAAATGCATTTGCTCTTGAGTGAAGTTCCAAGAGAAATACAGGCTGCTGCTGTCAGCAAATGTGGTCTTTTTGAGGGGCAGGGGGAAAGCAGGAAATATATCCTTGATTTAGAGTATCTCTTGCAGCCCAACTCTTGGTTTGCAGTCATTCCTCTGGTCCTTGGTTGTAGACATGAGCTTCAGTTGCCCAGACATCGGATTTATTTCTCTCTGTGTTCCTCACTTCCCAGGCTATCAGTGCAACTGCCTCTCCCAGTTTACTGGGAAAAACTGCGAGTCAGAGATTACAGCCTGCTTCCCAAACCCCTGTCGAAACGGAGGGTCGTGCGATCCCATCGGCAATGCGTTCATTTGCAACTGCAAACATGGCCTGACGGGCGTAACGTAAGTAGGCCTCGCCGCACGATGCCTGGAGCTTTGCAATTCACTGACAGAGGGTGTAGCAGAGGTGATACGGCATTTTGCACCAAAATACTAGTATTTCGGCAGTCAAAAGGCAGTCAAAGTTATTTAGTCACCTTAGGCTTGCCATAAAAGCTGAATTTGTTACATTCATTATTTTTTTAAATCCTGACCTTCATCATTGATGCAGTGTAGAAACAAAAAATTCCCTCACCTGCACTTCAGCGTGTTTCTTCTTCTCACGTGGCTTGTTTCATTCTTCCATTGTTTCAATTTTTGTTTTGTTTTGTTTTTTGTCACCTGTTCAACTTTCTGTCTATTTAAGGTTCTTCTTTCTATTCTTAATACTTCTCTAATATTTGCTCATTTTATGTTCAGCCCTAAGTAATTTTACATATTCATTATTTCCACCTCCTCTCTCAAATTAGTACCCTATTTTTTCCTATATTTAGTCTCCCTGCTATTCTCTCCTTGAATCCTCTTAATATTTTGTACTGAATCCCATGGGACAGTTCCAGAAAAGTATAAAAATGCTGAATTCTTTTATTACATTCTGTGAGCAGCATCAGAATCAAGAAGTCTTTTTCTATCAGATGCTTTAAACTCTTAGGACCATGTTGATATTTCCATTTTATTGACTTATAAACCATGGAGTGCTTTTTTATCTGTAGAAAAAATATAATTGCCATAAAATAAGATATTAATACAACCATTTGCTAAATACTGACAAGATGTTAACTGTAGTGGTGCCCCTTGGCAACCCAAGTCATCACGTGCAAACTGGGCTGCTTGCTAAACGTTCTTCAAGATCCATGTTCTCCTTTTCTTCTTTCAAGGTGTGAGGAAGATATCAACGAGTGTGAGAGAGAAGAATGTGAAAATGGTGGCTCCTGTGTCAACATATTTGGTTCCTTTCTGTGTAACTGCACTCCCGGCTACGTGGGGCAGTACTGCGGCCTTCGGCCTGTGGTGGTACCCAATATACAAGCTGGACATTCATACGTCGGCAAGGAGGAGCTAATAGGAATAGCTGTGGTCCTGTTTGTCATATTTGTGCTGATCGTCCTCTTCATTATTTTTCGCAAGAAGGTGTTCAGGAAGAATTATTCACGCAACAACATCACCCTTGTACAGGATCCAGCTACTGCCGCCCTGCTCAACAAGAGTAACGGCATCCAGTTCAAGAACATACGGAACAGTGGAGACAGCAGAAATATCTACCAAGAGGTTGGGCCTCCACAGGTTCCCGTGAGGCCAATGGCCTATACTCCGTGCTTTCAAAGCGACTCGCGGAATAACCTGGACAAGATAGTGGATGGTCTTGGGGTGGAGCACCAGGAGATGACGACGTTTCATCCCGAGTCCCCTCGAATACTAACGGCAAGGCGGGGTGTCGTCGTGTGTAGTGTAGCTCCAAACCTGCCCGCTGTGTCTCCCTGTCGCTCAGACTGTGACTCCATCAGGAAAAGCACATGGGACGCCGGGACAGAAAGTAAGTAGTGCTGCACACTCTTCTCGCTCTTTCCTGCTGTAGGTAAGTGCCGTTTTCTGCATGCAGCAGTTGCAGTAGTGCAGGAGTAGCAGAATTAATCACAAAACATTCTTTGGCAAGTGTTCTGCAAGCTCAATGGAGAACATTTAATGCACTAAGCTGAAGACTGACATACTTTACAGTGTTATATTTCAAAAAGAAATGATTATGTTTTGAAATGATATAATTAACACTAGACATGAGTGTTCTACTTATATGCATCTAAATGTGACTAAACATATACTTGACTTGCTTGTTCAGAAAGCAGGTATGCTTCTTCAAGTGCTACAATGCAAGCATCTTGCTTTGGAAAAAGTGGGTGTAATTTTTGACTACAAACTGTTGTCATTGCACAGTTAGTCTCCCAGGGAGGTTTAAAATGTTAAAAAATTCCGCAAGAAGCAGCACTGTTTTGGAAGAGCTCTACTGTATTACCAAATATTTAGTATTTCCAGTGTCTCTGAAAAGGAGCAGGGAATCATGCCCTACTTAGTAGACACCTTTTCAGTCCATTGCAATCCTATCTTCATTCAGTATCAGAATGATACAAAACTTCTTATCCTTAAAATTAAAACATTTGTGTTTTGTTTCTCCAGACTGATATCGTAGCACACCACCATTCCTGAACAAGCTGTAGGAAAACTTGACATATTCTGTCACTTCAGGAAATACCAGTTTGCAGGGTCAGAGTGAAGATCCTGCATTATCTATCTTCAAAAGTCAGGACAGGTCATATGGACTTGGAGGTTTTTTTGGGTTTTTTTTTTTGGTATTTTTTTGGTATTTTGGGGGGATTTTTTCCTAATGCATCCAATCCCATTGCCTGCTTAAACTAAAACTGCCACAATTAATACCCAATAATACCCTATGATCAATAATGTTTATAGTCCCATTTTTTTCAGATAATATGATCTGAGGAATAGAGAGAGGAATCTGGAGCTACCTTATATCTATGTCTTGGCATGCATATTTTCATCAAAGGCAACACCCTGGCAAAGGACTTTTAGTGAAAATCTGGAATAATTTTCATTTCTTCAAGTTGTATTCCACAAAAGTTGCGATAATGTAGTGGTGGAGCTTTTTAACCATTTAATATACCTTTATCGACTGAAAGAATAAGTATGCAAACCTCCATGTGCATTCTGTCCTGTATTGTGTGGGGTGTTTCTGCCACAGACACTGCTAGTATCTGAAAAAATTGCTATACAGCAGGAGGATGTACCCCAGAGACTGACCTCAGCTGTCAAGTGGGAAGCAGTACAGCTTCATTACTGCAGCACTCACTCCATCTAGCATGTGCCCTGTTTCTCAGCAGGAGCTAATCAACCAGTTCTGTATGGAGGTGCCTCATGCTGGTTAGGAATATCTACAGATACCAGGTGCAGAGCTGAACTTATGTGAATAGCCTGTTTGCAGTACCTGAGCTTGGCCATTTGTAATTAGCTTAGGTATCTCAGTGCTTATTATGAAGGATAACTTTTTGTTCCTTATTATCGCTCAGAGAATGTATGATTGAATGTGCTTATTTTTGTGTGTTTAATCGCATGAGAATTGTCAAGAGTGAATGTCCTTGATGAAAAGCAACATAAGTTAATCTACTATTTGTCAGCAGCAGAGCTATAAAATCTGATCCAAGGATCACTGATGCAATTTCCAAGATGCCCAATAACTTCTCCAAGCTTTGAATGAGCTTTTAATGAGACTCTCAAATTAGGAAATAAACAGTAAAGATAAATGTGACTGTGATCTCTTGTATAAGATGTTTTACCACAGTTTTTAAGTCTTCATTTTCTTTGCTGCTGAGATAACGTGGTGTGAAAAAGGCAATATTGAATACAGATTTTTCTTCCTTGATTATGGTGGTGTGAGCCACTTGAAAAACTATTTGGGCTTCAGATACTTCAAAAGTCCAAGTATTTTCATCAGCTGCCTTCTTAACCAATAGGTCGTTTCCTCAGTCTGAAGGAATGAATTCTATTCTGACCAAAAAAAAAGGCCGCTTGGTGGCAACATTTAAATGGCTCCATGGTATGAATAGACAAATGTGCATACCTATAGAGCACCATTTTGCTTTGTTTTTGCTGTCGATGAAGGTAAAGGGGTTGATGACGCTGAAGAAGTGACCTGTTTTGCAGGAAGCAATAAAGGCAGCAACTCTGAAGTACAGTCCCTCAGCTCCTTCCAGTCGGATTCGGGTGATGACAATGGTAAGAGATGCTTTTTTAATCTTTATTATGCTGGGAACAAAGGGATTAAACTCTTTTTCTAGTACTATAAAAATTCAGGAAATATTTAGAAAACCCTTTAACAATACTGGAAGTTAGAAAGTCCTGGGTATAAACCCTCTGCTTGTGGCCTTTTTTTTAATTATATGACTGTAATTAGCATCTTGATGTTTGCAGCTGTTGTATCACTTCTAAGCCATATAGTGAATTATAGGTGTGATACAGCAGGGCCTCTGGCAGCATGCAAGCTGACTAATAAGGAACATGCTTAACTGTAGACTTTCTACCATTTTTCCTCTTAGAACAGGTTGACTTTCATGTTTTACGAGTCAGTGCAACAGGGATTTCTGTGCAGTGTGCCAGGTCTCATTCATGGGCCCAGCAAAACTCTGCTAGTGCTCCGCATGCAGCAATGAGCAATCTTTGGTGACTTGGCCTCTTCCTGATAATCACAGCTGAACGAAGAATAGATCACCCTTAAATTCCTGCTCGGAGAGTATTAGTTGCCCACTGTCAAGTCCTAGATCATTATCTCAGTGGGTGACATAGGCAGAGCCAGATGCAGCCTGAATGAGACCTACCGAGTCAGATGAAACATTTGCTCCTAAGGCCCATGTGTGTTGAGCAGCGGATCTGAGAAAAGGGAGGATGTTTCTGCCTTGGAGGGATGATGTATCTCAGGGAAGCCTCATTCAAATACACAGGAAAAGATTATCACAAAGAAATTGCACTTATAATCCTCAGTATCAGTTAATGAACTGTCTGGAAACTCACTTTTACAGCGATGACATGCAGCCCTTCCCCAAGTGCTCTTAAATGTTGGGAAAAGCCCTTAAACTGAAGTGCGCTTGCATTTCCTTTTGGTTCAGTTGTGGTCTTTTTCCATCATGAGTGCCATGAGTGTTTTTGTCAGGCTTCTCAATGCTTTTCAGACACTTTTTCCCTGAAGAAGAGGAAGAAAAAAGAAAGTGGTAGTGTTGTTGATACTATAATAATTATTCAGATATTTTTTTACTGTAGACATGCTTACTTTTTATATCTCCCAAATACTATTTGAGCTTTTCAAGTGTGGGATGCTGCCTCCATTTAAGTCACTGCCATAGTACCCTCCGAAGTTGGATTTGCCCTTCTGTGCCCATTCATATTTTGTGAAAGCTGCATTTAAAATATGGATTTTTAAAGATAATTCTAGTTCAGGATCTAAACAAATCAATGCTTGGCTATCTTCAGAGTGACTGAGGGAGAGGACTTAAATCATCCAAGTCATTTTGCAGGGGTAGTGACAGGCAGCATGCTCTAGCTTTCTTGCACTGGCAGAGGAGTGGGAGAGGGTTTGTGGTAGAAGAGCCTAAAATACAGATGTAAGTGAACATCTGTACAGTAACGTGAACATAGGGGCTAGAGGATACTGCTTTTGGAGTTACAAATTCTTCCTGTCATTTTAATTCCCCACTTCCATCTAGTTAGTGCTATGAGGTTGTTGGTGAAACTGCAACAAATGCAATTGGGCATCCATGTTCTTCAGGGCGATAAGGAGGGATGCTCCTTCTTCACGCCTGTTCTTCCAGAGTTGAGACAACTGTGGCTGGGTGCTTATTTGGTTGGACAGGGAAGACACGCAGGCTCATGTCATGTTTCTGAACAAATCGTCGTGACAATGTGGTAAAACCACAGTTCTGACTCTTGCACCAGAGAAGCAAAGGGCCCTGCTGGAGCTGTGAAATGCTCATGTAAACATGTCACTTGGAATGGAAGACCTGTGACAAAAGTCTCCAAGAAACTGCAGAGTGATAGCACCAATTTTCTACCCGAGGGCAATGTGGGGTTTGGATATTTTGCCCTGTGTCACCTCTTGGTTCTGAGCCAGCCCTTAGCTGCCATGAGGACATTACACTGGCCCTGATTTCCGTGACCTTCAGTTTCTCACTGTCCCTTGCCTGTAACTCCGAGCTCCTTGTAGAAGCATCACTTTCCCCTCTCACATTGCCGTTTGTCTGACCCTCTCGTTAGCAGAGGAGCAAACCTTGGTGGTGGCTTCTTTGTTTCCAGCACTCAGATCAGCAGGGAAGCCAGCACTAGGATGCTGTTGTCACCTTTCTGCTGCAGTGGTGGCCAGTGCTCCTCTTGTGGCTCTATTCCCAGCTGCACAGCAGTTAATTACATGGTGTCTCTTATTTTTGCATAATGTTTATATGCATTAGCCACTATGAGTCTCCCTTGCTTTTACAATTACCAGTGCCACTGATGGCATAAGCATGGCATAAGCATGCTCATCATAGCATTAAAATATAGTTTCTTTGGCTTATCAAAGCTCTTTTTGGCAAGCATTCAACAAGGACTGAGGAAATTTGATGAGATCTCTGGTCTCTTGCCCAAAATTTAGCAGAGTCTTCAATATGTTCAGTGTATTTGAATGGTGCTATTACTGTTAACCCATTTTCTCTTGGTGGCCTCTAGGTCTATTGAATTTATGACACCAAAATATCTCTGACTCAGCATTTCCAGTCCCTACCTCAGCCTGCTCCAAAGCTGTCAGTTGTCTCAGAGCAATTAAAGACAGGGGGGAAAGCTTGATTCAGTGTCTACCAGACATAATGAGAGCTTCCCCACTGTTTTGAGTGGGTTTTGTCTCAAGTTCTCGAGTGTCAGGGTGTGAGCTGAGGCAAACTCCAGATCACTGAGAAGGCCACACATTGTAGCCCTGTTTGGCTCCGTGTTAAATGATTGCATTTTTTATGTTAGCAATTTCAAGGGAAAAGTATATTTTGGTAAAACAGTTGCAAGATACAGAGCATCTGCGAATGTATTCTATCAAATGCAGAAGAAATTTTGAACAAAGCCTACTTGACTGTGTCCTTTTAATTATAGTAGTACTGCTTAAAATCCCAGAGGCGTTATACTGAACAGCGCATACAGTAAATAAGTAAAACATTCCTGTTCAGAAGTAGATTAAGCTGAGGGCTTAGCACCATTTGAGATTTTGTGATGGTCTAAAAGATAATGATCCCTTGGAGCACATGGCACTGTCTCTGGAGACCTTTAAGCAAGAATGAATTAGAAATTAGTGTCAGGTAGACAAGATACTGCTTTGGTTAATTGAATCAGCTGACCAGTCTGTTTGAATTTATGAGGTGATATACATCATCCCATATGCCTTTTTGGAAATGCTGCTTTGGAATTTATCACCATTCTGAAAATGTATGGGATTATCTGAAATGAAATGTCCTGCAATCCACTGCATAAATCATGAATTGGTTGGCAGCCTTTTTTTTGGTTCAATGTCACTTCTGTCTGTTTGAGAGAATTTATTGTGGTAACATATGATCTGTGTTTTAAATACTAACCTGAAGCTGTCCTTCCCTTCCCTTTATTTTCTGCTTTCCCTCCCATGCAAGCTTCCATAGTGACTGTCATACAGCTTGTCAACAATGTAGTTGACACTATAGAAAATGAAGGTATTTAACTTTTTTTTCCTTATTGTTATGCAATAATGCTTCGTGTTCTCATTGTGAAACATCCCAGCAGAACCTCACTAATCTACACTGACCAGCAAAACCATGGCGGGTGATTGAGATTTGCAGACCAGCATGTTCACCAGCAAACTCAAGAACACAAGAGTGATGTAACTTTGGGTAATTGGAGGCGATAGAAAAGGAGCAAAGGCCTTCATCCTCTTCTGTTCAAGTCAATGTTTTTGCTTGCTTATTTCCATTGCCTTCAGAGAAAATAGGATTCAATTCATAATGCAGACAAATCATTGGGATTATCCTGTTTGCGGAGGCTGGGAAACTGAAGAAGATGCAGGAAGGCTGTAAAGAATCCGAGGCAGCAGGAAAGCTGGATTATAAACTCTATGTGGAGAGGTGCACAGTGGTGTTAGGCAGGTAGCCAGTTTGCCCCAGGTGCCATAGTGTCAGATAGATAGGAGATGTATAGACACAACTGCAAGGATGTCACATAGTGAGGCAGCTCGGCTGCATTGCCCTGAGCACTGGGAAAGACCGTCACAGTTGAGTCCAGTGACCCAGTACTCAGCTCTGCCACTGACTGCCTAGGTAACCTTAGGCAAATTGTGTTTCAAGCAGACCAGTTTCTGTATCTGTGAACAAGGAGTATCACCACTTTCCTCTTTTGCACAGCATTTTGTCATCTACTGATAAAATGTGATCTTTCAAAGCTAAACATTACTTTTATTTATTTATGCTTTACCCTGAGGAAGTCAGTTCGCCATAAACTCATGTTATTCATGAGTCCAAAATTTAACGTCTTTAACAAAGTTAAGGCAGCTTTGAAAACTGCAGCTAGCCCAACCTGAATAATGCTAAAAGATGATCAAGGAATTTATTTCTGTGAAATAACTGATTTTTCTCTTTAGGTATTCTAACAACGGTTTTAGAAAGCACATTTAGTCCTAAATAATGATGACACTTGAATATTTGTCTGTGGCATTTTTACTTATTTCCTGAAATGTAAAAATAGCCTAGTTTTGGCCGTCCCATAGAAAGTTAGCTGAGGTTAACAGCACTTAAAAAATAAGAAAAAAAAAATAAAACACTGAAAAGAAAGCATGACCATAAATGGTATTACCTTCCTACAGAAAGGCTTGAGCAGTGAAATTCTTGAACAAGAATTTCAAGAGGTTTTGCTCACTCTTGAAATCTTTGTGAGACCTGTTCTGCACCAGAGCTGGTGAAAGTGGTGAATACTGTTAGACGCACAGGAATTGAGGGTGATCACTGGCAGGAATGTTGCTCTGAAGCCCCAGGAGGGAAGGGCTCGAGCGGCGGGCTGAGGGGCTCCTTCCCGCGGGAGCTGCGGGTTGTGCAGTCAGCAGATCAGTGAGGTTCTATGGGATCGCGAGACGACGCAGCTCCGAGGTGTCTGACACAGCCTGCGTGCAATGCCCTTGCACTGGCTGAAAGACAGCAAAATCCTCTTGAAAGAAAGAACAAGAAAGGAAGAGAAGGGAAATGGGGTTAGGGCCGGTTCAGACAGAGCTGCCAAACCTGCAGTAGCCTCAACCCTCCTCTCCCCAGACTAACCCAGAGCAGTTAAAAAGCTGCCCTCTAGCTAATGAATAAATCACATCGCCCCATGCACTATGTGGTGATAAGCAAGGGCAAGAGTGGTACTCATAGCCAGAGGAGAGTGGTGCTATGAGTGGTACTCATAGCCTGGAGAATTGTCCTCTCTCCATTTATCTCATCCCCGCTTTAGGCCCAGAGGTTAATGCCAGAGAGGACTATTGCCCAACCAGAGCACCTGCAACAACGCGGTCTCGAGACTTTGCCCAGCAACTTCTTGCATGAAGCCCGATAACCTGTGGCTGAACACGAGCATCTCATCTAGAAAGCGCTGCAGCTTGCTCTTCCCCTCGTGTTCCACACACGACCTCTTCCCTCGCTCTCTGCCCCGCGCTCGCCTCTCCGTGCTGGAATGCCTCGCTCCCCGCCACCTAGCATGGCAGTGCAGGCGGGGGGCGCTGGGGACGGGGGGCCGCTGCAGCCGACGGCCCCATTAAATGGCTTTGTATTCTATTCTATTCAGGTTCTTATACCGTGCCCATCACCATGGTATCTGAGCCCAGGTGGGCCCAGATTTGTTTGAACCGGCCCTGAGAATGGTAGATTCTTATTTTTCTGTTTCAAAGTGAACAAGTGAGAGAGAAATGTACTTTTGCAATTAAAAGCCTTACAGGGGGCAGATAGCCCTTTCTGTGCTAAGAACTCCAGCTCTAATGTAATTTCGTATCTGCTCAATGAGGGTAAACAATTAAGACCCCATAGAAAAGGAATATAATACACATGACATAATCATTTCTTTATGTATGTTTGTATTTGACGGGGCAAGCTTATCTTGTACATTAAAATAAAAAGCAATTAAAACTACTAAAAATGACACTGAGCCCGCTGTACGTTAGAAATATGCATGCATTTGTGTCCTCATTTGTAATATAGTGTGCTGGCAACCAGCTCCGAGTTACCAGTTTTTACTTTTCACTTTGTGTCTGACAGTGTCTGTAATGGATCAAGGACAGAACTACAACAGAGGTGACTTTTCTTAGACACATTCTGGTGTCTCTTGGTCTGCGCTGCGGTGGGGAGGGCACTGGCTTAATCTTTTTTCACTTTGATCTGCTTCATGTGCCCTGTTTTGTTTGAGTTCTGTTGTGTTCGAATGCTGCATGAGTATGGCCAGCCACGTGTTTTTTCTTTCAGGATCCAGTTGTCCCTGTCTCAGTCAATCAGATTGTTTGCTTATACACTTTCTTTTCTGCAACAAAGTCATTGGAGGTGGAAGGGGAGATCCAGTGCAATATCATAAGCATGCTGACTTCATTCGTGTATTTTTTTTCAATTATGTGTAGAAAGCATTAATTCAAAGATTTTTATCATTTTGATTTTATAGCCTCGTAATTTCTAATGCAAACTAGTAGCATCCTAAGTTATAAAATACCATAGAGTGGTCATGTGTTGTTTCCTTGCTTGTTTGCGTTAGTGTAATACATTTTTGTTCCTCTCTCCTGCCCCTCTGGTCAGAGCATGGCTGACCTGTGTCCATGGCCTGTGGCGCATGCTGCGGTTTAACCGTGTTGCGAGGGTTCACAGGTTGCTCTCTAGCACGTGCATGCACGGCAGCCTGTTTCCATCAGGGGCTGCGTCCTAACGACGCGCTGCGCTTCTCTCTCCCGCTGCAGCGTATCACTGGGATACCTCCGACTGGATGCCAAGCGCGCGTTTATCCGACATTGAGGAAGTGCCCCACTTCGAGACCGCGGATGGAGGCTCCATTCACCACGGCAGTACCAGAGAGCTGGAAACAGATTACTACCTTGGTGGCTACGACATCGACAGCGACTACCCTCCCCCTCACGAAGAGGAGTTTTTAAGCCAGGACCAGTTACCGCCTCCTCTTCCAGAGGATTATCCGGACCAATACGACACCCTTCCGCCCTCGCAGCCGGTCTCGATGGCAAGCACGCTCAGCCCCGACCGCAGGCGACGGCCGCACTTCCACCCTAGCCAGTACCTCCCTCCTCATCCGTTCCCCAACGAGACGGACACGGCAGGGTCTCAGGCTGGGAATGAGTTTAGTACTTTTGCTGTTGGCCCAAGCCAGAACACAGAAAATGTTGGTGCAGGTAAGATGCCCCTATCCTTGCACAACTCTCTAGATGCCTCCTCCTCTGACGTCTCAGCCAGCTGCGGCTTTGATGACTCCGAAGTAGCCATGAGTGACTATGAAAGTGTGGAGGAACTCAACCTAGAAAATGTTCACATTCCATTTGTGGAGACCCAGCATCAGACACAAGTGTAAAGGAAACTCCCTTTTTCTTCCTCTTCTTTTGATTTTTTTTTGGTCATCTGGTCCAATTAATAGTATAAATATTGAGAAGAAATTTTGCTAAAGGTGTATCTATGTATATTGGGCAAGGCAAAAATACACTATAATCCATTATTAACTTGTTCGGAAATGATACTGTATGTGCAGACACAAAGAGATCAATTGTGTTAAGTGTTGCACATCACAAAATTGTTCCAGGCAATCTGGAGAGTGTGTACCCTCTATTTATTAGCAAGAGTAAAACAGAGCTTATGAAGCAGGGGGTGGAAAAAATCTCATTGCTAGATAATTTCTTTCTTTATGTCCTCTTCCCCCAGGGTTTGGGTGTTTTTTGATATTGTATTATTAAAAGTGTTACAGTGTTATAATCTCCCCACAGTATTAATGACCTGGTATGGATCATTCCAAGACACATTGTTGCATGAAATTTTATGTCAGCAAAAGAGTGAAAAGTAAGTGATTGCTGAGGCTGCTTTGTATAACAGTTCTGATGGCGTAAAAAAAGCAATTAACGTTGATGTGTTGAAGACAAGATACTAGTCATTTGTTCATAAATACTCACCTATAGTTTTTGTTATATAGGATTTCATTATAACTTGCATGCATATAGAGTGGCATATGTGCAGTGTATATTTACACCAAGTTGCCCTAATTTGGGTGCCATTTTTTAAAACTTATCTTCAGATATGCAACAGATTTCACCTTCTAAAAACATCATATTTTGACTTTCTAGTTGTCCAGCCCGGCCCCTAGCTACGTGTGGCTTCCCTTGACTTCACATGCAATATGACTGAATATACACCAGAAAGCAGTCTGGAAACATAGGTTTCTGCAAAGTGCTGCTGCTGATTTGACATTCCTAAATTGCACAATAACCTTTTTAGCAGCAGCCATTGTGCTACAATTATTGCAGTAAAATTAGTTGTAATTAAGTTGAATATAATGGTGCTATAATCTCACATTTTTAGTTTACCATTGTTTGGTAAATGTCCATCCCCACTGGTTATGGGATCCCTTCTCACCTGCTGTAAACTGTCTCAGTTAGTGGAACGGCAAGGATGGACTGTAGCCAAATATCTGGCCCTAGATTTTCAGTTGGAGCTAAGCGTGATTTTGAAATAAAAGGTTTTCATTCAACGTTTTAAAGCAGAATATACACACCCTTGGCTTAGTTCTTTGAAGATGTTTTTACCACCACCATTTTGCATCATCTCTACACCTAACACAGTGAGTGCGAGTCTGGAGCATGCGTTACTGCCGCGGTTTCATCCATTCTTTCCATGCCACATTACAGTCATTTTGATAAACTGTTGGGAAGGTGAAGTATTGTTACAGATGAACAGATATATCAACAGGTTTCCCATGCCAGTTTCCATATCCTGTCTCTTGGTCAAGTGTCTTAATTGAATAGTTTCAGCAGTTGTATTCTAGGCAATGTATTCTTAACTGACTTGATTTTCACCCCAAATTAAATTGTGGGCCATTTTGTGACATACAGGAACTGTTTATTCAAAATTATTCCAAACAAAAAGAAATTAATAATAGAATGTAATTTAAGCAATTGCAGCTTGTAACACTTTTAATAAAACAGGATCTCTAAAATTCATGGAGTAGATGTGCTATGTTGCTGCTTCCCTCCAGTATCTCATGATCAGTGCAAGGTTGGTGAAGACCTTTTCTTTGGGTTCATGCAGCAGTTCTTCATTAGAAAACAGCTTGTTTTTCAGAGGTACATGAATAAATTGAGCAAACTTTTAGAAAAGCCATGTACTGCACATACAAGTATTATCAAGTACTTGTCTGCGTATAGTTCCTGTTCATTGAATTTATGAATGTCACTTGGTCTTCTCGAAGTTAACATGCTTCTGTCACAGTGATACATTCTGAATGTGCTCATGGTACATTTCAACTCCCTTTCCCTGCTTTCTCCCAGTGTTTTCAAGGGAAAAAATGGAAATTTGCATCGTGATTGCAAGGAACCGAGGGATTTGTTTGAAATGCAGCCATAAAATGGTTTGGCAAGTGTTGAGGAACAGATAGAGGATGACTTGCACTGCTCACAATGCTTGTGTTGCTGGAAAACAGGTGCGAGAATTAGACTGATGCCTGTTCAAGAGCAGGAACATTTGAGTTCGAAAAATATACCTGCAAGTTCAGGTGCTGAGCTGCAGTTTTAAAGCTGGTACTGTTTTCTGAGAATGTAATACTTTCTTAGCATCTGGCTGCAGTATTTACGGCATTTGTTCCTACTCAATTTTGGTGTGGTACATTTAAATCTATTATGCAACTAGTTGTATTTTAGCCCCCAGACAAGTGTACTTGTCATCTTAGTAATGAAAAATCTGGAGAAAGACAGAGACGGTGATATCAAACATTTACTTGGACATATCAAAAGTGTCACAAGGGGAAACATCACTGGGAGCCTAGCAATTGCCATACAAAACAGAGCAATGTTTTTTACTAAGCTTGTTGCCTCAGTAATATCTTGTCGGTAAAAATAGTGAGTTTTACTAGTAAAAGATGCATAAATACAATGTATAATATTTTTCCTGTTTTGATATTGTTGCCATTTAATTTCACTGAACACCTACTTATTAAAGTGCTGTTGGGAAGGGTCCCAGTTTAGCCTTCTCTGTCCCGCTCATGACCTCTATACCTCAGTATCTCCTCCTCTCCAAACCCAACGGGCCTCGTCTCATCTCTCCGTCTCCAAGTCGATGCCCCTCTGTGCGTGTTACCACTTCTGTGGCCTTTGGCGTTTCCTTCTGCTCTTTCTGATAAACTGGTTAAACCTGGGTGCAGATCCCAGGGTGAAATACCTCCTAGGGAGTAAAATTGTCATGTTGCTATCTCTCACATTAATCCAAACAACCATCTTATTTTCTTTTTTAATTGCTGCTGTACATTAGTGACCCCTAGTCTTTTAATCTGTGCAGTTACAACATTGTCACAACCTGATGTAAATATAATAGGGTTCACACTGCTTCATCCAATATCTGTCTGCCAGGTGATAATTTTTATATAGCTGCTGCTGTCTTTCCTAGGTCCATGGTTTTGTTAGAGCCTCCCTTGACATCTCTGCTGCCTGTTGAGCCCTAATCCTGCATGTCTGTATTTCTGTTCATGTTCTGTAGATGGCTCCACTGCACAGTACTTTCTTTCAGAGTCATCTGCAGGAGAGGTTCCCTAGGCAAAAGTACAGCTGATCAGCTGATAAATATCCCTTGGGATCGCTAGAGACCTTGCCTTTTGTAAGAAAGCAAGGAGAGAAAGAGGCAATTTGTTAAAATGCTAATGCATGCTTGTATCAAAGCCCACTAAATTTGCAAGGTGTGAGTGTCTGGCTGAAAGAGGGTGCATGTTGTCCATGTTTTGGCCCGGGTTAAGGACACCATGTGCACAGGCAGCTCTGTCGGTAATTCTGGCAATGGAAAGGTCCTTAAAGAGACTGACAGTGCAATTTATGCTGCCAAGACTGCATTAAGTATCCTTGTGCAAGAGGAAAAATTTGACTGATCAACTTTTCTTAATCATCCTAATTATTCTGCCTTTAGATTATAAAAATTCTAAAAAAAAAAGAAAAAAGAAAAGAAAAGAAAAGAAAAGAAAAGAAAAGAAGAAAAGTAAAAAAAACTCCCTAAAACCATATTCTCAAAGATACCGGATGCAATGGTTGTCCAGATCAAGTGTCTTTTGCAGAGCAAAGGACCAAAGGTGATCCCATGACAGAGCATTACTTCCTTCCCATAGGGCCAAAGGGACAGCCCCTCCTGTGACAACTGTGAAGTGGCCTTCTGAGGACCCTGCTATAGCACAGAGCATGTGAGGGTGACCAGGAGGATGCAGCACTGCAGAGGCTCGTGACAATGCTGTGATATCCGTGCAGCCAAGACAGGTTCCTATAACTTGCTATCACCCTTGATCCTCAGTTATCCTGTGGGTTTCTTAAGCCTATAGGCAATGCAAAGCTGGAAGGTGTCAAAGACTCTCAGAGTCACTGTATTTCTTAAGGCAAAAGGTTGTGTCTCTGAAGCAGACTCTCATCCTTTGTATGTTCCATAGATGGGTCGAATTTTGGTCCTCAGATTTTTATTTTTCTAAATTTCCTTGCATGGTCTGACTTAGTGCTAGCCTACTCTTTTGGTACCCTCCCTAATCAGAAACTCAGACTGAATACAACACTGTAAGGAAGTGCATGCCACTGATGTGCTGGTCATTAAAAAGGTAGCAGCCTGTTTTCACTGAAAGTCCTGCAGATAGTCAGCTCTGAGAAGATGATGTGTTACTTTCTCAGCATAACTTCCACTGTAAAGAGAAAAGTGAAGAAAGAGAAAGGAAAAATATCTTCAGGTCACAGCTTTGCTGTGCATCAAGAGTCTGTTTGAAAAAACTCATTAAAATGAATGGTATGGGAATTCTTTATAGCCAGTAATTCCAAATACAGGAGAACGTTGAAGGAGCCCTGGACCAGTTCTGTTTGACTTTGTTTGGAAAGGTGGCATCCATCCTAATGGAGAACAACAGCTATTGAAACCCAGCTGTGGAAGTACATCTGCGCTTTGTTGGAATTTTGGAACTATAAACTGAGTAATCATGGACATTTCAAGGTTTCCAAAGAGAGAGCGACAACTTCAGGTTAATACTGTGATACACGGTCTGTGGAGAACTGTTCCTTTTGCTTGTTTGCATCTCTTATTTTTCTCAATACACCAGTGATTTGTGCCCTAGAAGTTTAGATTGTTGACCATTATTCATGGCCTTTAGCCTGCATTTCATAAACCTGACTTTCAACACCCACTATCAAAGGGGCATTCAGTTAGTAAATGAGATGCATCATACAAGGGGTGGGCGAATGGAGAGGAAATGAAATTAAATTCATTTCTTTATGTAATAATGAAAAGCAATAATTACAAAGATGATGTATTACACAAAGGCCATAAGTAATCTTTACCAGTGTTAAGAGTGCACTTGAACTGTGTTATGGAAGGAGATTGGAGCCCTCAGAACTGTGGCATTCTTCTGTCCTAGGAATACCTGAATTGCTCTTATTTAACAGTCAAATGAGCCCATACTGCCGCTTTTCAGGAAGTGACAAAGTTGTTTAGGAATGAAAGCAGTTCTCTTTAAAGCACTGTATGGAAAGATTGTCTTGTAAATTTTACCTGTTGCAAGCAGGCTGGTTTGTAAAAGATGTATGTTTTGGTGTTGAAAAAGAAGTTTATAAAATAATGTATATAATGGTTTCAAATTACCAGGCTTTTGTAGATATTTGATGCCAGTCAGGTTGCTTTAATTTTTTTCGGTTCATTTGTTTGTTTGATATAATTCTAAAGAGTCATCCAAGTTGGGTTAAACTTTTAAGATAACAGCAAAAAAAAAGTTTTACATTTGAAAACTGGTACTTTTTAATCATTTCAAAATGTACTGTAACTTTCCTTTTGGTTCAGCTCTTTTTGTTTAACTTTTTCTGTTTTTAAGAAGATGTTTTTTATTGACTTTTTTTAAATGAATGTGTTTTGCACAAAAAAAAAGAGAGATATGATTTTTATGCCATTTCAAGTAGGTATTAAAAGATGTCATTTCTCCAATGACAACAAATTCAACCTTATGCAAAAGGGAAGGTTTATCACTTCAAGTGGGTATAGTCCCTCACCTGAAAACTAATTGTTTCTTCATAGTTGCTGTTGGCAGTATTGTCTTGTGTTCTTTTGCTATAAAAACAAAATGACAACAACAACAAAAAAAAAAAGTGTACAGGTTTGTAACTGCCAAAATTTGCTAAAGTTGATGGCTAAATTTTCCAAGTAAACAAAAAGAAAAAAAAAAGCCCAGCTGTGTTGATTTTTTCTTGATTTTTATCCTGTTTTCAAAGGAGGGAACAAGACAAGAAATATTAGTTCTGCAAGGATTATAACATGCTACTTTTTGGATTCTTTAATTTCATTATTACACTGCAATTCCTCCTTAGGGAGCCCTCAACCCACTGAGGGGTTCCCTTGACAAGAGCTGTGTAGTAGGTAGGTGTGCGCTGACACCATTGCCCTCATGTCCTCAAGAAACGTGAAGGACATCGTGTCATCATGTTGCCATCAAAACAGTGAGTTCCATCATCGGAGCCAGGTCCCGGGGGTGGTTTGGCTCTCCCATTAGCTGCCCATCGGGGACACGTGGGATGGGTGTCCTACCATGTGGCAGGACCAACGTGCACCTCCAGCACGGCCCTTCTGTGACTCCATCCCCTGCTTGTGGGAGGAGCTCTTCTCCTTTCCTAGCTTTCCCAAGAGATTTTTTGCTCAACAAATGTGTAGCACCACAGTTTGGTGATGCTCACCAATACCGTGAGACTGAGCAGAGCAGTAGACAGAGAAGTAAAACTAGTTAGAAGAACATTCAGAAAATAAATGACTTTTACTTAAAACTCTTTCCTCAGTTTGCTGTCAAGACCTGGAGTTCTGCAGTGGTGTCAGTGTTTCTTTAGGATGGAAAAATGAGAACTGAGGTGGTAAATGGGTCAAAATTCATGTAAGCATTATGTCAACATGGAGACAGCACCACTAAGTGTCCTTAGGTCAAAAATAAGTTAATTCTTCCTACCATGTGCTATAATAACAGGTTGTGTAAACTTTCAGCTTAGTCAGGACAACAAAGTGAAACCCCTCACATCAATATTGCAGTGTTGCCAATGAATACAACAGTCATGAAATAGCCAAAGCTATCATGGTTTAAAAGTGAGAAAATACAATTTAGTGAGAAAAAGATGAAAATGAACAAGTGCTAAAACACAGTCCTGGTGAGATGAGGGACCTGCAGGTTGTTTTACTGAGATGGTTTCCCTTTTTTTCTGCCGGAACATGTCTGCTGCAAAGCAATATGGAAATCAAAGTTGGGTGGCTATCTATGGCACTTCTAGCCCTTCATAAGTACACTGGGGATGTTGCAGTACTCTAGCAATTGGTAACACAGAAGTGAAGAAAAAGTCTTTCCTACCTGTGGGCATCTCAATTTTCAGTTCAAAGATGTTTCCCTGCTGGTAACATCCTTTCTCCCTCTCACTTGCCTCTCCACTCCCATCTCCACTCTTACCATGCAATGAGGAAAAAAAAATCAATTCAGTAATGGGACTTTCTCTTAAGTTCAGAGAAAGCGATTTAGAAACCCCCTACCTCTTCTTAGCCAGCGGTTAAATGCTGCAAAGAAGGAAGGTTTCTCTGAAAGGTTTATCAACTGCAGAGAGAACCATACCTGGTTTGGTAAGAGAGGAAGCAGAGAAAATGGAACAGCAGGTGAAAATCAAGTTCAGTTACGACTTTTTCCTATCATATTTTAACTTTCTGGGATCTATTTTTTTCCCTTACAGAAGTGACGGTGTTTTTATGCACATATTTAACCCATTTCCCTGGCTAAACTTGTTTTTCTGCACTTCAGGGAGTACTCAAATTCCTCCCTCCTGCCCAAGGCAGCAGCCACTGGGCTGTAGGACCTAATGAGCTAGACCAACAAGGATCCAGTGATTGGCTCCAGGGGTCACTGACGTGTTGTTTATGAGAAAGCTACGTCCTATCTGCCATGGCCTATCAAACAGAAAAGTCAAGGGAGCCTTAATTGATAGGCATATGAATTAAGTCTGCTGCCAGTTGTTCACCTAGGATCATTTGACATGAGTCTTCGTTTCCAGCACGTTTGGAGAGGACCTAGTTGGCCAAATACTAACCTCCTGCAGTTACTAACAAAAAGCAACCAGCAGCCCCGTCGGGAGCTATGGATAAATCCACCAAACTCTGTGGATGCAACTACTCCAAAGCTGTTGTCTAGTGAAGCTACAAAGAACCAGCTGCATAGAAGCTAGTCCCAGCTGGTCCATTTGCTTCAGCATGTCATAAATTGCCTTTAAAAGGGCAAGTGCTGCCGTAAACTGTCGAAGGAGAGAAAAAAGGTGCCTACCTCAACCTGTTATCAGTTATGTGAGAGTATTGTTCAGACCCATGTATATGGGAAATAAAGAAGCAAAACGGCGAACAGAAACTTCTTTTCCAGCTACTTTAAGTGATTTATTTAAAAGGATGTAGAAAATTAAGTGTATTAATTACTGTTAATATGTTATAATGTAATTAGGTCTTTAAAAAAACAGGTGTGAGGCTGAAAGCAATACTAGCAATTCAGCCCTAATGCATGTAGAAGGTGACGTGCTGGTTTTGTTAAGGATTCTGCTGGGTCACCCTGAATGAGGGATGTTCCCAACCCAGCAGTTGAGGCACTATCGCTGCAGGAAGGATTTCACCTGGAAATTGCTTATTAAGAAAATGTAAATACTCCAGCTGATATTATGTGTGAGTTGACAGGTTGCAAGGAGGGCAAGTGCCTGCCATTCCCCATCCCACTTTGAGTTAAGCAGGGCCAAGAGTTTCTGTGCATTTTCAGCTCAAAGAGTACTGCGAGTACCGGAGTACTGCTGCCTGCAGGACTTCTGGTGCAAAATTGTGCCCTGTTTGTTGTCCCCAGAATTGAACAAAATGCAGTCACTAGAGGGAGAAATGGGTTTTGCGGTTTGAGACTTCTAACTTTAGCCAGTCATCCTTGCCTCCCTTAAATTTCAATGGCAGGAAATAGGTATTTTTAGGATGCGAAGTAATTTACCCTATTCTTAATGTCTACCTTGGATACCAGCTGAGAAGACCATTCAGTGCCAATTACGAGACTACAGAAAAGAATCTCAGCCATGAACTACTTCAGTTTTGGATCCTCTGTATTCTATCTTCAGTGTGCGTTTTGCTCTCAGGAATTACTGTTTTGTGTAATTGGTTTAATTATATTTTTCATGTGAGGGAGATTACCAAACTGGAGACAGGCCAGAAGAGGGCCATTAAGATGTTCAGGGTTTAGGAGCATATGATGCACAGGGAAGAGCTAAGGAACTCAAACGGCTTTGTTCTATGATTCTGTCTATTTCTGTGCTTTCTAAAGAAATCCATTCCTTAATCCAATCCATTCATAAGGAATCCATTCCTTAGGAATGTTGAGAGGAGATCTGGTCAGTGTATGTAAATAGCTTAAGGGAGGGAGGAGGATGGGGTCAGCCTCTTTTCAGTGGTAGTCAACGACAGGACAAGACATAACGGCCACAAACTGAAGAACCAAAAGTGTTCCAGGAATTGAAGGAAAATTTTCTTGACAGTGAGAGTGACACTGGAACAGGTTGCCAGGAGAGGTTGTGGAGTCTCCTTCTCTGGAGATCTTCAAAACTCACTTGGATGCAGTCCTGTGCCACGTGCTCTAGGTGACCCTGCTAGAGCAGGGGGTTGGACTAGATGATCTCCAAAGGTCCCTTCCAACCTTAATGATTCTATGATTCCATGAATGCTGCTTTCTCCAGAGGCCTGCAGTTGTGAACAGGGTAGTATGAATTCTTGGCTATGCATTCACTACCTAAATTTCATGTCTCTAGGGTGGAAAAGCAGCTCCATCTCACTCATCTGTGCAAACCTAAGCTAGTGCAACTGCAGTAAATTGAATGCTTATATAATCACAGAGCAGAGCCTGCTATAAAAACGAGAAGCAGTAGAAACCCTAGGTCAAGAGGTCCTAAGTTAGCAGCATGCTAGATCCTAACCAGTAGAGAACTGAGGTCAAAGAACAGAAAGCCTGAAGGCAGCCAAGAAACCATACATCTTTTCAAGGAAAGGCTACAGGTCATATCTCATCTTTTCCACAAACAGCTCATATTAGATAAAAATTCCAGTATGGAAAGGTGACATACGCTTACTCTACCCTCCCTCCAGAATTTCTTCAGGTAGGAGATTTCTTGAGATACGGCAGAAAGAAAAGAAGGCTTCAGTGCTAAGTGACAGGCTTTGTGCTGTAATGCACTCTTTTTATATAAATGGCATTTTTCCCTCAGACCAGTAATATGTCTGGCTAACCTGTTTTGAATTTTAGCCATTTTTTTTTTTGAAAAACTGACTTGTAATTAAGAGCAAACCAAAATAAGTTCAAGAAAACATAGGCATTTCCCCTTAGAAGTCCCATAGTATAAGTTCAAGAAAACATAGGCATTTCCCTTTAGAAGTACCTGAATGCCAGCTAACCTTGATACCGCAGTTCTCTCGGTTGTCCCTAGAAGCTGTTCAGTGTTTTTCCATTGATACAATGGATTTTTTTTTTCTTTTTCCTTTGGCATCTATCTATCCTAGAGTGATTTTTCAACCTGTCAGGGCACATTAAGGGCCTCTCATCCGTAAGGGACAGGAGCTGCTGACCTCAGCAGCCAGGGCCTCAGCCCACTGCCCCAAACAAGGTGAGCAGGACAGGCCCAGGGTGAGCGGGACAGGTAGAGTCTGGGTCACCGAGCAAGTCCCTGGTGATGGGGCAGGTCTGAGGTCAAGCCAGGAACATGTTCTGCAGGTTCAGCCAGGTTCACAGGCACGGGCACAGCTGGAAAAGAACTGCAGACAAATCTTCTCAACACACAGTTCAGGCAGGCAGAGAAGGCCCAAGGCTGAGTTCAGGTGGAGACCTCAAGTAAGGTTGATTATGGCTAGTAAGGTCTATTAGTGCCCTGAGAGATCCTCTCTTGAAGACAGAAGAAAAAGCATCTCTGATAACAACTGAAGCAAACTGCTTCAACTGCTTGATCACCTTGGGCTTAAAACCATGAAAAAGGGAGACTGCAGAAACCACAGACAGAAATGGATGTTTTGACAAAAGCTGAGACATCCCTAATGTGCAGTTGTAACAATGGCAAAGAGATATATTCCAACCTGTAAGAGGTTACATCAAACATTATCTCTAGCGTTCGGAAGATAAAGGAATGAAGCTATGTAAGATACAGAATATCTTTCAGGGTATATCTGTGCTGTGCTGCTAACTCTATTTATGGTTATATTATATGTTTCAACATAAATGAATGGGAATCACGTAATCCCCTCTGACTCTTTTGTCCCAGAGGCGAGCTGATTCAAGCTCTGTCTCGAGTGACTGACATTGGGCTAGATCATCACTGAGCACACTGGGTGCTTAGACACCTGGCTGTCCTGCAGGCACCTGCATTTATTTTGATTGTGATGGGATTCAGCTACTTACACAAAAGGGTCTTGTGTCATTTGAGATGCCAATTACACCATCCAGCCTCCTGCTTCTACTCAGAAGACAGAGGTCTCCTATAGGTCTTGTGTCAGGTTTGTGAGCTCTGTATGAGCCCTGGATACAGAAAGGAACATGTTCCATTCTCTGTGCTTAGGCAACTGATTCAGCCTCAGCTCCTGGAAAAGGTTTCTTTCCCAGATTCTTCCTATTCCTCCCCTGCTTTGAGGGAAATTGGGTGATAGTCACTTTCAGCTGCAGCTGCAGGTGTACGGAATTTAGAGACCACTGTCACCTCTGTTTTCTTCTGTTTTTCATAATTCACATGAACACAGGCACTTCTCTTTGTCCAACCGGAACGAGGCTACCTCCATCCAGTTTTGTGTCAAAGCTCCAAAACCTGAAGTGTGCTCAGTCACTGTTTGTCATTACCTGCTTACGGACACAAGGTTGCCATGTTCCTCCTTAGAATGACGAGTTTTGAAGAAACAGATGCTATGTTTCTGTGTTTTATACAGTTCAAGGAGGACAGAGCAAATAATGACCCAATTGAGAGCTCAGCTAAAAGCTGTGAAAAAACACAGAGAGTATTTAGAACTGAATCAAGCTGTAGCGGTCAACATAACTTAGTGAAAATGTACTAGTGCTATAAGAAGTAAAATGTCACTTGAATTCTTTGTGTCTTAGATGTCAGACTGGTAGTATTAAAAGAAACAACTGCTAATCATCGTCCAGGGGACAAGCTTCCAGCAAAGTATAGAAGAGATCCATTCTTCTTATAGAAAATGATCTAGAAATGTATAAAAGTTTTTGCTTATAAAATTCATAGATGGTGCAATGATACAGAACTGTCTGAAACACAGGATTGTTTGAACGGTCAATAATGATAGAAGCTGATTGATTATACACAACAGGATGCACCACATGGCAATCCAGGAACATTAAGAAGGATGAACTTTTTTGATACAAGCAAAGTTATATATCTCAGACAAGGGAATATAAATTTCCTTTACAGGTTGAAAGAAATATGACTTAGTGTTTCACTTAACAGAATTCAGAAATTGTAGCAAATAGTCTTTTTAAAAAGTCCTTTAAGTGTGAGGATAGGAGCATGATCTGTCATTGAAAGGCAAGCTTTGGCTGTATAAGACTAGAAATACTAAATGCAAGAACGTAGATGATATTGTCATCTTACTAAAACTCATGAAATCCTCACAGTTTAAAAGGGGATGTTGAAAAACAGAAAAGCATGTAGAAAAACTCCAGGATTGATTTGAAGGTGGAGATTCAAACTTTATAGTTTACTTCGGAGCTCTGTTAGATCCAGAGTTGGTTTATCCAGTTTATCCAGAAGTGGTTAAAAACAATTTGAGTGTGGTAGGTCTATAATGGGCAGAGAATTCTGAGGGAAGAAAAAAAAAAGACATAAGATCCCACCACAAAAAAAAAAAAAAATTGGCAAATTCAGACTACGTCTAAGGTTCAGCTATTAATAAGGCAGGGAATCAACACCTAGGATTCACTCACTTAGATCTTAGAGTGAATGTCCATCACTGGACATCTTTAAATCGGTCTGATCTTAAATCAGTCTTTAATCTATCTCTCTAAAAGATAAAATGATAATTAAAAACAAATTGTTTTTTTAAAAAAGAACTAATATTACCAAAGGAATTTTTTTGGCCCATGATAAAGAGAAGGCCAGTCAATGTGATCAAAATGGTCCCTTCCATTATTAAAAACAAAACAAAACAAACTGTTAAAAAGGAAATGAAATCTCTGTGAAACATGAAGTTCACTCTGGCACCAAGCAGACCTTGTCCAGAGAAGCCGCCTAGGCCGTATCTGCCTCATAAATAACATTGACACCTCCTGCCATGCTCTGCCAAAGCTGTGCAGGTGAAGTAAAGAGACCAGCCTACAATACTGAAGTTTGCTAATAACATCAATTGGGGGAGGGGTATTTATTGATATTAATTTATCATTTGTAATACTTGCATTGTTATTTCATCTTTTCTTTTTCCTTGAGTTACATTTTTATTCCAGCAAGGACATTTCATTATACTGACTGCAGGATTGGAAGATTTCAACAATATTGCGCCAAAACCCTTTCTGAGGGAATTTAGCATTTGCAGAGGAATTACTCATCACACAGTCTGTAGGAAGGAAGAAATTCACCGCTAAATTGTCAGAGAAGGTGTTTTGTGGTTTTCTTTCCTTCCTCTTCTTTGCTCTGATTTCTTGAGCCAAAGATGTTTCTGAGATTAGATCACTACCTTGACGTGGTTTCTTCACAAGAGACTAATTTTAGGGGGCAATTGGAATTTATTATCTGGAGATTCACTCATTGCTTACAGGAACTAAGGAAGGAAGAAAAACTTCAAATTGTCAAAAGCGCTCAATATAAACTAATTCAAAAATCTTTAGACAACGAAAAGGGCTCCAGCATGTTCCCATACACAGATAACTACGGAAGGATAAAAGCTGAGCTCTTGGCAATACAGAAGACAAGAGTACATGGGCTTTTGTGTAGGTCCTCAAAACAGATTATGCGTTGGAGTGAGATGATAAAGACATCTTGGAATCTGTTACAGGAAATCTATGGTGTCTGGTGTTACAGTGACATCCCGCAGATCTATTGCACTAACTGCTTTGCAGTCACAGTCAAAGACATATCCACACGACGTACAACAGCAGGAGCCACTTACTGAGCTTTGCACACAGCTGAATGGAGTTAGATGCATATGGCTCACAATTTCAGGACCATGCCCTCTTGAACACTCCTTCTCAACAGTGATTTTCAGGGTTTGGAAGATCAGCTGCCCCTTTACCATGTATGAGTTGGTAAACACCTGAAAGGTCACCTAGCACAAATGACCATCAAATGCTATTCCATGGTTAGATGGGTCGCTGGTAGTCAAATCATCATGTCCCCTATTGTTTCAGGGCTCTTTTCTGCATTACAGAATCAGAATAATTTGGGCTGGAAGGGGTCTTTGAAGATCATCTGTCCAAAGCAAGTCCGACTACACCTCATTGCTCTGGGCCTGACCCAGGCAGGTTTTAAATCTCACTGAAGATGGAGACTCCACAACTTCTCTGGGTAGTGCTAGTATTTAAAGAATGCAGAAAAGAAGCAAGTTAAGATACCGCTGATACTATGCTACCCTAGATATCTTGGGAGAAACATATTGTATGTCTTTTGTGACCTTACACCTCATTCACATATAAGCTGCTGCACAAAATGGGCCCCAATAATCAGGCTAAGCTGTAGAGTGGCTATCTCCCAGAAAAATTAATATATAGAGCTCCCCAAAACTTGGTCATCTCTGATATTAGCCAGATACTGTGGATAAACAGTATAGAGAGCACTGTATAGTACAATATTGCTAGCACTTGGAATTTTTCAGAGTGAAATTAGACAGCAAGGTAGCTAGCTGAGTATAGGACATCAAAAACCAAAGATGAAGAAACTGAACACCTAAATCTTTAGTTATTCACCAGGAAAAGCACAATTCATTGAGCTGCGCTTATTTATTTCCTGTTGTATTTCCTGCCCTCCTATTCTGCAGCACTGAGCAACCTGAGAGGTGAAGAGCAAGTCTCCACCGCCAGGAAGCAGCAAGGCAGTCGGGCACTGAGACATCTATGCACCTGCTAGGCATCTACTTGGGTCTGTCTGCTGCCTGTTCTCTCCTCAATAATTTTGTCCCCATTTTTCCTGGAAGACTTGTACCTCGGGTCAATCCCTGATGGAAATCCTTGTCATCTGTCAAACCATCACTTGCCTATCTGGATGAAGAAGAAGGAGAATATATAAACA
>NW_010581781.1:0-15500 GCF_000705375.1 Tinamus guttatus | reverse complement strand
GGCTGAGGATGAAAAGAAAGCTGTTACTAAAACCAGGTTCAAGGAAGAAACAGTAGTCAGGCTGAAGGACCTGTTTTCTCAGCAATATTTAGGCTGTTTTAAGGTCCTGGTCATGACCTCAGTGAGTCAAAGCCTGCTGCTTTGTAGTTTCTTTTGGATTTTTCTTATCTTCATACTCAGCTCCTAGTAGCAATTATAGCATGGCTTTCTCTCAGAGCAGGATCTCAGGTTCATCCTACTGCTTTCATCCTACAAGCAGTATTTTCAAAATGTGGCTACCCTGAGCATTTAATGGTGAGGTAGGGTGGCTAATGCACCCTCTTGCATGCACAGAAACTGCACTGTACCAAACTGCAGCATAAGCTCTAAGTAGGAGGCATTTGAGCACACAATTTGTAAGTGAAGCTAGAATGCAACTGAATAGCTCATATGAAAAGAGAAGCATGGTAGAAAGATTAATACATGGCCACAATAGAAATGCAAGAAATTGGCTGACAGACCACAAGAAGGCACACAGCTGTATCAGTGATGATTCCCTCTAGTCTAAAAACCTATGAATATTTTGTCTACTTTGGATTTTGGGCTTTGGATTTTCTCTCAGCTAAAACAGACAGTTAGTGAGATCACTTATTATTGGCCACTCTCTTATTTCCCTTTTTGAATACGGGAAAATTAGCATGACTTCTTAGAAACAGCAAATACACAGAACCATTACTGAAAGAAAGAATTTCTAATAAATAGCAGAATGCTCCCGAGAGGAAAAGAAAAATATTTTAATGACGGATGCTGATTACAGAGAAAGTGACATTCGTTATCTCGAAGTATCTTCTCAGAACTCTTAATAATTTTTAATCATTGTTAAACAAGAACAAGAAACAGAAAAACTAAGTAGCCACTTAGTTCCAATTTTCTTTTGCGGTATGGGAAAGAATGTTTTGCTTTTACTCAGAATCCCTGGATAAATATTTTATTTCATGGGATTTATTTTATTCTAATCCCCCTAGTGTATATGTGAAAGCAATTGTGTGTGTAAGTACACACAGCAGCTGTAGTCGTATTGGATAATAGGCCTGTAATTACTCCTTGATTTAAAGTTTGAAAGGTTATTCCACAACAGTTGTGATGCATTTTGTCAATACTGCAATAATTTCACTGACATTTTGCTTAGTTACATACCACTGTCTCCTAAAATAAATGGAGTACTCAAAGCATAAGGGATAATTGTAAGTGAGCTCTGTATGGGAATACTTAACTCTTCAACAAACCAAATATTTACTGTAAGAACCAAATATTTACTGTAAGAACCTAGGAACTGGGCCACAATAAAAATCTGAACTGGGAATAGAATCCAGTGCTCCCAACTGCAGTTCTCACTTTACCATGTGACTCTCCAACATGAAATTCGAGTTTTGAGTTATTTCTCTGCAAATGTGAATAAATAGCCTAACGTTTCATATGCAATAGGTCATACAACGCTGCAACAAGCCAATAACTGAAGCTATAGAGTAAGAATCTATGGAGGGACAGCTCTGTCAGGGCCCTGCCTAGGTTCATGAGACTGCCAAGAGGTCTACAATAGCTCAGTTTCAGGACCCATCTTGTCAGCAGGAGGACAGCAAAGATGACAAGCACACTCAGACCCTGAGCACTGACAGTTCAAGAAGTTGCATGAGGGCTTGGATTGCCTCTGAAGGTCCGAGTGTGTAGATGCCTGCGCCACTTCTGAAGTCAGCACATGAAGCCAACACACAGTGATCACTGGCTCCTTCAGAGGTATAGGTGTCTCCAACGAGAAGTAACCTAGAATGTGCCATAGAGTGATAATTCTTGGGATGGGAAAAGAAAGCCACAGTAGCAATAAGGAGATGTCAAGAAAAGGGCAACAGCAGGACAAGCATGTATGACACTTCCCTATAATGTTATTAGTCTTCAACTATGTTGATTTCAGAAGTTCTTGTCTGAATGTGATTTTGTATGTTTGTTAATCCTCTGCGGATTTCTCTTTCATGTACTTTCACTTCTCCACTTAAACTCTCGTGAATTTGTGGCACCCACAACATCTTTTGGTACCTAGTTGCTCAGAGTTGCAATTTTCTACTGAAGAACCACCAGCTTTTGTCTGCTTTGAACCTGGTTCCTGGTAGATTCCTTTTGCTACGCCAGTTGTTGCACTGAAAAAAGCAATGGACAGCCAATCCACATATTGCTTCTCCACGTCACTCAATATGTTGTAAACAATTATTATATCCCCTCTGTATTGCTTTTTCTTTTTTTTATATAGATATTCGGTGACCACTGCCTCATTTCTCCTTAATCTGGAAGATGGGGTATTTGCCCATGATTAGAGTGATCAGGACGCTAGGTTATCCCTAGCTTGAGGCATGACCCTCCAAGAAGACAACCTTGTCACTGGCTACTGTCCATCGAAATTAAGCTATAATGCAAAATAAAAAAGGCAATTTCTAAGGAGCCAAAAATAAACCAAGTAAGATTGAGACTGAATCTGTGGTACAATGAGATGGGATCTCTAGTGTAAAGGAATATATAAGGAAATGTGAAATATAAGGATATATGGTGGTGAGGATTATCAGGAAAAGTAATAATTAAAAGCTTAGGTACATGATACCTAAGAGACAGATAAGAGAGACAGTATCAAAGACCAGTCATTCATTACTGAGCTATTGAATGGACCACTCAAGTCCATTTAGGTGGTTACACCTGAACTTTATAGCACAGAAGAAGGGCGAAAAGGAGAGTAGCATGTATCCCATTGGGAAAAAAAACATACTATGGGATATTTGAGACACTTGTGGAATCATGTAAGATTTATTCTTGGATGTTATAAGGGGGCTGTGGGAACATGCAAGACTTACTATGAAATATTTGGGGGAAGGGAAAAAAAGAAGAAAGGAAGGGATCAAACTGCATTAGGTAGGAGCAAGTGTGAGACAATGAAGATTCAGGTAAAATAAACAGATCTAGCTATGTGTAAACAAGCTGCTAGTCCATATACAGGTTTGGTCAAGTCCTGCACCTACTTTGCTCTTTGATGTGTATATGTTTATGTATAGCCACCAATGAACTTCAAACTGGTCTATCTGGTAAGGAGGATTAGAGGACTGAGAGTCAGCAACCAAACATATGACCAGAGCTCATAGGGGCCACAGGTGTAGAGGCCAACAATGTTGGGCTTTGAGGGCCAGCCACTGAACAGAGCAAGTGTCTAGGTCCAGCTACTGGAGGGATCCATGTCTGTGCCTGTGAGACTACTAGCAAACTCACACCTTCACCAGCCAAACAAGGAAGAGGACCAGACTGTCTCTGTTGTTTGTGTTTATGTGAGTGATGTTTGCATTTATGCTGGTGTCAGTAGACCAACAACTGCTGAGAACTGGGACTGGAATAACCCCAGTGGTCTCAGACTCAACCGAAGTCTGTCTTAGTGAACGGGGTGGGTGAAATCTCCCAGGTTTTTAGAATCCCCCATATGTGGCTCCCTTAACAGAAGACCTTTGGGTCAACCCTTCAGGGGTTTAAGGAGCGCCTAGACCCAAGTAATTGGACTTCCTGAAGGCTACTTTAATCACAATAATTAAAAAAGAAAAAAAATTTAAAAATCCATCACTTATTTTGTTGACACAACTCTTTATCTATGCAAGCAACTTGGTGAAGTTATTTGACTGCGCAGATGAAGGGGAAAGAGAAAATCTGCTTCAGTATGAACCTGTAAACTCTGTTTAATTTAAATTAAAAGCAGTTTGGAGCTTTAAGTCACTTACTTAAACCATGATTTGAATGTTCCCAAATAGCTCAGTATTTCTTTACCACTGAGTCCAAGCTTCTTTTCCTCCATCTCTCCTCTGGAAATACTGACCTCTTCCCTCCAAGTTTTTGCTACAGCAAAAAAAAAAAGCTTTTTAAATTTCAAAGAATAAAAATTTAGATGGAAAAATTATGATTGGTTTTAAAGGTCACTCTCCTACAATGAGCTGATGAAAATGGTTCTTCTCATAATTTTCACTCAACAGTAAGTGCATATTACAGAGAAGTGTGTTACTGAGAGTTAGAAAAAATGAACTGCATATTAACAAACAGCTGTGTCTTAGGGCTTTATGTATGTGCTAGTACCCAGTGCCTATGGGTATGCAGCAGCATGAGAAGAAAGCTATATCATATCTGAGACTTTCTTTAAACATTTCAACTATAATTTAAGAGGCCAGGTGCCGATAATCTCACTCTAAGCTTGTAGTAAAAATGTGAATTTACATCAACTATCGAGATTCTGATTTCTTTGTAGAAAAATGAAAGAACTTTGCTCTGGGTGAAACTATTTATCTGGAAGACCCTGTAAGATCCATATTAAAAGCAGTAAGGCGATGTGTCAGGAGAAAGAGAAGACGTAAAATGTGAACTGTGAAGGGGGTGGGCTGGGGGCTGACTATTTGCACAAAAGGAAAAATAATTTAGATTCTGAATACCATATCAAGTTTCTGCGCTAGCAGTGACTGCTACAAGAAGGTCCCTCCTCTGCATTCCAGTATAGTCTGATTTCAAGCATCTGCTTTGACATTTGATTAGATGATTCATTAAATGCAGTGAATATCTGGAGGCAGGGATGCTCTTTTTTCTTCCTTTGGCAGCAGATTGTGTTCTAAAGTATAAGCGTCTTTAAAGAGTGTCTGCACACTTTAAAAACAGGACCAGAACCTTTCTTTCTCAAAACTGTTTGTGAGGAGTTCATAAGAAGTCTCCTGTATTACCTTATCCTCCTTCTAAGACCAGACAAAGACTCACTTTTAAAGAATATGGATTCTAATTCCAAAACATATGGTAGTGCCGGAACTGATTTGACTTTGTTAAGTATCTGCTTGTGTTTCTGTAGCACTCACTGAAAGGCAAAAAGAAGGAAGAATGATGCCATGTTGATTCCTCAGAGAGTAATGCTGTCACTAGTACCAGACAGAATTCTCTTTTCTCACTTTCAGTGGTATCCACATATCTGCACATTTCTCTCATCTATTTGTAGGCTAAGTGATTACTTTCAGGAATCACTTAATGAAATAATATAGCATATGAAGAAGCAAGCTGTACTGTTGTATCTCTTTCAACATGATTTCCAGAAGAGTAAGTGTAATAAGAAACCAAGTATATTTGAGGGGTGGGGAGAGGAGGAAGGGAGGGAGGCAGAAAAGAGTCAGAAATCAAGGAGGGAAAAGTAATTAAATTAGCACATCAGCTTCCTGTTCTAGAGCTGATGAAAATGGTGGCCGGTTTTGCCACCTTGAAATAATATGTGGGAGCCCATGAGCAAACTGCAAAGCTAGGCAGACAATAGGAATAGAGCTCATGGCTCTTTATCTAGTGTATCCAGATAGGAAGAGATAGAAATTTCAAATTTATATACAGACACATCCAGCTGGACAGTCTTGAAATTACTTTTAAAAACTGACATCATCAGGGCAGGATGTTACAGAGGAAAAAAAAAAGAAAAATAAGTCACCCTTTGTAATGGAAACAGCAGTGCCTTGGTGTGCTAGCAAAAGGTCAGAGGGCCCATGATGGTATTTACATAGCTGTCCAACAGCATTTTCAACCTACAAAAAAGGTATAGCTAAAAATGTCATATTTTTGAAAATGATGATCAAGAATCTGAGGAAACGATTAGCACAGTTATTGTCATAACTGACAAAACTGATGATAAAACTCTCCAATTATAGTGGATGATACAAAGAAGAAAGGTCAGAGAGTTCTCACAAATTTGGCCAAGAGCATTAGACTGTGGAAAGGTAGTGAGCAAACCTGCATCAAAATGCAGAACGTATTTGGAGATGATAATAATTGGACGGATGATTCACCCATAGCCTAGAGAAAGTAGAGAAAAAAAATGTATAAACGTAAGCAAAGGAACTTAAAATAAGTTGGTGTAAAAGCACAAACATAATGTAAGGGAGGAGGAGCAATACCTAATGGTGAGGCTCATGAGGAGAGGCTCATGAGGAGAGGAGAGGAGAGGAGAGGAGAGGAGAGGAGAGGAGAGGAGAGGGAAAAGGGAAAGAAAGAACAAGGACAAGAACAAAACCAAGAACAAGAAAAATTAAGAGAAGAGGAGGGAGAAATAAGGCAAAACAAGGCAAAGAAAGGCAAGGCAAGGAGAAAAATCTTCAGCATATGGAGTCATATGAAGTACTGTTTGCATGAAAACTCATTACTCCAAACCTACCATCAAGAGAAACAGATCTATTTATCCACAAGAAGCCCACGGTGGTCTGAAGGAGGAAATTTTGTGGACAGAGGACTACCGCTGGATCCTTCATTCTAGTTCGTGCTTCTGCTTTGCCTTTGTCAGCAGTGCATAGAGGATCTGCTTGGTCACAAAAACTTCCTACAGGAACAGTAAGTAAAACAAGAGCCAACTATTAACACACACCTGACCTCAGGAAAGCTGCTCTGGTTCATACCCAAAGCCTTCGCTGTCCACCAGAAGGTCCCTGGGGTGTAAATCTAAAATAGAATGAAACAAGGTTATGTGATTGCAGCATCACCCATACCTACAACATTTCAACACACTTAAATGAGAAGTGAAAGGAGTGGTGTGCGCAGTATGATCTGACGTAGGCATCTCACCTAACAAAGAAGTGGCAACCTGTTAACCCAAGACCTACGGTGCAACTGAGGAGATGCGGTTGTGATGAAGGCAGAGGCCTTGCCCCTAAAAACAGAGCCATGGGCAGATCTCAACCTGTTACAAGCACCCCATTTAGCCAAACTGGAAGAGAAAACTCCTTGTGGTATAGATCACAGGGTGTACTATGTACAGACTGTTTATCCTTTGTAGTAAATATACCCCTGCCAAGGAAATGCCACTGCTGGCAGATTACAGGGATGAAATAAACTAGACCTTTATTTTCACAATGAACTGCACAAACTGTAAATCTTTTATGTGTGCTTGTAGTCACACACCTGGAAATGAGAACTTACTGGAGAATATCTGAGTGACAATTGCAGAGAAAGCAGAGAGGCATTTCAGCAAATGCAGTATGTCCAACTGAGCTGTTTTCAGAGCACGCATCTCAGTTTGTGCTTTTTCCTTGAAAATGGGCATTTAGTCACATTATAACATCACCAGAACACAGCCAGTCATGGCAAATCTGATTTGGCATTTGAAATTTCTAATGCTCTTTTAAAGAACTGTAGAAAGGAAAATAAATGCATAGAAAGGACATTCTTTAATGGAGAAATGTCCTCCCTTGCAAAGGCCTTTGTAACAGCATTGCATTTTGTTCAATTAATGTCCATAACCCCAGGAGTACTTGGAACACATATCAGATGGAAAGACATAGACGTGCACAGATTAATTCCGGTTATAACTGAGAAGTGAAAGATCCCCCCAGAAAAACAGTTCAGAGAACCTGTCAGAAGGAAACAGCTCCTCCCAGGTAAATTGTGCATTTTGTTGATTCCTGTAGTACCTTCTCGTTGTTATTGTAATTACCATTTGTCTCTCTTCTTTTGGGGGGAACCTAAAACAAAAAGAATTCACTCCTGCCATCTGCAAAATGCATCACCTTTGGCACACCACATAAAGGCCTCTAGCATTTGCAGTGCTCTTTGCTTCAGGCTCGTGCTCTAACTGGCAGATTTTTCTTATGCCTCACAGTCATGCGCCCTTTTTTTTCACCAACATCTGGGCAAAAAAAAATGAGAAGCCTACATTTTGAGCAAGTCACATGAATTTACAGTTTGCATTAAATATTAGGAAAACATTTAGCAAAATGAAGATGGCAAAATAAGGTAAAGCTGTGAAATCTCCATTATCTTCATCTGTAGCCTTTTGAAGAATGGTCTGAGAAAACACATGGCAGATAGTGTTGCTGATGGCCAGTTTCTCTTGGGATAGGAGAATAAATTATTCAAACTTTTGAGATTCTTTTTAGGTCCAGCTAGCCAGTCTGCTTCCAAGTAAAGAATTTTGTCTTCATATGATGAACAGCTAAATCCTCATTCATATCACACCGTGAAGAAGGTTTCATATGTTGCTCAAACGCATTCACAATACTTTTTTGCCTTGTCCTTCTTTTCTTTTTCCATTTGGGTTTGAGCAGAAGATAGCTGCAGTCACCTTTTAATGAAAAGTCTTAGCAGCCTGTCTTTCTGAATTAGACTTTTAATCCAGTTCATCAGACCAGTGTGGGTTTTATCTGCTAATAGGATGTCTGCCAAGGGCAGCACATGGGTTATAGTAGTGCCTGAGAGATGCTGTTGTCAGCACCTCGCAGACTCATTAGAGAACCAGTTTCTTTTCTACTGTTATTTTCCAACAGTAGTTCCTTCCTATGTCATCTAAACCTAAGTCTCCTGTCTTCTGGAGCTGGTTTTCCTTTTTTGATATCAAAGGGCATGTCAAAAGTAGAGATAAAATCTGGGTTGGAGTAACAAATCCTCAAAGTAGGACTCTAACTCATTTTTAAAAGACAGAGGAAAAAAAAATTTGAGGAGAGGCAAGGTGAGCAACAAAAGGAACAGAAGAAGAAGGTGATATGGCTCCCTGCTTCCTTAATGGCACTTCTCTGAATTTTTTTAACTTTTCCAAGACCCTTTTTTTCTTCTTCTCCTCGTGTCCAACCTTTTGTTTCCTTTGTCTTCCTCTTTCTTCACATTGGATCTGCTGGCCCTCTGATGTCCACCACAAATCTGGGTCTGAGTCTTGAAGGAGTCAGCCTCCCATCATGCGAGGCCTCCTTCAATGAAGCACTTGATGGCTAATTGTTGCACACATATGGTCTGTAGGTCAGTCCCTGATTAAGGCTTTTCAATGTCCCTCCTAACATCCAGTCCACTGCATGGCCTGACTATGCACTGCCTGCTGAAAAGGGCCAGCTGTATCTTACAGCCAAAGCCCAGGAGGGTGTCTGCATGTTTGCTGTATTTTACCGATGCCAATATTTACCAAAATGTAAGCTGAATGAGTTCATGAACTCTGTGCAGCATGAAGTAGCTGCTGATGTTTCCAGCACCTAAAAGAAAGTTGATGCAAACCTGACAAACTGTGAGAACCTGCAAGTAGTATTTGGAAACAATTAATTGAAGATAAAATGAAAACTTGGCTTCATTTCCTGTTCCTACATGGACTGCCAGTGCCACAGCAGCTCAGAAGCTTGGCAATGGGTAGAGTGCAGGCATGAAGATACATTCACCACCAGGGACTGTTTTTAATTTGTTTTGTTTTTAAATATATATGTTTAAATTGGTGAGCTATGCTTGAAAAGATCTCAAGGGAGTCAGTCAAAGTCATAAGGTCCCCTTCTTTTATGGCTAGAAGGAAAATGAGCATAGTACTGACTAAAAATATGTTATGTGACATTCTGGTCCCACGAACAAACACAGCCATCAGATCTCTTTACCAAAGGTCAAGTCACCCATGCACTCTTCAGGGACAAAAATTTATAAAAAAAGAGCAGACTGGGCAGACACCTACACGGTTCCCTCTTGGAGAAGTTAGGGGAAGGAGCATAAACTCCTAATCAATGTGTTTGTCCTGATCTCCTCCCACATCACACATGCATGCGCAGTGCTGGGCATCCATGGTTTCTGGGCAAGAAGGGACTAATCAAGTAAGACCTTCGCATTGAAGGGGGGAGCTGAGGATGCGTTATGAAACTAAGATTTAAATGCATTTTTTTTGAATTCAGCAGAGATGCTAAACCAAGGGATAAAGCCGTTTTGAATATTCATGTTGGTAAGTCAGCTTTGATGCTGTCTGTAGCAAGGACCAGCAGTCAGGCTTCTGTCAGGTTTAAAACCATGTTTTCCCCCTGCATTCACTTTCTGACTGCTTTTTTGCTGTGGCAGAGAGTTTGCCTCAAAAATCAATGTTGCCTTTTAACCTCCTGCTGCTTGTTCTTCTGAAGGTTAAGAGTCACACAGAGATGTTCTTGAAGGTTACAGTTTGACAATCTTCTTGTCCTTCAGGGGTTTACTAAGGGTTAGTCCTTTTCAGGCAAAGTGCGCTCAGGTCCTGTTGATGGTATGGGAGCCTGTGCACAGACCTGCTGTTGGCATCACAGAGCTTGCAGGAACTTGCTGGCAGCGTAGGAAGCAGCTGGCATGGGGAGGGAGGGAGCGAGCATCAGGAATATGTATCAGGCCTTCATATTTTGAAAGGAAAATGGAGAGAAGCAGTTTTCTCCTTGGAGACCCTGGCTTGTGGAGCACTTTGGTCTCGTCCAACCTTGCATTGCAACGTAAACTATTCCATCATTCTTATTGGTGCAGCTTGCAGAATAATATATACAATTCACATTTATTGCTTACTATTATTCAGATTACTAAGAGTATCAAAATATGTTGATGCATGCCGATACAAAATATGTTGATGCATGCTTAAAACTGTTGTGGGAGTCCATCTCTCTTCATCCTCTCTCTCTGTCTTTCTCTGGAGGATCTTGAGAGTGTTTCCTGTGCTAAGAAAGTTATATTTCTCTTCACTAACTTTATGGCGTGGTCTCACGAACAACAGAATTACTCACCCAGCTCTGCCCTCCAGTTTTATCAATAAAGCTATAAAGCGATAAGGAGGAACTGTGCTGTAATCTGCTTTGGGATTGAAATAAAGCAAGTTAAACAAAACTTTTTCTTGGCAACCCTAACCCTAGGAAAAAAAATCCTTTTGATTTCTACCCTAAGACTATGGCAGACACTTCAGAAAGGGGATGATGTTCTTGCCCGAACAGAAGGCTCAAAGAAGAAGTGGGCAGAAGTGTGTGGTGACTAAAGGCAGCAGCGAGGCTCTGCAGGGACTCCGAAGCTTTGCTCACCACCACATATTTGAGCTAAGGACATGGTGCTCCTGATGCTTTAGGAAAAGCTGTGCTTTTCCTACTAAATCCTTAACTTATAGTCAGTCTTTGGATGGGAAATGCGAGTTTTGTATAGTGTACATCTCTATCTGGTAGCTAAAGCAGATAGATTGAGATATGTTCTGAACTTAAAATATGACATCTATTCCACGCTTGAATAATAGCCTCAAATAATTATCTTTATGCACATAGTTATTTGGGGACAGTTATACTAAAATAGCCATTTGCTTGTGACTGCTTAGCCATGAACAGTTACGAACACACAGTACTGAACGCTGCAATTAGCTCATCTGAACTAATGAAACTACTGCAGGCTGGATCTGTTAAGCTGGAGGAGAATTGTGCAGGCACAAACTGTCCTTTGACAAGCCCCTGTGTGAAGAACATGACAGTTTCAAAGCAAGTTCGAATGTTTCATGCACGTTTCTGACATTGAAAAGATTGCTTTTGGATGAAAGCTTTGCCATTCAAAACACACACCCTCTCTTAAAACATCCTCAGACATTCCCAAGGCATCTATGTGCTTTGGAAGGCACTGGCAGGCAAAACAAGAAGGTCTAAGAGCTAGCTACCCTTTACAATTTAGAATTCTTTATCTGAATACAGTTAGGTTTAATTCTCTTCAAAATTTACTTGACAGGTAATTACATGAGCTGACGTAATAGAGCAAGAGAGGAATCCCATGGAACCAGCCTTCGTTTTCTGCTCTTCTTCCTTGTCAGTTAATTATTATCTTCTATTATTAGAGTTCTGCTTCAAGACCCCAGCTGAGAGCAAAGCTCCTTTGGGCATGGTACTGGGCTGACGTACAATAGTTTATCATAAACTTTCAGCAATTTTACAAATTTAGCCCATTACTTTGACTCATCCCCCAGTATAGCCCCTGGGGAGAGATAGGTTGCATTTCCTATTGAGGTTGAGCCAAAATACTGATTGAGCCAAAATACTGAGCCAAAATACTGGTTGAACCAAAATACTGAGCCAAAATTTCTGATGGGGAAGTCAGGTTAACCAGGTCCTTTAACCAGGTTCCTTGGTTAACTTTACTTTTATTCAACACAGAATGAAATAACACAAGGGACTTTGTTAAAGCAGTCAAGTTTGTTGTTGTTTTTTTTTTTTTTTTTTGGTCAGAAAATGATATTGTTTTGCTCATTAAATGATAATTCAATGACAGCAAAGTTTTTTTTTTCTTTTTTTTTTCTTTTGTTTTTTTTTTCTTTTCCAGGAGGAGGTCTAAGTAGTACAAGCCATCTAAACTTCTCATCATAATGTCATTGGATTTGAATCTCTTCTGGTGAATATAGCCTTTGCTTTAAAATTAGGATGAAAATTTGTCTAAAATGTACTTCCACTGGGATTTTCTTATTTTTGAGACCAGCATATCGCTGCTGTCTTGGGGACAGCCACAGAAAAAGTAGCTGAAAGATGCTTACTTAGGACAGCATAATACTGTCCTTTCAAGGAACATGACAGATAGCTTATTACGGAACTGTTAAGACTGCTATTTACATGGTGATTCATTATCACCTGCTCTCAGAAACAGATTTACCAATGCATTGATATAATGTAAACTCAACATCTTTTCCAGTGATGCACTATAAATTACCTGGATTCCTTGCAAGCCAGCTTTAAGGTGACAGATGCAAAGCATTCCACAAAACTAGGTCTGTTGTGCCCAGCCAGCACAAGAGCACTTTTATTCCAATACACAAACCTAGTCTTCACGGGAGATAAAAACAGCTGAATATGCTCCAGAAAAGCAAGTCAATTTATATCCCATTTGGCAATATGAGTAATCATTCATATGACTGTCAGGTGGGATGGCTGCTGCTCTCATTCTATATCTTGAACTAATTCATTACCCAAGAATATTTGTGCAGAGGAACACAGTACTGAGAGGGTAGATACTGTCCCTGATTTCTGGTTTATCTGTCTTAAGTAAGCAAGCAGGGTGAAAGAGCAGCCAAATTTAACAAAAAAAAGAAAGCAAGTCAAACAGGACATGAGGCTGTCCAGCCCTGTCTGGCACAATGCTCGGAGTCCACATCTGTCCAGAGGACCCACTCTCTCCTCACTTGACTGCTTCCCTCCTTTAGCATTACTGCCCATGGATGAGGCCTCATGCACATCTGTACATATGTCCTCCTCATACACATCTGTACATGAACATCTGTGCACATATGTGCTATTCTGCACACAGGCTTCAGAGACTGGTGCACTGATTGGTACACTCCCTCAGACAACAGCTACTCGTTGGGATGACTTTCCCATGTGCTCACTCTCTTTGCTAGTGTGGGACAAAGAGGGAAAATCCGTGTTCTGACGTTCTCCTCAGTTGAGGTGCCAGGTACCTTCAGGCCATACTTCACACAGAGCAAGAACAGTGCTGTGCAAGGGAGAAACATATTGTGGAGTACTGGATATTTTAAACCATCAGCCCACGTGTGGAGCTGATACCAGCTGCAACAGACACTAAGATATATTTCTGCATGTAGTCCATATTTTTAATTCTGAGTAATTCCAAACGGCTGTATATAAGATGACCACTTTACATGTAAATAAAAAACAGATCAGACACAAAGAAATCACACAATCTACCAAGAAGAATCATAAGTCCTATAATATTCTGTCATAAGATTCATTGAAAAATACTTGGACACAGGGTCATGAAGGGGCTGAAGGACCTCACTGCAACAGGCAGGAATTTGTTAAAAAGTCTCTAGAGTCACTGTGTCCCAGATCACAGGTTAGGAGCTCCAAGAGCAGAGCTGTTGAGCAAAGGTTCATCCGTGGTGGTTAAAGGGAGTGCACCTGTGTATTCTTCAGATTTATTACTGAGATTTGTCACTGGAAATTTCACTTCACCTGAAACTACCACCTTTTGCACAATGTCTTACCACCAGCAAAACACATCAAATTGTATATCAGTCTATCTGTAATACAGGATAAACTGGCTCAGGCTGCGTATAACACCTGTAACTCAGGTGATCAGAGAATTATAGAATCATAGAATCATTATAGTTGGAAAAGACCTTTGAGATCACTGAGTCCAACAGTAAGCCCCTCAACACCGAATCTGTTAAACCATGTCTCTAACTGCCTTACGTGTCCATAACATTTCTTGAACACTGCCAGGGATGGTGACTTCACCACTCAATCAGAAGGATTTCTGTTTCCGTGAGTAAACTTGGCATGCTTTTCTTAGGTAGATTCTTTTCTTTTTCCTTTTTTTTCTTTTTTTCTCTTTCAGATTTTTTCAAAATATCTGTTTCTCAGAGGCATACTGGCTGTCTTCAAGACAAACACCTATGTTGTCTGTCATGATGCTTCATTAAAATTTATCCAACATATATTTTTTCAGACCCTTCTTCAGGATGTGTGCTTTTTTTTCACAGAATCACAGAGTGGTTGAGGTCGGAAGGGACCTCTAGAGATCATCTAGTCCAACCCCCTGCTCCAGCAGGGACACCCAGAGCACAGGGCACAGGGCGGCATCCAGGCGGGTTTGGAAGATCTCCAGAGAAGGAGACTCCACAACCTCTCTGGGCAGCCTGTTCAAGAGCTCTGTCACCCTCACAGGAAAGAAGTTCTTCCTCACATGGAGATTAAACTCTCCTCATGTGGAGATTCTCCTCAATTTTCCCTCTGCATATTCTGTCGGATCTTGCTGACCCAACCCACTGTACACTGTTCTGTTTTTCTTCTGAATAACTGTTTTGCCATCTGACCAATACTGTTTGCTTTCTTTCAGTTTAGGGAGGTTCTTCTTCTAAGTACCCATTAACAACCTAGACTAGGATTCTGAAAAAAAAAAAAAAATATCCAGAACTGCATGTTCAACTCTGCAAACTCAACTCTGCTTCAACTGTTGCAACAGTTCCTCCCTTTTTTTATCTTGGTTTTGCCTACCAAACTGGTATCTTTCAAAGGCTTCATTCTTTTTCATAGCACAGTACTTTTCAAGTGTCTGTGACTGTCTAGCTGTCATGTTCTTCCTCACTCAAATACAGTTATTAAATCATGTGTGTCCAGTCCATCAATACTAAAAGAAAAATAGCTACCTTTTGCACGTCTTCCTTTCCAGAAGCTCAACAATACACAAAATTCTTGCTAGTGATCATTCCAGTTGCAGCATTTCTGGAGAATTTGTGTTGCCTTGTGGTTTTCATCTTTTGCTCCAGTTTCTCACTCACGTCTTCTCATCCACCTCCATTATTACTGCAGATTGTGGCTAATGTGATGACTCACTTCAATTTTGATTCATGTGAACATATATATCTGATGAGTCTTTAGTACAACAAAAGACAAATGAACAAACACTGGAGAAAAGAGCTTGAGAGGAAAGGAGAGGGAGGAAATTTCATGCCTCATTCTTTGTCAGGCTGTTCACCAATTAGCTGTAACAAGCACCAGTTCAGAAGCACGATGAGCTAGACCTCTTTAATGCCCAGCCACTTGTACAACTCAGAAATTATCACATCCCTGTGTTGCAAAGGAAGAATTTGTCTCTGTGAGGCTCAAAGAAAGCTCTTTTTACTAAATCAAGGAAAAGAAGATGCTGTGGGAATTGCTGTTCTCTGGACAGGACTCAGACAGGATATACTGGAAATTAGAAAGAATGCCTGTTTTATAAAGTAAAGG
>NW_010581780.1:0-28000 GCF_000705375.1 Tinamus guttatus | reverse complement strand
ATATATATATATATATATATTTTGGCTTGCATAATTTGGTATCAAACAGATAGCAAGAAAACCTCCTTCCTCTACTTTCTGAGAGTCAAAGGGATGGTGACAGGACAAGGGGTACAGATTGAACCCCAGGCAGTTCCATCTCCATGTGAGGAAGAGCTTCTTTGCTGTGAGGGTGCCAGAGCCCTGGCACAGGCTGCCCAGAGAGGCTGTGGAGGCTCCTTCTCTGGAGATCTTCCAACCCGCCTGGATGCCACCCTGTGCCCCTGCTCTGGGTGTCCCTGCTGGAGCAGGGGCTGGACTGGATGATCCCTAGAGGTCCCTTCCAACCTCAGCTGTTCTGGCATTCTGTGAGTTTCCAACTTATTATACAAACTAGCATTTTTTCCCCTTGCTCTTCCCAGAGAGACGCGGGTTAGTTCCACACCCACCTGTACAGGTCCGACTCCAGGAGCGTCAGCTGCCGGGCGATTTCTATGGGATGCAGCGTCATGAGGTCGAGGCTCTCGCTGTGCCCGATGCGCCAGATGTGCCACTCGACCGGGGGCGGCGGGCTCTCAAACGTGATGTTGTGGCTAATGCCGTTGGCTTGGGCTTTCTTTCTCTTGATGATTTTAGCAATCGATTCCACCCACTTCTTCATGGATTTTCCTGCAAAAGAGAAAAAGAAGAAAAGAAAGAATTCATAACATCATCCTGTCTGATTGCTGGTAACTGATTTAATGAAATTGGACAAGCCTGTTTTCAAAGTTCTGAATCCTGAATGGGAAAGAAGTGAGATAGAAAAACTATTTCAAGTAACCAAAAGAAGGAATTCTGGAATCCCAAGCAGGGAGGGAGGACTCCTTCAGGAGGCTATGGAGGGCAGTGGATGTCCTCAGGCATGGGGGAACATTCCTGCCCAGAGCCAGATACACCGGAGGCTACTGCTCCAGGCCAAAGCTCCTTCATGTAAATGTGACTCTCAAACAGCTCAATTAAATTTAAATTATTCATTAAAATTACTTGCATGTGTAAAGATATTCCCATGTCTAATATCTGTCAGGATTAGGCTGACAAGTTATGTTATAATGTGGAAGATCAACATAGAGGACTACGAATTACCATACCTCTTACACTCGAAATGAACGTCTCCAACCTCTCCAGCAGCTCCAGATCCCTCTCAAAATCATAAAAATGGTGTTCTACCCAGTGCCGAAAAACGTTTAATATTCTGAGGAAGGAGAGAAAAGATCAAATATTGTATTTTGGTTTTAAAAACATGGAAATTGAATGAAGCACAAATCTAAGAAAGCTGAGTTATAAATTTGTGTAACGAAAGACTATAAAATACATACAGACCAAGGCATGTGCCAGTTACTACAGCAGTCCTCAAGGGTTCAGAGCCTAATTTTCGAATCTTATTATATATATTTAGTTTTTGGCCTTTTTTTTTTTAAACTTTAAATTGCTAGGGTTGAGCTGGTTTCAAAAGAGGGAATAAAGACATCAAAAACAGAAAAAATGGGCACTTATAATGTAATCAGAAATTAGTGAAAAGATCTGTTTTAACTCCAAACCTAATTAAGATCTACTATTTCACCTCAGAAGTTGCTGCAAACATATCACCCTTCTTTTGCACCTTTTTATTTTTACAAATGATACTACAGGATGCATTGCTTGCTTGACAGACACCACTATAACCTTTCTCATGCTTTTTTTTCTACGCTTTTTTACACAGCCCACTAAAAAATCAGCCTTTAAAACTAAACTACAGCTGCCCTCGCACTTCCAGCTCTTAAGAGCAGTGAAAATCCAGGCTGCAAGAGCCTCCAAGAGGGACAGGGCAGGCACCTGATTTTAAGATGCCTGGTTTGGGGAGTCAGAGCACCAGAGAGGCTGGTTCATTTGGTTTAGGCAGATGAAGAGATGGGTGTGATCTGCATGAACACATCGAGGCATTAAACACTGGGAAGAGGAGAACTATTTAAGATAAACAATAAAGTTTATCCCACAAAGAAATGGCTACGTGGACTATTTAGGCTGGAAATTAATGACAGTTTCCAGCCATCAAAGGAATGATGTTTTGGAATGAGCTCCTAGTAACAGTATTGCAGACACTTATCTAATCAGCCTTTGTCTTGGACATGTCATGGTAGGAATACTGAAAAAGCAAGAAAAACTGCCTGGTTTGGCTGACTGCACTTCTGGCTGAACAGCTCCTCTTTCTCATGCCCTCACATAGGCTTCATCTAGCCAAAAACTGGAAACTTTGGAATGGGCTGCGGGACCCAAGCAGCTCGAGGATTACATGGAGGATACACTATGGGATTAAATACACATATATTTTATATTTTTACATATAGCTATATAAAAATCCGATCCGATGAAAAAAGAGACCTCCAAGGACTTTCTGAATGTCTGTCTGGAAGGCACTGGCATGTCAGGATAACTCTCCTCTTGTGAGCAAACTGCTGTTGCTCCAAATAGGTCATTGTGAAGGACTGTGTGTGGCGAGGGAGGAACTGAAGGCACTGTACATAAAATGGCAGTTATCTGCCATTATATTATTAATAGCATCAAGCTGTTATTAACAGCCCTATTAATAAAAGTTGTTCTAATAAGTGTTTGGCTGTGATCTGTGTCTCTTCCTGACTCAAAGCTCTGTCAGGGCAATTACAACAATCAGCTGCGTTCAGGCTGGAGACACTTAATTGTTCTCCAAGTTAGCTTGGTCAGCAAGACCTTGAGGATTCACTGCAGCCTGTTCCATGCGCGGTTGGGACAAGACTCTCCTGTCTGTGTGCAAATACATCCACAGTGAAACACCAGCAGGACTGAAAAACATGGGAACGGAGAAACTACCTTCCTGTTAACAAGGAATCCATTGAAAATGCTGTCAGAAACACTTGCAGTTGAACGTCTCTCATGCACACCCCCTGTACACAGCACCATACAGCGTTCCTGTCAGCGGTGCAATCACAGCCGCGAGCCGCAGGGAACCAAAGGACAGTTGTTGCAACAACAACAACAACAACAGAAATCAGCGTGACTAATCAGGACACGGTTTGGGCTATTAGCCTGGCTGCCAACCATGATAAGTCCCTGCTCGACGGGACAGCAGTCTCCAGAAGAGATTACGGTCTCCGGGAGCAGAGTATAATCACTGGCCTAAAATCTGCCTCTGACAGAGCAAACTGGAAAGCAGATAAACCTGAGTTGGACTGGCTGGACGTATTCCTTGCGGAAGCGCTTGAGGTCGGCGCCGATGGGCTGCTCCCCCTTCTCGATGGCCTGCCTGTCCGCTTCGGTGGGCTCGGGCTCCGGGATTTCAAACCTAGGAACACAGGCACCAAGAAAACCGATGCTCGTTAAGATAAAACACAACCCCTTGATGTACCACACGGAGAGCAAGTGCATCCAAAATATTCACTGCAGTGAAACCGAAGCTCTCATCTCATATCCAGCCTGCCTGGAAGGTCCTTCCTCCCCTGGCTACACAGTATTAGCACATCCAGCTCTCACCCGGATAACTCACTAGTTCTCTGGTCATCACAGGATGTCTAGACTAGGATATAAGATTTTCAGCTACCTGCCAGCTCGATTAAGTGAAGATTAGCAGAAAGCCCAAGAGCTGCTTTATCACGCTGCATTAACACGTTGTTTGCACTAATGGTCTGTGCCAATCAAACGAACTGCTTAGAACATTTTAGTTCTTATTTGTATCAATGGTAGGGCAGACTCAGATACCCTCCCCTGTTCAACAGATTAACACCTCTGCGCTGCAGCACACCAAGTGCTCCAGCTGATATTTAATTCAGGTCAATTATTTAACAACTGGAAAAAAAAAGCTTGTATTAAAGACTCGTATCATTATCCTTTTTTAACACATTGCTGCTTCGTGAACCTCTTCATTTTTCAGGTTTGCTCAGGCACGTTATCACCTGGCAGGAGGAGCAGGAGGGAGGAAGCACAAAGCCTCTTGGTGTCCTCAGTGCTGCTTACCTTTCAATCAGCAAACTCAGCAGTTCCTGGGGCTTGCAAAAGGAGCGGTACGTGGTAAGGAAGGTACGTACAAAATTAGGATCTGTAAAGATAAAAGTAAGAAAATGATGGGGTGTTTTTTATCTAATTTCAAACATTTTAAAAAAAATCCATGTATGCTCCCAAGGAAAGCAGAAGTTTAAAGCAGTGGAATCAATCTCACGGAGCCCAGCACCTCCCCTACGGCTCCCTGCTGATTTGAAGCTACGTGGGTGAAAAATTAGGGAATCCTGACCCATCTCCAGAGCACAGGCTGCCCTGGACAGCAAGCAGGGTGGCACAGTGCATAAACACTACTTGGTCGTGCAATTAGAGACCTGAGATGCCACTGCCTAAATATAATAATAATAAAATCCTTATTAAATGATTAGCTTTAATTAAACATAGTTTCCCTGTTTTCAGTCCTGTCCACTTCTTTTCATCATACTCTTTAATACAGAGCTGCTTAGGCTGGGAATAAGCAAGGGGATAAACAGGGGCCGTTACTTTGGGCCCTGAAGGTCCCTGTTTGGTCCCGATGCTGCATCAGGCCCTTGGGGGCAGAAAGCTGCTCGGGGGGGACACGCAGCAGCACCCAGGGCAGCCCAGGAACAAGCAGCGCTGGGATGTGGGAAGAGTCACCCGGAGGGGCATCTCCTGGGGGTGCAAACATGCTCCAACACCTCTGCATTCCCTCCTCTTCCCAAGGCTGCAGATTTGAGGTGCCCTCGTAGCCCTGCACAGGGTTTTTGCTCTCAAACCTCCCCTGCTCTTCCCTGCAGCCCAAGTTCCACCAACGTCGGGTTCCCTGGCAGCCGCTCCGAGCCCGGGAGCTGCTTGGGAGACTCTGTACAAGAGGCTCCTGCGGAACCGTGCGTCCAACAGGGGCTTCTTAAGCAAAACACAGAGACTTAAAACTAAACGTAGATGGGCAGGAGTAGCCCTCTAAGGCAAACTGACATTAATGGGAGCAGTTAAAAACCACATTTTGACCAAATTACAAAGTGCCTCCAAGATCTGTGATTCTGTGACGTGCTGCAAGTCCCTCCACGTGCTGTTAGTGCTTGGGGGCAGAAGGACAGCGCTTGTGAGCTTTTTTATGGCACATGGCTCAACACAAACTCCTTTTAGCTGTCACAGTAAAGTGCACAACTCAAAAGGCTTGTCTGAATACCAGTCCTCACCATCACTGGACAAATTGTGCTTTGCAGTGGTTTAAAAGTTGGTGGACCCTAAATCCCAGATGCCATTTTTAATGTAGCAGCCTTACAAAAAACACAACAGAGGCCACTAGTACTTGAATATAAAAATGCCCCTAGCCCCAGTGTGTTAACTTCAGTGCAGTCCCCCTCAGAGCATCCCTGCTGCCCCAAACCTAACACCTACCAAACAGTTTCATCCTACTAGTGTTTCATGCCCCTACTTCAGTTTCACTTTTTTTTTGTGGCTTTTTCAGGAAAGCCACCCTGTTTGGTAGGAGATGCAGGTCATCTCCTCAAACCTTGCTTTACACTTAACTATAAGCATCAAAAAAGCAAGCAAAGGGATTAACTGCATCACTCACACAAGCCCCATCTTAAAAAAAGGTTAAAAAATATATAAAAACATGTAAAGAATACCTGCATACATGTGGTAGGTTAACCTTTCAATTAATTTCACCACGGTTCCTCCCTTAATGATAGGGATCCCGTTCCTGCTCTGCAGGTTGTCCTCGAAGACGATGTTCTCCTCGGAGTCCTCCACCACGAAGCGGTAGGCGCTGGCGCTGGGCAGCCGCAGCGGCTGCTCGTTCTCCTCCTGCAGCAGCACCGCGTCCAGCATGCGGTCCAGCGTGCTGCGGTACTGCAGCGCGATGAGCGCGGCCATCCAGTTGCTCTTCTCCTCGGCAGACTTGGCGGCAAACAGGATGCTGTTCTCATCCTTAGAAACGAGTTCGAAAGCGTGTCTGTACTCACACGTGTCGTCTTTATCCAGAATCTGTATTTTCCGCATGGTGATTTTTTCTTTAAGGCGATACTCCGCGTTGCTGTAGCCGGGAAGCCGGGACTGGCCGTGATTGGTTTTACAACTGATCATCAAACCATCAAAGAGGAAGATGTGGCGCTCATGCTTGGCTCCTATTTTTGTCAGTGCACCTTCCATTATGAACTCGTTGCAGCACTGCCCGATATCCTTGCCTTCCCAGCCATCAATATTTTTCTGGATTTCATTCATTTTCTTGATGGCCAAATGCTTGCTTCTTATTTGGCGGTTATAGAAGCGACAGACTGGCTCCCTTAGATGAGTAGAAGAAAAAAGTCACGATGGGCACGTTCCACATTTGCCATCACAACAGACTAAAAACCCAATTAACTGTTTATATTGTTATTGCTTTACACTAACAAAACCCCTAAGCAAGTTTGGCGTTCCAAATAATCCCTATGCACTGCTTTGCCTAAAGGAAGATTAAAATTATTTTAATCTTCCTTTATAATGCCAGAATAATAAATTGGCATCATTCTATGAAAAGCTTCTTTACTGGGAGGGTGACTGAGCACTGCGATAGGTTGCCCAGGGAAGTGGTGGAGTCTCTTTCCTTGGAGATATTCCAAAGCCATCTGGACATGGTTCTGGGCAGTCTGCTCTACATGACCCTGCTTGAGTAGGGGGTTGGACTAGATGATCTCCAGAGGTCACTTCCAACTCCAACCATTCTGTGATTCTATGGTTTCCATAGACCTTTCTTAGCAAAATTCAGAGGTTAGCAATGGCATTACTGGTAACTCCCCAGTGTCTCATCTGTCTGATTCACAGAAGTGGAAACTGGAAGTTTGGGGCTGCTGCTCCATTTAGAATGGACACTGGCACCAAGATCTGCCCCGAGAAGCTACCCAGCAAAACCCACAAACCCTGCCCCGTTATCTGTTATCCTCCCGCGCCAGCCCCGGGACAGCAGGGAGCTCCGGCCTGTCGTTACCCCGGGCGCCGCCGCGGCGAGTGTTTGCTGTAGATGCGCTCCATGCTGCACTGCAGGGTCAGCAGGGCGGTGATGGCCTGTTTCAAGCACTCCCGATCCTCCTCGTCTTCGCTGCACTCCTGCAGTTGCTACGACACAAGGGACGTTTTGCCGTCAGGTTTATCTCGCTGCCGGGAGCGGAGGCGGCCGGGCAAACACCCCGACGCAGCAGCGTACGCTGCAGCACCCCGGGAAGCCAGGGACTAAAAGGGAGCAGCACGAGCACTGCCAGGAGCACCCTCCAAACCAGCCGCGCACGTAACTAAAGCAGAGAGATTGTCCGATGCTCGGGGAGAGTCTGCAGCTTTGTGGTGGGAGAAGCCAGGAGGGAGTTTAGAGAAGACAGCTCTTTACCCTTTATGTTACCAAGAGATAACCCTAATGGTCACACACAGCTTTATCTTTTCACTAACATCCCGCTTCACCACCGGTAATAATTTTTTTCAACATTCTGAATGATTAGATGCTATTTCATATAACTATCTACATGTAATGTTCCTACAATTAGTCACTTAATCTCGCCATTTCAGAGCAAGACTTAGAGAGAAAACGACCAAGAATCTCCCTCCTTTATTCAGCTTGGGCAAACTCTTCTGGTGCAAGAAGAAATACCAGCTTTGCACTGCAAATTCTGCCACACTAGAGGCTGAAATTCAAGGGTTGATACCCAGAGCACAGCGAGAATCAGCACGTCTCCCTTAGAAAGGGCAGATTTTTCCTTGCTATGAGGCAGAAACTCCTTGAATTACAAAGGTGGACTGGCTTTCACACCATATACATATATTGCAGCAGTATGGTATGAGAAAAGCCTATTCCTCTTTTTGGTTCTTCAAGGCGTTCACTCCAAAAGCAGATGTTTCTTGTTAACCCCTTTCACGTTTCAGACTGCACACACTTTTTAAAGAAAATTCAGGCAAACAAATTTGCTGAGTAAAAGCAAGCCAATATGCCATGCAGTGTTGGATAAACACTGTTGTGCCTAGGTACTTTAAGAGAAATATTACTTACAATCACTCAGCATGGCAGAAGCCTTCTTTTCCTTTCCCCACTATGTTCCCTCAGCAAGGATATGTAGCTTCCTCTAAAAGTAATTGAGAGAACAGGATTTGACCAGATTGGCCCACTCCCTTCATGTATTTTAAAATAGCAAAATGTCTATTTTTCGCATGCCCAAACAATCTCAATCTTGCATTTGAGAGAATTGAAAGTTTCAAGGACAAAAAATTCCAGGGGAGTTTTTGAGCTGAGGAACAGCACAGGGAAGGGAAAAGGTCTACCTGAAAAGCAGGGGCAAACTGCAACACAGTTGCTAGCCAGAAAACAGGTAAATCTTTAGGAATGGGAAAAGGGTCCTGCTTTTGCCAGAGCAACATGGGAATACCAGTGGTGATAGAAAGTAACAGCTGTTAAACTTAATTAAAAAAGTAATGAAACACACTGCTTACTATAATTCTCAGAATGACTAGAGAATAGCAGCCACGGTGTGCAGAGAACCTGGCACTGCTATTTAGTCGACTCTCAGTACTTTAGGAAGAAGACTTTTGAACATATCTGATTTGTTTATTGTTGTGTTAAATACCTAGGGAAGAATTAAGCTTTATTTTATGCAGTCCTACATTCCTGTAGAGGCAGAACGTACCATACGAGAGCAGCATTTTGACAAGGAGCTACTTGTAATTCATAAAGACAGCAGTTTCTCTCTTGGTATCAATGATTAACTAACAGTGCAAGAGATCAAAAGATAGAATTTGAGATATTTTGGCTTGCTTGATAGGAAGATAGCAAGTCACATGCAAGAATTAGGGATAATCTTGTGTCTGCGAGTCACATGAGAAGGATGGAGATACTCATCAATAAAGGGAAACCTTGGAGTTGAACAGACTTGAACAGAACATATTTCTCTCTGCTTCCACGATTTTAAAGATATTCTAATTGGTACATTGTTCACAATTCAGACTGATTATCTGACCCCTTGAGTTCTTTGCATTGCACTCAATAAAGTTGCTTTGAATTCTGGTATCAATACAAATATCTAAAACATACCTGGAGCTGGAAAGACTGAGGAAGCACCAAGCTCTGCTTTACCCTGCTCGCATTAAAGCTCTGCTTTACCCTGCTCGCATTAAGGAGCCCAGCCTAGAAGGGGCAGGCACTATATTTTGAAACCCAGAACACTCTGATTATCAATTAAAGATATCAGAAAATAATATATTTGGGTTATCTGTTTGCATAACCTACCCACTTTGGATCACTACCTGCATTTTTTCACCAGGCTGGCTGGTTTTTCTTAGCGTGATTTCCTTCACCCTTTGCTGTGCCCATCCTCTGTGCCACAAGCTGTGCCCAGGTTACCTGTCAACGCCTGAACACACAACCACTGTCATTAAAGCAGCGTCAAGGTGCCACGGGCTGTTTCTGACCTCTCCCCTGCTGCTAAGGAGGATCAGACAAACCAAAAGGCCGTGATGCAGAGGTCAGCAGCACAGGGCACTTCAGGCCGTGCAAAGCGTGTCAAGCCCTTGTGCCTCTCACGTGGGCAGAAGGGACTCCCTGGGGCAGATTTCTGCACCACGGAGGAGGATTCTGCAGCTTGAAGGAGTATAGACCCTAAGCACTGCATGGAGGCACAAGGGGCCAGTGTGCAAATGTTATTGCACCCTGTAACTACAAGAACCCCAAGATTTGCGACTGCAGTGCCGGGAAGAGCTCCCTGCACAAGGCCCTGCTGCCAAAGCAGCCAGCTGAGAGTCTACCAAACTCCGGGGCAAATTCCTGTAGGATAACGCACAGGCAGCACCCTGGCAGCAGTGCACAGCCCCGTGCTGCAAGAGACACACTCGTAGCACAGGCACATGCCTGGAACCCAAAGCTTCACTCCTCTTGGCTCTGCCCCGACCCGTTCATATGCAAGTCTGCTTCTCTTTCCAGACTTGTAAACTAGTATTTGGAACATTGTTTCCATCACTTTTCGCGAGCTCGTAAGAGTAGTCAGAAAGCTGGGTGTCAGCTGTCATAGACAGGCTATGTCCATTAGAAAGGCTATAGGAAAGACTACTGTTTACCATTGTTTCACGGCTTGGGAATGTGAAGTGCATGGTTTTTGTTGCTGCATGACAGACTATTGCACTGCAGCCAATGCTTTTAACAAGAAATAATGAACTAAAAGATCTTTAAAGAAATTAATCAGGGGGATCCTTGTTAACTGCTTAGCTGACCATAAAAATGGGGAGGGCAAGTGACACATGGTGAGAAATCTTGGGTGTTTCAGGCCATTGCTTGACCAAAGTGACACTTGGGTCTCCGTATTTGACAAGCTTGAAGAAATAACCCCTGATTTGAGTGGAATCATGGATGAGTTGGAGGCGGGGAGAAGGTGCTTGCTGGTGCCACGGTGCCATCCTGCAGACAGCTGTTTGCCTGCAGGAAGCTTCTTTTGGATGGTTGTGGTTTTGCTCCATGAGGAATAGAATATCTGGGCCTCACCTACATCCCGAGTCTCCTGATGAGGAGTGAGTTTTGAACCCATGCTCTGGACATGCTATTTAAAACACAAAATTGAAAGACAGAGCACTAGCTTTCTCCTCTCTGTTGTCTGTCTTCTGGTCTCCCTCCCCTAAAAAGGGAAACAACAAAACAAACCAAAAACCACCCAGCAGGCTTATTCAGAGACTTCAGTATTACTATCCATGATCCTGAATCACAGAGACTGATAAGAGAGGATACAGCAATCCTCTCCTTTAAATTTTTAATTTAATTCCTGTTTATTAGTTTCTGCATTTTGCAAAAGAGCAAGCATCATTAGTCTTCTGCAACTCATCCACTATTTTATTCCATCTCTCTCAATTCAGTTATCTGAAGCTCAATTCTGCTTCAATTCTAATTCTACTCAGAAATCCTGCACACTTTGCATAAAAGTCGAATTTCATCATTCCTATTACTAAAATCTCCTAGTTAAAAAAAAAAGCTAATGTTATAATTCACATAGCATCCAGCTGCAATATTCAAGACACAAGCATAAAGTAAACTAAGGAGAAGGCCAAAATTCGTTCTCCAAAGATGTGAGACAATTTAAAGAATGTGCAGGTACAAGGCCAATCCATCAGTATTAACTGGTGTCAGGAGCTGGCTCGAAGCCTCCGAGAGGGAGATAAAAATCTTACAGCATTGCAGATTTAAGACAGGCTATCAAAAATGAACTGTCTTCTCTGCAGTAATGGTTAGAACATAAATAGCAACCAGCCTGTCACTACAGAAACCAACTAGCACGTCTATATGCAAAGCATTTCACCTTCAATTTAAAATTACAAAACAGTCAAAACTCCCATTCAATAGTACAGGTATCATTTCACTAAAAAAACTGCCCAAACAGTCTATAGTTTAAATATCACAAAGATTTACATGCCAGTAACTGTGTCACATGCTTATGTACTTTTAGGTAACATCTTTGCAGTGACTGTGGCACCTGCAGCTTGTAAAATCGTGGAAAAAATGTAGATATATTTCAAAGACTGGGACCTTGGAATTCATTCTTTAACTCCACACTGCTGCACTCTCATTCCCAGCTTGAAGATGCAGCCAGGCTGCCCTACCATAACGCAGGTGGCTAAACCAATTTTGCCTTTCAAATGGGAAACAAGAGCATTTTAAGAAGTTTTTGAGACTCATCCTACGTAAAAATGCAACTGATGCAACTGACCCTTTAGGAAAAGGAAGTTAAACTATTTTGAGAGGGAGAGATATATTTCCAAGGCTGTTGGTGCTCACGTCACAGCGAGCCGGGCATCTCTGCGCTTGTGCTGACACCATTTAGCTCTTGGATCTGCTTTAGGGTGTTTTCTTTTGTGAAGATCTCTTGAGAGAAACACAAGCTTTATGGAAGCAAATATTAAAACTAAGGCAGCGTGAGGCTTCTGATCTCAACAGAGGCAGTGCAACAATCTGGAGAAAAGTTTATCAAAAGTATAAAACATTTGTTCTAAACTATCAATAGAAAAGCTGACCTAAAATTTATTGAAATCACTTGGACTTAAATCTTTCCACAAAATACTAATAATTCATACGCTGGATATACGTGGTTCATGACTCAAATTAAGCCAGCCATATTTTCCTTATCTAAATTGTGATATGCAAAAAGTCATAGATAATGAAAAGTAGACTAAGCTGTAAAAAGTTTCCTGTTAGATATTAATCACAGAACTGGTCATAAAACAACTCCCTGATTTTTAGCTTGAGATTTTACATTGAGACTTTTGATGCCATTAATAAAAGCTAAACTAAGCCCACAGGATGTTTCCCCCATTTGATTTAAGCATTTCCCATTTAATCCTTCCCCTAACTCTATAAGCCTCACAAACTTTCCCAGCACAATGAGGCAAATAGAAACTTTTTCCGCACTAACCTCAGCTATCTTAAAAAGCTCTAAGTGTTTTTCAAGATCCTGCATTTTCTACAGCAAGGCTATTCTTTCTTGCTCAAGTGTGATCCTTATAGATCTCAGATGTTCCATTTTTGCTGACTGCTGGCCTCTCTTCTCTTAACTCATAGCAGAAACATTTGCTTGTAAGCAAAAGGATACAGGCTTAGTTACTCTTTGGCTTTTAGCCCTTATACCCAAGGGAAGTATCCACTGATTGGACTACCTTGCTAGTGCACACACAATAAAATGAGTGCAAGCAACCTGTGGTCAAACAAACAAAAGCTGTTCTAAAATAAATAATGCTGCAGTACTCAGATTTGCCTATAAATACAGAGAGGATGCCAACATAAAGAACTGGTTTGATAAGACCCTTGAAATCTATCCCGCAAGAACAACTTTTTATCACCTAAATCGGAATTCCATAAAGCCTGAACATTTCATCAATCTCATTTCTTAGAATTCCCCAAATGAGAAAGTAACTATTTGTTTGCATTCCTCCTTGCTATGGAGGAAGCGTGGCATGCTTCGACAGATGGTATTTTTTGCTAAATATCTTCCATTTAGGACTCCAGACAAGTGACATGAAGAACAGATTATTCTTCCTATTATTCTGAAAGGAAACGTCCACCCACTCTGAGGTCAGCTGAACTGCAGCTGGACTGTGACTTGAGATAGAATACTGATTTGAATCCTTACCTTTTTCTGAATGGAGAAAAAATCAGAACTCGTAGAAACAATTAAGAGATGGCCATATTTCATTTTAACTATATTAAATCTTAGCTTCAATGAAAGTTTACTTATTTTTATAAAATGTATAGCTACTTTAAACATTCAGATCAGAGCCATAGATGCTTTGGAGGATTTCTTTTCAGGTGGATTTACTTTTCAGACACATACTAACAGGTATAAAATTAATGTTTTTCAGATTTTCAGGGGCAGGGAGTAAACATGTAGCTACCTCTTTAAAAGCTCAAATTCACATTAAAATGTTATTATCAGGAAACAAGAGTGTGGGGCGTTACCTGTAGTAACTCAAAGTAGTGCAAACAGTGATAGACTGGGATGAGCATGAGGCGTGGGAGGACGTATCGCACAGCTTCCTTAAACCCTTCAGCAGTAGACTGAAAAGGAGAAATAAACAGCATTACTGACACAGGAATACTCAAAACTGGACTGGAAAAGGCTCTGAGCAACCTGCTCTCTTCTGAAGTCAGCCCTGCTCTGAGCAAGAGGGTTGTATTAGACATCCAGGGTGTCCCTTCCAATCCACATCACTATTCCAGGGTGGATGTTCACATCTCAGGATGAAGAAAATGCCTGAATGTATTTCCAGCATTGCTCACACCCACTTCCAAAACAGATGTTTTACTGTGGACCACAGAAATCAGTTTGCTGCAGAAGCTAAAGGAAACAGTGGGATACTCAAGACCAATCAGGATTCCTATATAATCAAACTTGTCACTGGCTCCTCTCTAAAGTCCTCTCCTTCCAGCCATGAACACTGTGCTTCAATTTACACCAGTATAGCACAGAAATAGGGAGGTTTTGTCAAATACAGAAGAAATTACTGGCAACCTCTGTCAGAAACATATTCCCAAGTTCACGAGTTAGAAAATGAGTTAGAAATCCCTTCCCATTCCCAGGGGATAACAGAGTGATTCAAATAATGAGGAGAGGAGAAATTTTCCAAAGGGTGGTGGAATCTCTGCTCTCCTACATACCAAGGTAACTACTAAACAGAAACTGAATTACCTGCCCTCCTTCTTGGACATGAGCTCAGCCCCAGTTTAAAACCTTTGGCTGCACCTCTGCAATTGCCCGAGACAGCTCATACAGTCCTCAGCCCAGGGCTTGGATCGCTGCCTGCTGAGGACGAGAGCCAGAGGGGAGGCCAGACTCATTGTTAAATGACTCATTTACCTATTTAAACTGCAACAGGGCTTTGGGCTTCACATCTGCTTTACTCCAAAGTGATCTTTGAGTGAAATGTTCCAGCTCAGCCAGTGCTCAGGGCTGAAGAGGAAACACCCACCCGGGGGGAACGTTCGGAGCAACCTCACTGGCTAATGACAAAAATTTAAATACTTAATCAAAATAATTCCTAGGTGGCTGTGTTTGCCATTAAAGGCACAACAGGGAAGCAGCAGGCATGAGAGGTGACCCTCTATTTTCCACAGCGGCAAAGAAGGAATCTCGCGGGATTGCACAAAAACCTGCCAAAGGGTCATGGATGGGTCAGAGCTGCGTCCAGTTTTTGCAAGAAGGAGCAGAGTCCAAGTATCTCACCCTGATCAAAGGGCAGAATCCAGAGGATTTCTTCCTTTGCCAAAGCACAGTGGGAAATAATCAATTACTGACAAATTCCAAACCTCCAAAACACGAGAACCAAAGGAGTTTGGTATTTATCTACACTTACCTGAAAATGGAGAGCAACAGCAGGTTTTGCCATTAAGTTATTAAAATGCTCATGAAACTGCGGGGAGAGAATATCCTGGGACAAGGTTTCGTAAGGATCAAAGGCTTGTTCCTAAATAGACAGAGAGGGAATTAGATACACAGAGGAAGGACGAAAGATACTTCTTTCCCCGTTGGTACAAATCATTCTTTTAGTACGCTCAAACACAGGGGGAACTTTTCAAGAAAAGTTACATTTTGAAAAACAGGAACATTCCGTAAACTACATGTCATTAATTCTGAATTTTAAAAGCACACATTCTCTCAGCATTCCCCAATCTCACCATACTTATCACTAGCACAAATTTTGCCTTGCTGAAACAAAGGGAACCAAGAAAAGGTCTTGATTTCAGTCTGCTCACAGTCCACAAAAAACAGCAAATCACCGTGCAGTGCCTATGGACCCTATGAATTATACAGCCACTATGCAGCCCGCTGGCCACATGCACAACGCTGATTAAAGAAGAATTTTGGAAACACTAAGGCTGGAAAACCTCCCTGTGGATGAGGAATGACCCTTGGGAAGCAGGATGAGCGAAGTGGCGCTTCAGACCAGCTCTGGAGACGGTCACAAGGAGGCATCGTTGAACCAGCTCCTCAGCAGGGGCCGTCACGCCAGGCGGCCGGTCACCAGCACCGGTCACAGCTGAGCCCTTTTCAGGCCTTTTGTCACACTGGGATGATTCCTCACTCCGTATCCTGTGTGATGGAGGAGGAACATCCCTGGAGAGGGCTCCAGAGCCTTCTGGGGCTAACACTGCTGGGCCAGCAGGAGCCTTCAGCTCTTGGGAAACTTCTATTGAGGAGCCAGAGCAGGTTGGGCAGCGTGTCCAGGATATCACTGGAAAACCAGGGACACCTCAGTGGAGTTTAGATACAGTCTGGCCATTTCCCACATGCTATACTCAGGGACAGGATAAAGTAAACGCTGGATAAGTCTGAGAGCTGACAGAAAAACCTCCACCAGAATTCGCTGGCTCCATCCAGCAGTTTGTTCCTCAGATATGGCAACACGCAGGACACCACCAAGGTTTTCAGGCACAAACCCCCAAGTCTGGATGGGGCATCGAGCTGCAAGCTGCTGAGAGGGATTGCACGCTGCAAACCCCACTGCACACAGAGCTCCCTGAGAATAACGTGTGGCTGCCCATAGATCCTCTGCTCCAGAGCCTGCCAGGCCCTTCCGGAGCCTCCGAAGATTCACTGGGCTGAATCACACGTGAATCACTGGGTTATCCCGCGTGGATGGCGGCGTGCCCGGAATGAGCACATCCCTCCCAGCGCGGAGGTGCGTGTCGGAATCCGCAGGTGTGGGGCATCACCAGCTCACCGGGACCTTTAGGTGAAGTCTTTGTCCTTCTGTTTGCAGAGGGGCCAGGGGATTTCCTGCCTTGCTCATGGTGCTGCTGTAATTAAACCCTTTGCTGGGAAGGGAGACAAAGAACATCCTCTCCTTCTGCATGCAAATTCTAATCATCGCTGTGAAGTTCTCGTCATCACCGTCAATCCAAATGAGATCATAACCTCGTGGTGAAATGAAGGGCTTGGCCGGGCAGCGGCAGCAGCCAAAGGGAAACCAAGAGCGGCACGTTACAGAACAGGCCCGTTTCCCTGAGCAGGATCTGAATCCAGCTCTGTCCTTGGTGCCACGGGGCGCAAGCACAGGGCACAGCTGGAGCTGTCCTCGTGTGACAGCAATCCGGTCCATTAATGATCCTCGCGGCTCGACTCACCCCGCTAAATCCACGTCCGTCCTGCTCTGGGGAGCCCAGCACTGGGCACTGCTGTTAGCAAAACTGCAAGTGTCAACTGTAACTTTTGCAGAGCTGCTCAGATATCAAAGCTGATTTCTCGCATTCTCGCATCTAAATTACATTACTTGATGCCCATCTAAATTACATTAAAAGAGCAGACAGGTCTGGGTTGGTGCTGTACGTATCAGGTGGCAGTGGGTCCCCTTTCGCTGTGTCCATTTCCAGACTGCTTCCAGGAAAAATGCAAACACCCCCCAGCAAATCCACAGCCTCCCGACAGCAACCTGGTTTTCCAGGCTGCCCTCCAAGCTGCTTTTCCAGGCTGCCCTCCGAGGAGCCCTTCGAAGCCTCCCCCGTTCCTGCACCCACCAGACCTCCCTAACGAGGTTATCCCAGGCAGCCATGTCGTGCCGTGCTCGTTCGGATCATGAAATCCGCCACCAGGGAAAAACAAATCCTAACTTATAATCAGGATATTAGCAAATTCCCACTTCCCACTCTTATGTGTCAGGCATCACGTTTTTTAATTCCCTTTGCCTCCAGGGAAAATTGCTTTCTTTTCCCCATGCTTCCTTATCTCAAAACCATTAAAATATTTTTGTTAAAATCTTTTTTTTTTTTTTTCTGTTTTGGTTCTCTGAAAAAGAAACAGACAAAGCACAAAAATGCCAACTTGCAAAGGCTAATCACGTTTCCAAACAAGCAAAGCGACCTTTTAACGGAAACACTACGGGAGCAGGCCTGGCAATAACACACCCAGAGCAAACGCCTTGCTTTTAAATCTTTCTTTAATGATCCCTTTTGCACACACTTGCAAAAAGAGAATAAACAACTGGCCTGTTCGATTGGCTGTAAAGTCAAAAGCTTACTCCGTGTTACTTCAATATTTAAATTCAAGTTTACCACTTGCATAAAAAGGAGTTTTGAAGAATAATCTGTTCCTCAACTCCTAAGTTTTTCAGCTAATAAAAAGCAAGTTGTATTTTTAGCCTACTTTAATTCATTGTTCAAATGCTTCTCATTACCATTTGATAAGCAATTTATGCTTTTAACATCCTAGAAAGTAAACCAGAATTCAGCTAGACTGTCCTACTGATATGTCACATGATCAGTAGTTGAACCAAGTCAGGCCAGCAAAGCTTGATCTTTATGATATATTCATAAAAGGGCTGAAGGTTACATGGGCTGAAGGATGTGTATTCTTCACACCCAAACACAACTTAGCTGTTTCGCAGACAGCATTCATGCATTCTTCTGATTTTAAAAACTGAACATGCATCAAAGTGAAATACGGAATTTATTTGCTGCCATTATCTGTATAAATACAGTAATTTTCAGATAAAAACACTAACTTTGTATACACCATGATACCTGACACACATTCACAGGCACAAACGCTCACTCAGGCCAGAACACCTCATTTGAAATCCATAGGGTTTATCTGATTACCTCTATGTTTTAGCTCAATATATCTTTCAGGAAGAACTAGACTTGATTTAAACACGTTCAAAGACAGCAAAAACTCCACACTTACCTTGATAATCCAGGCATTAGTTACCCTGACGCTGGGAAGGTCGTGCTTTATTTCTAAGCTGCACTGCCCTGTTACCTTGCAGATGCTGCTTTCTGCTCTGCCTCGCTCAGCTGAGTTACAGAGTCATTTCACACTCTGTTTTCAGGTCACTTATATTCCCATCTTTATTTTGACTGAAAGAACTGATACATTCAGCTATCTCTCTATAAAGCACGTTTTCAAAACCTTTACCTTGTGACTCCTCTGCAGCTCTCTCAGTATTTCAATGTCCTGTTCAAAACGCTGACAGAGGAGCTGTTAATATTCCTGTACGAGTCTCACCCACATAATTTGCAGTCTCTCCCTTTACTCCTGCTCTTTGATACCTACTTTGTAGGCAAACTAACATCAACAGCCCTTTTGCTACAAGACTGCATGGTGTGTTCCACTTGCACGTCTGTTTTGATATTTCTGCTGGTAAAAGGACTGAAGAATTTCACACTCTAGATGTGTAATAACACACTTGTCTGAATTAAGAACACATTTTGTTCGAATTACTGCAGCTTACAGAGTAAGACAGTCACTTCTTGCAGACCTAGGTCCAACCACTGGGATTTCTGCATAGTGCACCAATTCTTAAGGAAAATAAAGTACTGTCTTTTTCAGTGGGCAACCCTAGCTAATTACTTTCCAAATCCACAGTCCTACAGCACTGTAGCTTTTCCACTCCCAAAAATGATTTTAGTTTTGTATTTACGCACGTGATACAGTTTCTGTGACAGCACTTTGAGCCTGCTTTAGCCTACATAATAAGGACAGGTAAGGAAGATCTCTGTTCAGAGCTTATTAAAAGGACCTTTTACAGCTATAAATTTATCAAATATCAATCCTGACCAAAAGCTTAAGAAAACAAAACAATCAATTATTTTAAAAACTTACTTCTGCAAGATCTTCAAAGCAGCTGCCAGCCAAAGGATGAGGGCTACTTTCATCTGTCATTTCGACAGTATCCTCGATCAATCCCAAAAGCTTCACAGTCAACTCATGAATATCTGAAATGTTGCTAAATATCACATCGATATCCTGCAAATACAAAATACCCCTCAGTAGCGTTCAGAAACATGCACTTTATGTCAATACTTTAACCTGTGATGTAAACTTTCCATAAAAAGAGTGTTTTTAGGGAAGCCTGAACCACAAGACAAGTGAAGAAGAGCCAGCAAAGAGAGGAAGAAAATGAAGTCCTGTGGTTTTCCCAGACGGAATATTGCAGGATTTTAACCCCGGCGAAGGGAAGCTCAGCATCCTTCCCAGGCCAGAGCAGCAGCAGTCCTGGCCAGTGCTGGTTGAGTGCTGCTGACACAAACATCTGGCCTTTTCCCCCATGTCCACAGCTGTTATTTTCCCCTCTGCTGATTTTTATCTTTCAGAATACAACGGGAAGGAGGCAATTTAAAAGCAGCTCTAAGGTCACATCCTCAAATCCACAGGTAAAACTAAACCAGCAACTTCACTTTAGCTAAACGCTACCTGCATTCAGAGGGAGAACTGCCAGCTTCCTTTTCCCAACCTGTTTTTTAGATTTTTGAAATCTCAAAACCTCCCATTTAGATGTTTTCAAATTCACATATCTCAAAACCTCCCAAGTAGGCAGTCTCCTCCGATGACCTCTACTCTTCCCTTGGTCCCTCTGAGACACTCTTCTTGTCCCCAGCTAACGCCACAGCTTGCTGTACCACCAACAGCCCCGAGCCAGGACAATCTCTTCATGGGGACAAGCAATTTGCAGTCTTTCTTACCCAGGCCCGTCTCATGGAAGAACACTCCTCAGCTCCAAAACTCTGCTCCCTTCCCCTCCCACTTCTCCACAGCAGCTCTCCGGTAGCCGGGCAGCTACGGAGGAAGCTCCGCACTGAGCTGTACTGGGAACATCCCCTGCTCCCTCCCTTTCCAAGGGCTTGGCACTGCCCAGGAACCCTGGTCAGGTCCTGCTGGCCAGGACCCCTTCTCCTTCCTCTCCCATTCCCTGATCTCCCGTGATCTCTTGTCTCACAAGAGCTCCGACATGTCAAGCAGTTATCACGGCGGATTTCCCTCCCGGTCAAATGTTAGCGAACGTGGGGACAGGGGTTGATTTCTTTGCAGTTTCTGCAGACAGAGGGGCCTGCAGTAGACTTCTAATGTCAATTCAAGCATTCATCTGCATCCCCTGCGCAGGCAGGTAAATAAATGTTAATTTTTGTTTTAAGCAGAAGTGTTAATATTATATACTTAACCAAAGGACATTAGCTACTGCTGGCATCGAGCAGGGAATCACATCTATTAAACCTCACTCTGAGAGCAGTGCTCTCCAGACTATTAACAGCAATTGCTCCTTTTTATTTCACAGTCAACTCCTGTTATGCACTGGCATACAACGAATCAAATTTAATTTTACCTTCAGTGCCGTCACTGTAAAATTGATATGCTATGGCTCCATTAGAGAAATTAGTATTACACATCAATAACCTATTAAATGACTTACATTTGGTGTGAACAGCTTTCTGTTAGACAAGAAAGCTTCCCGAAATACTTTTATTATCAGATTCAACTCCCGCAGATATTGTCTTTCTTCTGCAATTTCGTTTCTCACTAGGTCATAGTAGTTGAGCTCCCCAGAAGAAGAAGGTTCATCTTCACAGAGAGAAACCAAACCAATGTCATCCTGATCAAACATGTCCATTAAAACCTAACAAAGAAATTAAAAAAAAAATTAGAGGCAGGCCTGTTTTTTGCACTTGGTTCAAGTTAAACTGTTTCAACGTGTCCAGAGAAATCCTTTGAGTTTTTAATACAATACTTTCTGTGACCACTCTCGCAAGGGAGCAATATTTAAACTTTGGCAGAGGAAGGCTGGATCAGTTGCCAAAGCCATTTTTCCCTTTATAAGTTAGTACAACCTAGAAAACAAGTCACAATTCATGCAGAAGCAACTTTGAAAACAACGCATCTTGCATAAGCTTTTGACAAAACCCTCCTGATAAAGATGGAAATTCAACAAAAACTGTTCCTCATTTGAATCAATATAGAAACTAAAGATCCCTTCTGTGCTATAAAGAAGGAAAGATCCATCATTACAAAGTGAGGACATTAACACAGCTGGTCAATAAAGGACAGCATTGGTTTCTGTCCTTATATTGTTTTATAAGAACTACTGTTCAAAAGGTAAACAGGCTTAACTGACAGGTTGAGCCTTTACTGTGACAAGTCTAGCATAAAAAGAAAGAGAAGTTTCTGAATAAGAATAGTGTTAGTGACTCTCATATCTTATTTTGGTTGAGACTTCTAAATATTGCCTCCTGTATCCACCTCCTTTTCTTTCCAAAATATGATTTTTATCTTATCTCCTTACCTTATCAGCACACATTGATACTTTTATGTCTTGCTGGGAGATCTCAAAGTGCCGAATATTGAAAACGTAATTTCCAGCCAGTTTTAAAATGTCAGCTGAGATGTATTCTAAGACAGCCACAATATACAGGGAGACATGGTAATCCACTTTATAACCTAGGACCTCCTGCAAATTGAAAACAAGAAAAACAACAGTGCTATTTATTCCTGAAATTAATTCTGAATAACAATTCACACATTTTGTTTCTACTGAAATAAATCTTGTCTGTGTTGATAATCCACAGCAATGTAGCAGCCTGGGCAAAGGGCAGCAAATGAAAATTTCATCAATACCACCAAAGAAAACGCTTGCATATAATTTCCTGTGATATTTTGCCATATGCAGCTAGAGAATTTATGGTAATGCTTCCCTTAAAGGTAAGCCTTCTAGGGGTCCTTTGAGGAGGGGACATCACTGAAACTACCCTTGCACTTAAATGCTAGTCTACATCTATGTATATTGTAGGAACCATGGCCCAAGCCTGGACTCTTGAGAAAACAGCACATTTCATTTTCATTTATTTCTGTCTTTAATGGAACTATGGACTGTACACTGAGCCTCTTGCACACTCTGAAGCATTTTAGCCCACCTGTTAACCTCTGACTATACAAAATGAAAAGCTATCTGTAAATTTCTATTAGCCCAAAATAATAAAACTTAAAGAGAAAAGTCTGAATGGAAAAGAAACCACAAGGAGTGCTGCACTTTCTTTTTTTAACTACGTGCCCCACTTTTGTGTACTGCAGATACTACGTAGTCACTGCTTGTGACAGGACTGCAAGGAATAAAGACAAGTTCACACTTTTGAATAAATTAATGTCTCTCTCGCCCTGTTTTGATGTCTCTTCTAAAAATTACATCCTCTATCTCCATCCACACACCTCTAAAGCAGACTTTATGAAAGTCAGTCTTCCCTTACTTAACGTTTTTCTTTGCAAACATTTCTCCCAATCTTATTAACTGCCACAAACTAAGACATTGCAAGCAAGAGCGCAGTGACGTGACGATTCCTGAAAAACTGCTTTAATTTCTGCTTAGGCTTGAATGAAGTTTCTCCAAAGCAGCAGACAGACAATTACATATTCCACAAGCTGGGTGGAAATGCCGGTGCAACGATGCCGCCTCCGGGGAACAGCAACTCCTTACAGTAGGGAGCACAAGCAAAATAAATAGAAGAAAATCTAACCCCCACCCAAAACAAACAAACAAAAAACCAGCAGTGTAATTCAACTACAGAGGCACAGCAGGGGTAGATACTCACTGAATTACAGCAGACCTTGACTGGAAGCAAGTTCCATAGCTGTTGTGACACGACATTTAGGAAGCAAAATGCCCCCTTCCTTCTCAAAACTTGCCAATAATGCAGTTGTATCTAGTCTTTTGTTTTGTCTTTGCAAATGTATTGATTTTAAAATGAAGGCATCAGTGAAATTCAACAGTGAAAGGAAATCAATATACATCTTAGTTGATGGTAGATGAGGAATAGAAGCTACTTGTTTCCCATTTTTCTACTTTGACTTCTGTGGCACTTTGAAACAAAGCCCTCTAAACACTGTCACTGAAATAGATAAAGCATCTGCATTTGTTTGGATTTTAGCTATGCTAAAATATAGTTGCTCACAAAGCAGAGTAATGTATTTACAAACTAAAATCTAGGATATATTGACCTTATGGACTTAGATTTAGTACACATTACAATAATATGTTACTGTTCTAGCGTGACTCTTAACTCCTTCAGCCAACATGAGAAATTTTCCTGAATTCTTACTTGTGTGGAAAAGTATTGTGAATTAAAGAAATACTTCTAGTGCATAGCTTTTACAATAAGAATACATCTGGGGGGAAGTAGCAGTAGTTATCAGGTTGCTGTTTTAAATACCTTTAATAAAGGATGTATCTTGTCCACGGGCAGCAGGAGAGGGTTTCTTCTTTTCCGTTTCTCTATAGCAGACTGTGCATCGGCAATCGCCCACTTGTCTATTGGATGAGGAAACGTCTTTTGAACACGTTCCTGCCCAGACATATAGGGTGCACTTAGATTAACCACAGCAATCAAAGAGAAGTTAAAAAACAAACCGAAAAGCCCCCAGCAAAATACTTCCCCCGCACTATGGCTAATTATCTTCCTCCTCCTCAGTGTTTGCAACATGTTTTCCTAACTGCTCTTTCCTTCCTACCCAGCTTAGCTCCACTCTTCTCAGCATCGAGCGTTCCTTCAAGTCTCCTAAAGCAGGTCCTACACTTGATCTTGACGTCAGAGGAGCAGCAAAGAGCCTCAGCTGAGAGCAGGAGCCCAAAATATAAACAACATGAGGAAGCACTAAACAGCTCGTGGGCTAAATGAAGAAAACAAGCAGCTATTGTTCTAATTTCACAAAAGTGGAACTTGCTCTATAACACATCAAGTTTATGGCAGAAACAGAAGCAAACGCTGCATCTCCAAGCTGCACGTAGGGCAGTGATTCACGAAGGCGGCTGCTCCAGCTGCAGCTCCCACCCGCTCCCGCTTTCCCGCTTGCATGGCCGGACGCAACACCTGCAGTTTACAGCCCGCAGCAACGCGCCAACCCGCTATTTCGGGTTGCTGTTACACGGATTCACCTTCCAATGGCGAATGCTCCGTGCACAGGCGAGGTGATCTCTGGGGTCGCACCCGCCGGCAAACCCAAATGGGGCCCACCAGACCCACAGCCCCAGCTTCTCCTGAGGTTGCTCATGCCAGGAAAACGCACTGTGCCCCTTTCCACACACACACGAGCCTAAAACTCCAGGCTGGGTTTCTCAGGGTTCTTGGGAAGGAACTTTACTGGGATTCTGCAAGACCACCCCGAAAACGGAGGCAACTCAGAATTCAGCTCTTACTTCAATACACCAATTCATTTCACAAGTAACACATATCATCTGCACTTGGACTTTACTGGTTCCCGATGTTTTGCTGTGAATGATTCCAAGGGCTTTTTCTCATCTACAAAGTCTGTTAAAACTTGAGACTTTAGACCTTGATCTTGCAAATGCGTAAGTTTAATATTATGCACAAATAATTCCAGTAAGTCCAGCGTCCTATCTGCATGATAAACTTGACACATCCCAGCTCTCAGATTTCTTCTAAAGAGCCAAGAGCAGGCGGGGAGCAGAACCAGAAGCCTTCAGACACGAATGTGCCGGCAGCGCAGTGCCAAGGACTGCACTGGGTGTTCCTTGGTTTGGAAAAGCCTGAACGTGCTGACGCGGGGAACTCTACAGTTTTGGAGAGCCCATTACCACCCTTTAGACTCAGCTCCATGTTTTAAATGATGTAACTGCCATATTGCTAAGTGCAATAATGATTTATTACTCTCGACCTTAAGATATCAGGTATATTTGAAGTAAGGCACTGCATAGTTTTTGTTGTGTCTATTTAGTTGGGATATTTGTAAGAGGAGCTCAAATACTTTGTAGCTTTATCACAAGATCATGGGTATTGTCTGCACTATTTTTGCAAACAGTAGTTTGTGGAATTTATTTATACACCCCCCAAAAAAAGATTAATTCCTGTGTACAGAGAGTAATTTTATCAACTCATGATTCAGAAGCAGAGAACTACAGAGCTGCTGTGTAATGGGTGCTATCTCGATCTCTCCTGTGTGCCAGGTTATTCGATAGGCTGGGAACTGGAGGAAAAAAACACAAAATTTCTCAGTTTCGCCTCGAAAGCTCAAATTCAGACTAATGGTAGCAACAATCCTGAGGATTGTTAAGGGATTATTAGGTTTTGCTTTTGTTTAGTCATACCATAATCTTCATGTATCGGTATTACAAAATACATTAATCATAAACCAAACTTAATAATTAATGAGTTGAGTCAATGAGGAATATAGGGTATTACTGTATCTAGTAAGAATCTAAAACCCCTCAGGCAATTATTTTGTAAACATATTTTATATTTATTTCCATTACAAATATATAGAATATTAAATGAGGATTTTACTTTGTTGTCGGCAGAAAGCCCTAGACATATAGATGGCTGTAAGATTAATACTCTGCAAAGCCAGACTATAATGTGTAACAGCTACATGAAATCACTTTCTCTCTCTCTAGACCGTACACCAAAGCACTCTCCATTAGAGCCCTCATTTTGTGAGCGATGACACAAAGGCAGACAGCTGCAATAACACAAGAGCTTTAGTGAGTTCAATAAAGTTCCAGGAACACACAACTCTATTCCCTCGGCTGCAGAATCCAGGCCTAACAACAGTAACCTTTCATTACAATATTTATATTTTTGACTATATTAATGGCAAAGATGAAACTCCTTTAATTCCATTAACTCAATTCTATTCCAAATTCATTCTATTAATTCTATTCATTGTATTCTCAAGTCCTTTTAACAAACGGTGTTTCCAATTAAACTCGCCTTATGAAAGCAGAATACTGGGTAACTTTTTAGAAGAGTCGTATTAACAAGCTCTGATGCTCAGATTTTCCTTGCTTTAATTCAACCTGCACCATGCAAAATGCTTAGCTATTCTCAGCAATTCTGTAAGCCAACACTTCATGATTCAGTATCTGGTCTTACCTCTACATCTTGGACAGTCCGTGGCTGAGCAATGCATAGTTTGTTTAGCAGCTGAAGTATCAACTCCTCGATATAATAAAGGGAATCTTCCTTTGCCGAAAGGTTTGGGTGAACCTGTTGCTGAACCTGTCCAAACAAATTAGTATTTGTTTCAATGAGAAGTTTTACTGGATGATGAATTGTGGAAAACACAGAATAGCTCTGTGTCTTCATGCTGCAAATTCCCACATTTCTAGTAATTTTCCACAGGTTTTCCTACGTAGCTAAGATAGCAATTCCTCTTCTGCAAAATTGGTGTCTCTATTCAATTAAAAACTTAAGTGTTTGGCCTTGATTATTGGGAGGAAATTCTAATTGTGTAAGTCAAGGCAGGCTCCCGCTAAAATGTGGTGAGAACAACCTTCTTGGGTAAGAATCAACCTCCTTTAATTCTACACTTCTTCACACAGAATGAACAAGATACAGTTGAACCTCCCCCTACCAAAGAGCAGTTGATCATTTGTGAGCAGAGGAGCCGCCTGGGTCCACCACGGGAAAGGACTCAAGCAGCAAAGACACGGGGGGAGAGAATCAACCAGTGGAGCAGGGAACAGAAGTGCTCCCCTCTTAACACCCATGGCCACCAAACCCGTGGCCATGACACTGGAAAACGGCTGGAACAACTCCTGGGATGCCACAGAAACAGGAAAATAACCAGAGCGTGATACGCTCCGAGGCATGGGAAGAGGAGGTGTGAAATACAAACCACAGCAGGGAGAGACCCGAGGCTACACGTGTATAATAAATAATACTTGAACGTCACGACTAGTGAACATGAAAGGGTGACTGCCACTGCCCTCTGATACGGGGCAGGACAACCCCTTGTGTGTCACATCACAGAGATTAACCACAGCTCTTCAGCTGGACCAAATACACTGAAAGAGGCAATGTCAACACGCGCCCACGCCAGCTGAAGGGCCACCCTGAACTGCCCAGGTCCAGTGGGACTCTCTTCCTACTAAAAATCTCCCGCAAACCAACCCCACCTTAAAAAAAAAAACGTGAAGAGTTGGTCTAGATACTTGATTTTGCTCGGCAGGCTCTCGATCAGGAAAACACTAACGAGTTCTTAAAATACAGCCAAAAGATTCATAAAGAACACAACCCAAGGAAATTCCCTACTTTTCCCATATAGATTCTATGATAATCACCTCAAAGAAGTAATATGACATACTTAAGAGGGGCATTTCTATGTGGTTTCAAATGCAAGGCCAACAGGTTGGTACTTTCTTAGGGAAAACCATGGAATACCATCTTCGGGTCAAATTCTGATCTCCTGAAACCCAGGTGTTCATCTGTCTGCAGACAGCAGGGGAGCACACAAAGCACCTGGGGGCTCCAAGGCCTGTCTCCAAACTAAGTAACTAATAAACTCATAGTGACATCCTGGAGAGGGTCAATTTGCTGCCCCGGGGGCTTTACAGGCTGTGTCAGAACAGGAGCAGCAGAAGCGACGTGTCCTGGTGGCTTCTCCCAAGAAGTCCTGGCAGCCGGCGGCACAGCCTGGAGGAGAAGGGCCGAGCAGGGCTCCATCCCTGCATCCCTGCGGGAAAGGGGAAGAGAGGCCGGGTCCAAGGAAGGGAACAAAGCAGCGGTGCCCGTCCTGCATCTCAGCACCCACGAGCAGAGGTGACAACTTGGACAGAGGGCTCTGCTGAGCGCCCCCGAGCGCCTCGCACACCCAGGGTGCCAATGCAAACATCTCGGGGAGGAGGAACGCCTGAAAACACGTGTTGGTGCTAATTATACTGCAGTTGGTGTCACAGAGATTGCAAAGGGGGTGCCAGAAGTGACGACCAACATGTGGGCTCCATGCAACACCCAGGGTGAACATGTAGGGGGAAA
>NW_010581773.1:40088-60555 GCF_000705375.1 Tinamus guttatus | reverse complement strand
GTTCTGTAGAAAAAGTGTTATTTATTTACATTATAAGAGCATTTATTTACATTAAAAGAGCCAGCAGGCCATAGGGAGCTCCTCATCCTGCTGTCTTTAAAGGGGACACCCCCTTACCAACTGATGACTGCAGGGGACCTACTCCCCTTCTATTTTATAAGGGGGGGACATCCCCTATGCTATAGGTGTCTTTGCTGTCCCTCTGCCTTATAAGCAGATGCTCTCTAAGCTGTAAGAAACCCCTCGCCTTCCTATGCCATGTGGGTTCATGGATTTAGGGCATCCCTGGCTGCCCCATGGAGGGGGTTCCTTGCCCATTTCTATTCCATGAGTGTTTTTATAGAGGGAAGGAGTGGCCTGTGGGCTATAAGGGTCCCCTGCCTGTCCCAGTGGGGTGGGTGGCTGGTCCCATCTCTAGCCCTGAGTGCCAAGATCCCTTTGGGCTTTTGTGCAGGCACTTCCATCCTCTCCTGTGGCTTGTGGGGGATCTCCTGGCTGCCGGCCTCCTGTTTAGGGGAAAGAAAAGGGTTTTCCGTGTTCCCTAGGGTGGGTGTCAGTGCGACTGGAGGCTGGAGTGTCTCCTACCTGCTCCCTATGGAATACAACTGGGAGTGGGTGTCAGTTAAACCAGGGGCCTGAGGCTGCAGGGATGACCGGGCTGGACGGGTCCCCTTTTGCCATCGCCAGCTTGGCCTTTGGGGTTGCTGTAACGCTGTAAAGGAGGCCACGCTCTTAGCGTGGGGAGACTTGCTTCGACTCCAGGCTCAGCCTTGGCTTTTCCTCTGGTTTGTAATTACCCTCTTGTGCCATTTATTGCAGCAGTTCTGATGTGTGGGGCTTGGAGACCTTTCCTAAGATCGCTCCATGAAGGAGACTCGCTCTTTGTGATAACCAGCAGCTCGTTTTTTTCCATGTTAACCCCCAAAACGTTACCTGGCTCTGCTTATAAGCAGATCCTACCCTATCAGTGATTGATCCATGAATAAACCGTCTCCTCCTGACTCGAATCCAGACAAACCCAGGTGGATCAGAGGTGCCTTGGGGTTAGGAAGGGACTTTTCTGCTCATGCAGGAGGAAAATGCCCTGCTCCCGGGGGAACACACCAAGCTCTGGAGATTTCCTTGGATATATGAATACCCTAAACTTAAATTAGGATGGTTGGCAGCTGGCTTAGGCCAGCAGAAGGGAGCACATCTGTAAAACTCCTGACCTGTCATCCTTCCCCCTTGCACACAAGTACACATTCATCTATTCTGATTTTTATTTATTATTCTTCTGTGCAACTGCAGTTTGCTTTTAGACCTTCTACACAGAGTAATCTATAGTGTCCCAAAAATAAAAATCCCCCAGTTCTGACAAAGGGTTAGTCTTGCTGCACTCAGGTCTCTACCTCCAAGTGCTGCATGCGAGCTGAGCTTCTCCCTGGGATGTGACCAGGGCCTTTTCTTTACTCCTGTATTTTCTTGTCCCCACTCTCCATCCTTTACAGCCCAGCTTGGAAACTGCTTCTTGCTGCCTGGGTCATAGTAGCCAGAGATGCTCCTGGCTTCTTTCAGCCTCACCTGTGTCCTGCGGCTGGATGGGAGAGAGGGGACCTGGGCAGGGCCTTGTTTTGAGACCTGCTGAAATTCCCCAGAGGCTGGGATGGATTTTCCTTATTTGAGGGCCTTAAATCAAAGCAAGTTAAACATCAATGTGCTTGGTTTCCATAATGGCTGGTTTTAGTAAGCACGGTGTGTTCTGCATGGCAGAATGCTTTAATGAACTTGAAAAAGTAAATGTTTTCATAGAAACACGCCGCAGTATCATCTTGCACTGCCGTAATTACCGCAGCTGAAAAGCGTAACATAATTAAAGGCTTCAGCAGCTTGGTGAGGTGATGAAACACGTTGGCTGTTTGTGGGATGGTCGCACATTCCTCTGCAAGGCTTGTCCGTGTGCAGAGGCTCGACAAAATGACGATAAAACTGCAAGAAGTTGACGCAGATAAGACGTGTGGGTATTAAACCTTCATCGGAGACTTTCTCACAGGCAGATTGATGCCAGCTCAGCACTAGATGTGGTCTTTTGATGTAAGTAGAACAGTTCAAGAAGTCACTGGCTCAAGGCTTGATTGTAGTATAATAGAAAAATTTAATTAGTAAGGGAAATCGGGAGATCTCTGGTCCAACCCTTGCTCAAAGCAGCTTCAAACTCAGGGCAGTTTGCTCAGGGCCTTGTCCAGGTGAGTTTCCAATATCTCCAAGGATGGAGATTTCCCTGTCTCTTTGCACCAGAGTCTGGCCACACTTATTAGATAAGCAAGTTTTTCAAAACAGGAATTTTCTGTGCTACAACTTGTGCCTATTGCCTCTTTTTCCTTTGCTGTAAGTGTCCAAGAAGACTTCTTCATTCTCGCCGCTCCTTAGGCAGTTGCAGACAGAAACTGGATCCTGCCTTCGTGTTCTTTTCCCTGAGCAAACATCCTTCCAGTCCCTCCTTGTTCTCCCTGTGTTGCAGTTCCTAGGCCATTTTGGTAACCCTTGGATGGACTTGCTCCTGTTATTCATGTTTCTTGTCCTGGGAGGCTCCAAAGCGGACCCGATGCCCTCATGAGGTCCCACAAACTCGAAGCATCTTCCCTTGACCTGCTTGCTGTGGTTCTGCCAGCTCAAGGCCAGCCAGCTTGCTGCAAACCACTAATAACATTTAATTTAAATTGCTTGATCCCTTCGGTTCTGTTGGAAAAATGTCAACTAGAGTAAAGGGAGAGAATAAACACCTGGAATATTTTTAACTTCCTCAACCAAATATGCAAAACTATCTTATTTCCAAGTGGTCTTGTTGCAAGAGCCAATTCCTGAGCATTAAAATTGGCCAAATTTGCGTGAAGCTGGTACTGGGTCCCTGTCGTTCATGATCGCCTCCAGCCCCCTGTCACAGACAGCACCTGTAGCTGGGACTCTGGGCTATGGCAGGCAGAGCTGGACTACCCAACCAGCTGGGAAGAGCTTTTCCAAGCCAAAAAAACAGGAATTTGGGCGTAGGTTTCAGCTGGGCATCCTGGAAAACTGCACACAGCACTTAAGCGCTCCCTGCAATCTAAGCAAGCATTTCTGCACCAGAACTTAGACATATTTAAACATACACACAGTGATTATTTTTCTCCCTCCTCCAGTCGATTTGCCTTAATTCCTGCGAGTGTGAGCGCACGCCTGGGAAAGCCTTTTGTCTCCAGCCTTGAAATCCAACCCCGGAGGAGGAGCCCCCTGCCCACCAGTCTGGTTTTAGTCTAAAACCTCCACAGGCAGAAAAGCAGCTCCAGTTACAGGGCTGAGGCCTCTGCCTGAAAGGGTCTGCGAATGCACAAAATACATTCAGCGATGTTTGAGGGCGAGGTAATGTCCTTTATTAGCCACATCCTCTCCCAGGCACTGCCTTGCTCGTGCCCTCGCATGGCTGCAACATTCCTGAGCATTCTCAAATCTGCTTTTTCGGTGAGATTATTTTTTTAAAACATTCATTACCTCTTGTATAAAGCATCAAGTTTCACTTCTGTGATGTTGCAGATTCCTAGCGCTCCCAAAAGAGGGGTATGTGGCTTGGGAGGTGTGAAGGGATGTGGTTTGGACAGAGTATTTGTAGTGGGCCTCTTGCCTGCATAATCCCGCAAAATTGTGCCTAAAAAAGGGGAGGAGGTGATTGGTAGCCTGCTGGAGACAATGACTTCATGCAGTTATGAACAGTGAATATTTCCTCTAATAGTTATGATTTGTGGCCTGCCATCAACATCTTAATATTTTATAATTTCTCCCTCCATCACTTCCGCCCTCATCAGCGATGCCACTAACTCTTGAATGACCAAGTGAATCAGCTTTGAGGTATGAACAGGAGAGGTAATTGCTCTGTTAAACAGAGGGAGAGGAAGCTAAAGATGTGCCCAGAGCAAGACAGTCCCCAGGGAGACGGAGGAATGGATTTACTGAGAAGATATTCTGCCGCCAGCTGATTTATGACCCAGAATCCACATGCTTTCCCAGGTGCTGGGTGAGTTTTGATGAACCTCATGCCCCCAGCTCCAGAACATGGCAAAGAAACTGCAGGTTGGCCTCTGGGACAGAGCTTTTAAAAAAAAAAAAATCTTGTTTTGGGATTTGTTTACTTTGTAATCTTGTTTGTAGCTTCATAGTTAATCTGATTTCTGGAGGTGAAGCCAGGTAAAGCTGGCAGCTGAAGGATGTGTTATCTTTTCAGAGGGAACACACACAAATAAAAGAAAACATCGAGTCCTCCCTCTCACCCCAGACATGGTACCTGGGTTTGCATCTTGCTCTTGCAGCCTCTTTGCAGGCGTGGAGGCTTTGGAAAGGAGCTCCCTCCAGCAGGGAAGGCCCAGCACCTTGCTGGGAAAAGGCAGACACCCTCTAGCCCCAGCCAAAGTTGGAGCTTGCAAAACCATTTTTATCTTTTTTCCAGACTCAGCTTCTCTCCAATATTTAGAAACACTCTGCAGCTGCCATATGGCAGAAGCAGCAGTCGCACAGGGCTGGAGTGCTGCTCTGCTGGGCTTCAGAGGACAGAAAGGGACTGTCGTGTGTCCTGTTTGAGGTCTATCTCATTCCCCCTTTCCCAGCATCAGCACATTGTGCCTTGCTAGTGCAGAACCACAGCTCTTCTTGCAAGCAGTGATCCCATAACTCAAATCCAGTGTTTTTTTCCCTCCTGTGATCTGCTGGCACCAGCGGTCCCAGACCTATAAAGAACGTGTGGCTCTGAAGACATCTGTGTTGCTTTGAGACGAGTTGTCCACAGTGGGAGAGGCTCAGACTGCTTGTACATATTCATCTACTTGGGCATATTTAATTATAACTATCAGTCTTGTTAACTTTATATAGAAGGATCAAAAGAAACTCAAGTTTTTATGTGCAGATATGAGTAGAAGGCAGAAGGATTTTCGTTTGTGAACTCCTGGCAAAAAGGCTGGTGTCATGTTAAGTGCCTGAGGTAGTCTGAAGGGTGCAGGGGTGGTCCTGGTTCCATTCCCAACGCACTCATTGTGGCTGTTCTTGTCACTGTGTGGTCACACAGTGAACTGGGAGTTTTCCATTAAACCAGGACCCAAATGAGTGAAGTCTTGCAGTAGAGCAACCTCCTAATCATGAAACATCTGAAGGGAGACATTGAAAAACTCTACGTTTATCCAAGGAAAAAATAATCCTCCCTGAATACCCATTTGTTCTGCACCATCTGCTACAAATTCAACTGGCTTGTATTATTCCCTACAACGAGTGCTAAGGTGTACTTTTCCTTCCTATTATCACATCAAAGTTGGCGCAAATGGAAACTTTTATTTCCCAGAAGAAGGTAGCTATTAAAATGTATCGCTTGGGCCTCCCTGAAAACTACAGTGTAGCTTTCACAAAACTTCCAGAGGCCCTTATATTATCACTGGGTTTTATTCCAAAAATGAGGCTGTGAGTGTCTGGGTCTGAGTGGGTTTGAGGCACAGGGGCTTTAAATGCCACCCCTTTTTGTAGAAACATCCCATGCATCTTCCTAACTGTCTGGCCCATCTTCTCCCGTGTTGCTGGTGTTTCTCAGGTCTCCTTTGCCCGGGAGTTGCAGACATTTTGTCAGCAAGGAGAGGACTAGGAACAAAGTATTCCCAAAACCGAGGGACTTCAGAATTAGAACAGTGAACTTGTAAGGTTGTGCGTGTTCTTCCTCTAAAGAGTGTTTTCCAGGGAAATGGGATCAGTCAAGTAGCTTTTTATGGTATTTCTGTAACTTTGAATATCTAAGGACCCACTAGAATCCAATATGTTTTTCTATGTAGCAAACTGGAATGAAATGCTTTACTATCAGCTGGCTAAAGTTATTTGTTGCCCCTTTATTTACAACCAAGGGGAGTTTTCAGCACTCTCAAAATGCCTTTGCATGAGTGTTGACTGCAGATAACCCCCATCTCAGTTGCTCTATGCTAATGACAGCCTGACTTGTTATTGTCTGGTAAAACAGAAGTCATGCTGCACTTACCAAATAATTATCTTCACTCACAAATCACTATCCTCACCATCAAATTACTTAAGCTTCGCTGTTATTGCTTCAATTAATACTTTCAGGGCAAGCTCATCACAGGTGCCTTGCAGAATGCTCCTTCACATCAGTGTGCAACTCGGAGCAGATGAAGATAAGATATTACAGCTGAGCCCAGCCAACTCGCCCTGCAAATCCAAAGGTTAGGACAGCACCTCGCCTGTAAACATGATCCCCTCATGATAAGAACGAGCCCTTTGGTGCTTTTAAACCCAGGGAAATAATCTATGCATGTGCTGGAGGTACCTTCTCCACAGCGAGGGATGCTCTTAAACGAGGTGTCTCTTTTGAGTGCTCCTGCAAAAAAATCCTCTGACCTGGATTTTTGGCATGGGCTGCTACGAGTCCACAGCAATGAGGAGGCTCAATGCAATGGGACTGATCAATCCCCCAAACTGGGGTCTCATAGAAAGAGTGACACGTAAAGACCTCAATAAAATGGGCCTTGCTGCTCTTAGGGGGAAAGACCAAGAAAACCAAACCGCCCCCAAACTGGGGTCTCATAGAAAGAGGCTCATAAAATGAGCCTTGCTGTTCTTAGGGGGAAAGATCAAGAAAACCAGACCAATCCTTGCAGTCCTGACCAGGGGACTGCCTCTAAATGGGCAGAATCATTTGGCTGGATACAGCAAATGGGAGGTTAGCCAGGCATCTGCATGGGTGATCTTAATTTCAGGATGAGGCTCTGCATCTCTTGGTTGTATCCTGTGTACGATTTTAGATGTTTCAGGGGAAACTGAAATAACATGGAGATGTCTCTCCCAACAAACTGAAATCTGTAGTGCAAGAGATAACCGGTACAGATGGACAAGGCAATACAAGAAGAGAAGGAGGAATTTAAAGGAGCTGAAAAGAGTTACGTAAAACTGAATGATTTTATCTCATTTCTTTCAAGTCTAAGGGGCAGCAAAGGCGAAAGCAGGAGCTGTGTGGTTAAAAGCACCATGTGTGATGACAGTGCAGGGGAAACCTTCACCTGAGAGAAAGAGGGATGATGAGTATGCTGTGAGGCACCTGAAAATGAACTGGCAGATTGCTTGGTTCTTGGCAAATATTTTTCGCTTATGTTAATCAAAGTGATATAAAATGCAAAGACTGATTTCACAATCTCCTCCTGCCCAGGTGGGCACGTTAGACTCTGATGAGCAACTCGCCTGTTGTTTATTGCATGCCATGTTCTTGACATGCACGTTTCCAGTTGGTAGCCGAGGGCTTTTCTTGGGGTGCCTGCTCTGTGGACACCTCAAAGCACCATGAACAGCTATGATAGAAGAAGGTCCCACATCCATGGAGGGAAGGATCCTCTGGTAAACGTGGTGAGGTCCCGCAAGCATCATTAATCCTTGCTGTACAAGGTGAGGAAAACTAACATCTGCTCTCCACAGGGACAATATTTGGTGGGCTTAATAGGGCAGGGGCACGTCAGGGGACAAAATCATTGTTAATATAAACCCTACCTTGTGATGAGCTATTTTTCAATTTGTGAAATTGTTTTGTGTAGGAGGGATGGGGTTGTGCATAGGCTTGAGAAGGCAGAGAGCCATAGCAGTGCAGCAGCCCTCTAAGGGAGAGACCCAAGTATCCCTGTAGAAGGAAAGGTTGGGAAGAAAAGAAGGGGCTAGGGATTATGAGCAAGAGGCAACTTGTTTGGGCTGAAGAAGAGACATTCACACGCCTGATGGGAGAAGAAGATGGTGCTGCTGTTTCAGCAGTGGTTAATTTGTGGACTATGGTCAACTGCTGCTGGTGGCTCAAGCTTTCTGAATGTCAGGGCCGTGTGCTCCTTTATTTGCCTCCTTTCTGTTCCTACCCAAGAGAGTGCTGGTGAATTCATACCCAACATCCTCCCGACCTCAGGACTTTCAGTTTCTCTTGTACGAGGCAGCTTTTCTTAATTACTTTTGGTTTCGGTTCTCTGGACAGCTCTTTCTCTTGCCAGAGTTATTCAAAGTGAAACTTAGAGCCATTAGGATTTGAAAGTGTTTCCTCTTTCTCTGGGCTGGGTTTTGGGAAGCATCTGCATGTGGAAGAACATGAGTGGTCTTTTCAGAAGCCCCCAGGTAGATGTTTTGCATCTGTTGAAGTCACCTTCAGCCCTTTGGAGGTAACAAATCTCACATGCTGAGCTGTATTTCATCTTCCAGATCACAGAACAGGGGTTTTCTTTGCTTTCCTACAACAGCATGGGCAGGAAGCTGCAGATTGACCCACAGGTCCTTCCGCAGCAAGATAACAAACAAGCACAGATTTGGAAAATGCCCGAATAACTTGTATGACTGAAGGATCCCTGAGCAGAGGCTCCTCTTTGCTAGAGGATGGAAGGAGGAGACACTTGGGGGTGCCAGGTTAGAGGAGGAAAAATTCTTAGATTTTTACATGAGGTGATGACTGTGTTGGAGGTGGCATCTTCTGGATGGTGGTAGTGGCTCTTGCTGTCTTTGGTGGTAAACAAGCAGATTTTGGGAGCCTGTGACTCAAAGTACGTGCCCTGGGCATGCTGGGGGGAGGCAGTTTGCCCTCTACAACTGCAAATCTTGGAGGGACCTGGACCCTGGAAGGCTCCTTATGGCCGTTAGTTGTACTGAGAAGTTCCATCCGTACAGACCAACTCGCTAATTTGCAAATCTTCCTTGCTGGACCTTCCAGCAATGCTTTTCTCCTAAATAATCACTAAGATTTAAAAGCAATGAATGCAAAGAGGAAAATGACCTCACCCAAACTGACGGCCAAATTCCCAGCAACTTCCCTGAAGTCAGGATTTTACTCAGAACAGCTTCATACAATGGCTTTATTGCAAGTGCTGGTCAGTTTGACAGCCACGGAAACCTGCTGTCTTGGCTGACTTCCAAGGATTTCCCCTCTGGATACTGGAAGAATTTCATCCTTACTGTTAATTCTTGTTTCATAGCTCTGTTATCAGTTGGCTAAAGCTACTTTTTGCCTCCCCTATTTTCCCTTCACCTCTCTTCCTTTCTTATCAGATCTTCCAGTATATATTTTCACTTTAATTTCTGCATCAGCTTTAAATTTGCCTTCATCTTTGCCCTTGCTGAAGAAGCAGCAGGAAACAGAGTTTCTGGTAAGTGTCAAGTCACAGTGACAGCAAAACTTAGAGAAAAACTTTCAGAAGGGGCAGCAGTAATAAAAGAATAGAATTAGTGAGAATAATACGTGGAAGGAAAAGCTTTTTTTTCAAAAGGAATACGATAGTGAGATGAGCAAGATGAGAAATGAGAGATTTTTATATAATTATTTTAATATTGATGAAGCTGTGCTTGCTATTACTCTGTTACTGTAATGGCAGGGCTTGAAGTGCAAGCTGAATGCAGGAAGGGCTTCATGTGCCTCTTGAGGTGCAGCTGAATGTAAATATGACAGCTTTGTATTAAAACAGAGGTGTAAAATACCCCAGTTTAGAAAAATGCACGTTTCCTCCTGGGAAAGTCTCCAGGCAGATCTTTCAATCTGAATTTGGCTGCGGAAACGGTGCCAATTTGGTGTTTTTTGGGTCGAGTTTGGTCTTGCAAGGGTCCCCATGGCCTCTCTATAGGGTTTCTGCTCCGTATCCACAGCGGAGCCTGGCCAGAGCTGTTGGAAAATGTGGAAAACCCAGTGGTCTCCTGGCTCCCCGCATCCTGGTGAGAGGGGAAGCACCTCATTAAAAGGTGCTCACGTAATTACAGGCAATTATCTGACCAGACCTTCAACTTTACCTGCAAATGGACAGGAAGGTGGGTTTCATCACAGGCCTCAGCTTCCTGCTATCCTGCTTTCTTTGGGCAATTTTATTTAAGGGTTGACTTGCTTGGAATTCTTCCCAGAAATTAAAGCAAAGGCAGCGACCTTTCCAGCAGTCTAACTAGAAGGGAAAAGGCAAAAAAAAAAAAAGGGTTATTTTGGACACAGAGGCAGAAAGGGATCTGTCTGGCCATGGTCTTGCTGTCCTGTTGTCTTTGAATGGTCTCACTGTTCCCCTCTCCTCTTGTTCTTAATCGTGGTGAGGCTACAAAAGCCAGTAAAGTCTGTGCTTTTGCACTGTTTTTTCTTTTAATGTAGTTAAAATTGCAAATCTGGGTGGGCCCCGGCTCGTGTGGAGGAGTAGCAAGAAACTTGGCTGAAGTTCCCTGCGTGTTTCAGCAAGTCCAAGGACAGACACGGCTCATTTTCCTCCTTGTGCTTGGATTCTCTGAGGTCTTTTCTTCACCCACCTCCGGGGCTGAGGGTAACAGTTCAGGTTGTGCAAAGTTGAGAGAAAGAGGCTTAAAAAGAGGCGTGTGGAGATTACCTGAGCCCTCGAGTCTGGGGGAAAAAGGCAAGAAGAGACTTGGGCTCTTCCCTTTTTCATGTATTTTCTTGGGCCATGGTTACTGCAAGCAGGTTTGTTTGCTGTGCTGGAACACACCTGAACATGAGACCCGAAGGATTAAAACATCTATATATAGATATATCCACAGATATATATATTGAAAGCATCTGTATAGAGATATATACACAAATATATATAATATTAGTTACTGCGTTTGAGCACTTGAGCAATGGCCACTTTGCTGCCGTGCCTGAAACATGGGAATTCTGGAATGGAAAAAAAAGGTCTGGTTCAGGCTGTGCCTTCTCTTGCCCTTCGGGAGCAACCGTGCCATGAAATCCTCTTCCTCTAGATGTCACCACGAGATTGGGAAACGCTTCTCTTTATCCCAAGGCCCAGGGCTGGTCGCGTTCATATGTCACTTGTGCTTTGAGCTTAATATTTGCAATAAATTGACCAGTCGAGCTACATTTGGGATTGATTTAGTTTTCCAGTCGAAGTTAGATGTTTCCCCGCCCTGCTCTGATGAAGGGAAATCATTTCTTGAACGCGGCAGGCTGATTATTTTTTTCCCCCCCCGCTGTTTTCCCCACCGAATTGATAGTCTTTCCCGACACCTGCCTTCCAAGCGGGTCCTGTTCCAAAACCACATAAACAAAATCGGCTCCGAGGTGGGTTTAGGGAGGAGGAAAAGCACCTGAGCACGTTGAAGACGAGCACGCAAACATGTTTTGAGCGCTCTGGGCCCCAGCACGTGGGTGGGCTGCAGGAGGAAGGCGCCAAGCCTGGATTTTGAGTATTCATCACGTAGCTCTTCACTTAAAAGCCGTTCTGTGCTGTTGCCTGGGTGGTTCCAGCTCTGTTTTTGGCAGCCCTTTGTACCTTGGTCTTTGGTACCAGAGACGCCACAAGACTCTCTTGCACGTGGTTGCGAGCAGGGTGATTTTTTCCCCAAGGTCTCAATAATTTTTTAATTTATAATTGCTTCCCCACCATCCATGTCAGTAAAAGGAGCTGCCGTTTCAGCCTGCGCTGCGGACGGGCCGCTCTCCCGAGCGGGAGGTGAGTTGTGATGTGCAGCTCCTCGATGCACAGCAGCCTCAAACCCTCTCCTCCAAACCAGACCTACCCCCACGATGTCGTGTGGCGTCGCTCTTTATTTCAGCTAATGCATCTCCCACCCCGATTTTGGCATCGCTGTGATTTCTTACCCTACCCAAAGAGCCTCCTGGTCGCGTGTAGGCCTGTGGCAGTGCTGCTTTGTATACATAAGGGGGCAGATCTGAGATGAAGCCTTTTAATATTCAAGAAAATTGCTTCTAGAGGCAGTGATCTTTGTGCTAACTGCACAAAAAGGGTCTCTTGAAGGTGAATAGCTGCTCGCTGAGCTAAGGGGACGGAACGCAGGGCTTCCCGCGCGCGTGTCCAGCCGGCTGCAGAGACCCCACGTTCTTCCCTCTTTATTTCCCTTGCACCACGAGATTTATTTTAAGCGTGGGCTGTTTGTTTGTTTTTAATAACTGGAAGGAGCTATAAAGCTTTTATTAAAACTCTGCTCCTGCTCTCTGTCATTAAGGCTTGAAAACAGACCTCGAGTGTATTTATAGCAGCGCCAGGGAAAGAGATTAGAGGCTCCTGTCTGAGCTCTCCTTTCCTTGTCACCAGGCTCGCTCATACGGCTTCCTTGGCCCCAAAGCAGCAACCTTTCCCTTCCAGCCTCCATAAAACGATCCCTGGAGGCTTCATTTTCCTTGTCTACTGCAATAACTACATTTTCCTCATTTCTTAATCCTTCGCCTGTACTGTTTTGTCTGCGTTTCAAGCTCTCTCCCTCTTTGCAGGCCTCTCGTTGCTCTGTTCCTTATTTGCTCTCGCCTCTAAAACCTCCTGTACGATCAGATATCCAAATGACAACGGAGCTATGTCATTCCTGCAAAGATAATCCGGGCTTTAGCCTGGGGCCTAACCTGATCTTCACTGCCCTCCGTGCACAAGCTGAGGTCAATGGGCCCATCTGAGAGAAGTGAGAGGGTCCTGAAGCAGCCAGCACCCAAACCGAGCTGGAGTTGATCCTCCCCTTGTGCTTTCACCCCTTGGGGAAAAAACACAGCGTTTTGGCACAAAAATTAGGATGTGCTTCTAAAAGACCTGCGTGCCTTGAGTGAATTTAATAAAACAGAATAAACCCTGGTGGAGACTGGTCTGTGTCAGCTCCGCAGGGCCTGATGTGTTCCCGGCTCGCGGGCTATCAGCATTAAGTGTGTTTACTTATTCCTACATTTAATAGGCAACGAATGAAAGGGGCCGCCCCTTCGGAGAGCAAGAAGCATTAAACAATCTCTCTTGCAAGAGCAAAGTACACCTTCAAGTCCTTGTAATGTTTAAATATTTAAAATATGAAGTCATTCGGTTCTGCCTTTACCACCCACCTACTAAGGTCTGTTTCTCTTACAGTCTTGCCCTGAAATTGTGTGGACGTTACGCTATCCATCCCCGCCCTGCAGCCATTTCCTGCCCAGCTCCTCGCTCTTTTTCTGGTTATTTTTTCCCATTTGTGACCCTTTTCTTGCTTTTCCTAAAGCTCCATTTTCTTCTTTGGTGCCTCCACTCCTCAGCTTGTTCTGCTTGCCCAAATCTTATGCTCCCTGCCTGGGTTCAGCATTAACTATCTTCATCCTCCAAAGCACAAAAACACAGAGCAGCTTTTTATAGCCTTGCTGTAAATAGAAGGAGGTGAACTTGAACATAAGAAACCAAGGGCTTAATACATAAGAAACCAAGGGGTGAACTTGAACATAAGAAACCAAGGGCCCCTCTAATACATTTTTCCAACCAGATCCAGAGTGGGATGCGTGGGAAAGAGGAAGGACAGGCCTGATGCTGCCGAGGGTCTCCCGTTTCACCCCGATCTCGGCCCGTTTTCAACTTGTCAGGTTTGTGGCCTTTAACAGATCTCTCCCAAGCCCTCGGCCGGCCTCATCCTGCTCCCGCACGGATCTTGCATCCGTGCCAGCCCTTGGCGACGGGTCCCGCAGCTCGAGGCAGCCTCTCCGTGGGCAGGAAGGAGCCGGGGCTGGGCTGGGTTTTATGGCCTCTTCTGCAGAACTGCACCACGTGCGAGGGCAAAGCCAGGCCTAGGTTACCGCGAGACGGAGCAACCTTGTTGTTTAACTGCTTTTTTCCTGAGAAAGCTCAAATAATCACGGATGCGGCGTTTAGCACAGACCGGTCCCCACGCCGCAATAGCCAAGCATACGATGCCTTCTTCCTCCTCCTCCTCCTCACATCCGAGCACAAGGTGACAGAGCCTTTCAAGGGGAGCAAACCGAGCAGACCGCAGCTCCTGCTTGTTTCACCACGGGTTGCCACGTAACTCCTTGCACCCTTTTAATTCACATCTCAGCCCTTAAGGCCTTTTAACGGGCATAACTGTAGCTGTAGGGGCTCCGGCTCCATATTTTGCATCAAAAAAAACCACAGCTGAAGTGTTTGCATAGCTGCTTAGCATTAAATCAGAGAGGTTTGCGCCTGTCAGCGCTAAACGTATGTTTTCCCGCCGGTTCTCTCGTGATAGCTGCTAATATTTATTGCGTCGAGCTCGGTTCCCACAAGAGCTCAAAATACTCGTCTGGCCCTGAGCGGCCGCGCTGCTCCGCGCCTGGCACGGCCACGGGGTCGCTCCCATGGCTTCTGGGCACTCGGAATTCCTCCGTGCCGGCCGCTCTCCCCGGAGAGCGTTCAAAATAGGGATGGGAGCGGGGCGCGGGGGCTGGAGGGGGGTGACCCTGCGTGGAAACAGCGACGTTCCCAGTACAACCCGTTTCAGCCGAACTTAGAATATTTCCAGGCAGGGAGCAAAAAATAAGCAGGTTGCAAGAGCTGAAAGGTCGCACGGAGCCCTCGTTTTGTGGGAGATGAGAGGCAGGGAAAGCTAAAGGGAGAGGGTCAATCGTTCACTGAAGCACCTTGGGCCTTCACTGTGATACACAGACACGCTGCAACGTTTTCCGTGTCTCGGCGCGGAGCGTCCAGGAGCCGGCGGCTGTTTCCAGCATTTGCTTCCTTTTCCATTCCTCCTTGGACACGGTCCAGCCACCTAAGCGCTCATGGTATCTTGTGCTTTATCACCTCATTGCTCTATAAGTTTCACATCTCTGCACTTAGAAGTCAGGTTTTACAGTTTTTTAAAGGATGGCCATTGCTCTGGCACATGGCACAATTGGGATGAAAATTCCTGAAGAGCAAATGAATTATTTAGGGTGAGCAGCGATTTCTCCAAGCAGGAGCCTCTGGAGACGCCTGCAATCAGCTGCACAGCTAGGATGACATGCTCGAGTGAGCCAAAAATGTTCTTTTAAATCTATTTCTTCTTAAAAAATAGACTATCGCTTGCCCTTGAGCTCTACCTAGAACTTTCTGTCTCTTAGGCTTGGTTCAGAAGATGGATTTCATCCAACGTCAGCCACCTAGAAGTTGATTGCTGAATGGTAAATCGCAAACAGGAATCCCTTGGAGCTGGTACAGAACAAGAGGCACCTCCAGGGCCAAGCAAGCCTGAAATATCCCCCAAAGGTGCTGCCCCATTTCTCCCTGCCATCCCCCTTTCTGCGTTGAAATCAGGTCTGTGGAAACGCGAGCGCAACTAGCGCTGCGAGGGGGGCAGAACGGCCACACACACTTCTAGGGGTGCCTTTCGTTGTCTGTCTTTGGAGGGATAAAATCTTTCTCTTTGCAAGAGCAGATTATCGCCCTAATCCTCTCGCAGGTGAGAAGACAGTGGCAGAAGCAGAGCTGCCCGTGCAGCTTTGCCCTTGAACCAGGGAGACGCCGGCTCCCTCGGCTTGCACGGATGGGCTTGTGGGAGCAGGAACCTGAGTCTCGGGGCACCGGAGACGCGTTGGCTCCAGCTCCACGGATTAAAGGTTCTCCCCTCGCCAGCCTCCCTTTGCTGCCTCTCACTGTAAATGTTTGCACAGCCGGGTTGCAAACGCAACCGCCGCAAACAACCGCCACAAAAGGCCCTTGTCGTGGGCCCGTCACAGTACCCCACAGTGCGTCACTCGGGAAGGAGCCTTTGGATATGCCGCCCCGGGCTCGGCCTCCGCTCCGACGCAATCGGAGCTGGTGGAAAAGGGATCGTGGGGACAGAGGAGCCCTTGAACATGTGCTGCCCCCAAATCCCTCGCTTTCCCTCATGGAAGAGCCTGTCTTCCAGCCTTGGCAGCAGCACTAGGGAGTCAGCGCTCACCGCGACGGCCTCGGAGCAGAAACGCGGCCAGGGAGGGAAGTCTGAGGGCAGAGTGGAAGGAAGATGCTGGGGTCACAAGGGAAGTCTGCGGCGCAAAGATATCACTTCAACCCTCAGATGAAACTATTTGCTGCCGCGCTGGCTGCTGGGAGGCTGTTAATGTGCAGCTCTGCAGGTCGGGCTTGTGATTATTTAAGGATATCAGCACGTGTTTAATCTCTTCAGGCCTTATCTGCTCGCGCTCAGCGCTGCCGGTGACTGCTTCTTCAGGCCAACGCCGTCGTATCCACCAATGCCCACGAGGAGCAAACTCTGCTCCAGTGGAAAACTGCTCTTCCAGCCTGCGCCGAACTTCATAGAAGTATTTAAACAAAAACTACGGCCTCTTTATAGAATTTAAACCTGCCCCGAATGTCTGAAAGCGCTTCCTTTAGAAGCAGGGGCTGTTCCAGCACAGAAGGACAAAATAATAGCTATTCCAGAGCGTCTGTAAGTACAAGGAGTTCTCGGATCAGCAGCAGCGCTGCCTCGTCCTGTCCAAGGGCGGATGGATTTAAGTGTTTTTGATCAGCACTTAACTCCGCCGCCGACTGCGTGTTCGGAGCCCGCCGGAGTCACTAATTGCACCCGCGCTGCAAAGCGCGAGGCCGGCGCTGCCAGAAATTATCGGAGCTTTCGGAACCGCAGCAGCAGGGAGCGAGCGCTGATTATTCCTCTCCCTGTGTAATTAGGGCCCTTCGCATCCCACTTCCTTTTGTGCCCTGCTATCTGCGGCGGCGTTAATGACGGAGAAGCAATTTGCAACCCAAACTGCTTGCAGAGTCCATCACCACCGTTTTCCTGCAACCCACAGAACCCTATCGAGTTTTTCTCTTGCTTTTCGATATTTAAAATGTCTGTCAATAGCGTTTTTCTCTTTTTTTTCTTCCTCCAAGTAAGGCTTTTACCCCAAAGCTTTTCAAGATAAGGACCCACGACAAGCACTGCCCTAAGTGCCCTTAGTCAGCAGTTGTTTGCTCAGTGCTCAAGAGGCCTTTTCTAGTGCATCTGGCTATTGCTGGAGTGGAAACATTAACTATATTAAGGCAGAAATTCTACTTAAGAACAGCTTGCACTGAAAACAAAACACAACAAAAAAAAACATTGGGAGAAAGAGGGGAAGGAAACGAGGAATTGCTGCCCAGTCTGGAGAATGTATTTGGGAACTTCAGAAAGTCGAGGGAACTGCCAGATCAAAGCGTTTCTGCAGTTTCCTGGAGAAGTCGTCAAAAATAAGCTTAAAAAAATAAAATAAACCAGTGCAGACTGTCGAATGATGCTGACTGGGCGATGTGCATTTACAGTAAAAAAGGGAGAAAAAAAATGCTTCAAATAACATTAATGGGAAGCGGTTCTGCTCTGAGGAGTGAAGCTCTCCTGTGCTTTGTACCCCAGCCTGGCTAATGGAAATCTACCCCGGGACACTTGCTGCCTTTAGGATTGGTTTATCCCGAGTTCTCATTTATGCCTTTTTTTAATATCTCCTCAAACCTAAGCAGAAGTCCAAGCAAGAAACATTTTTTTTGTAGGAAAGACAAAGAATAAAAATGAGACATAAGAAGAAACAGTGGAAATTATTGACAAAAACACTGGTTTTCTGTAAAATCCGAGGGAATATCTAGGTGGGTCCCTCACTGCTCTTCACTCCTCCCTTTTCTGCAGAAAAACCACCAGCCCTGGAGGGACTCATCGTGCTCTGGGCTAAGCTGTGAGGGCAAATGGAGCCTGCCCGTGCCATCCTGTGCTCTCCAGAGGATCCCGGTGTTTATTCAAGGAAGCCGGGGAACAATGAGCGTTTCCTTAGTCTGACTTCCAAGCGAAACAATCATACCTGCCCACCAGCCTTTATCAATATGTTATCTGCTAAATTGCCCAGGCTTCCTCTATTAAGGTCATTGGGGTCTCATCTCCTCCCTGCTATGTTGCCAAGCAGGTTTCTTGCACAGAAGTTCCCCAGTTTCCCCCAGCGGAGCTGAATTTTCAGGAGTAGCTGATTTTATAAGTCTGTTTGTGGACGGTACCTCAAGCCCATAATGACCCTCACTATTTGCAAGTTAAAAACAATTTGTAACTCCCTTCTCAATGGCCCATCAATGCGGCAATCCTCATTTAAACAGCTCGCTGCAGGATGTACTCTTGGCAGGACTGGCAGGACCATCGGTTGCTGGTAAGCAGCCTGGAACATTCATTTCTCCACGCGAGTGGAAGGTACCCAAACAGAAGAGTTTGTTCTTGCAGCCTCAGCGAGCTCGGCCCTCCCCTGCCCTCCATTTGCAGAACTTTGCTTGCTCGGAGCGTTGCCGCAGCGTTTCGCAGTTAGAAGGTTATTTTTGTGCCTCTGCGTAATCTCCTTCGTGACCCTGACTTTCTCCCTTACTTCAAAACAAGTTTTCAAGGCCCTTTTGCTTCTCTGGAACCCTGTTAAGGTAAGGAGAAAGGCCGGGCCTCGTTGCTTGAGGACCTGCTCATCCTGCGGTAGCAAATGATGCTGGAGACAGTTGGACAAGAAGAAGATCTACCAGGACTGTGGTAGGAAATGATGCTGGAGACAGTTGGACAAGAAGAAGATCTACCAGGAAACCCCAGGGATGAGTGGACTCACTTTTGGCCTGGCTGTGTTTTGCAGCAAGGGTATCTATAGCCGTACAACAGAGCTACTGCACGTGCGCTGCAAACGCAGCTCTTTAGCTGCATCCAGCTGGCTTTGGAACAACATTTTGCTCTCCTCAGGTGCAAAAACCCAACATCCAGGCAGCCCTGCACTTGTCTCCATTCATCACGCCGTGTTTTGAGATGCGAGCGCCGCGGTGCCCCATCCCACTGCTCTGCTTTTCCTCACGCGTCGGCTGCGCCTCCCAGGAATTACTCCTAGGATCATCGCTGACCTTTCCTTCGGCAGCGCCGCCTGCGCATTCCTGAGGGAGCTCACAAGGCCCGTCGGCAGCCGTGAGTCATCCGCACGCACGTAACGCGCGTGCTCGGCACGCACATGGCTAAATTGGGCTCTGCAGCTTTGCAGGGCCTTGCGAGCTCTTGGATAGCAAGCAGCAGCCGGAGAGATGACACAGGGAGGACAGCGATGACACTTGGAGATGACAGAGCTCCCTAAAAACCTTCCTTCCACTTAGCACGTGGGCCTGGTGCTGGCTGCTCTTTTGCAACTCCTGGCAGCTCCGTCAGAACTTGGACAGGTAGTTTTTGAATTAGCACCCATCTCTGTTTTCTCCTCCATGTGCTTAGCCAAAGACTTGGAAAGGAAGGAGGTTGTCTAAGATCTCTTAGCACCATGAAATGCTGCTTCCTGTCAACAAAAGCTGATCAGAAAGTGTCCATCGTATGTAGATCTCAGCAACTTGTCCTCTAGAACGCGCACAAATTTCTGGAGCACCCTAGGTGCTCGTGGTAGGTCAGGGGGAGCAGCTTCGGATTTCTGCCTCATCCTCTCCTCTGGAGTGAGCCCTCTCACTGGACCATGGGAGAGAAGGAAGGAGCAGCCTCCCTACAACTTGATCTGTTCTCCCAGCAGACCCATGTGGGGCCCTGGGAGGACTGAGGGGAGTTTTACAGCTTGGGTGGATGCTTCTCCTTGCGACGTGCCCTTTGGCGTTGGAAGGGGCCTCTGGAGATTCCCTGCTCCAACTCCCTGCTCAAGCTGAGTCAAGGCAGGTTGCCCAGGACAGCATCTAGTTGGGTTTTGAGCATCTCCAAGGATTTTATTCCATTTACCCCATAAAATCTCTATTTGGTTGGAATAAATGACGCAAATTCCTTCTGCGGCTTCTCTGTGCAGCTCCTGGCTGTGGTCACCTTGCTCCCGACAGGTAGCAGGACACAACCAGAGGAGGCACAAATGGTTGTGGCAGCTGAAGTATCTCCGGCCTGAGCTCAGGGCAACCAGGAGCTGCTCTGAACCGAATCTGCAAGATTCAGACGGTTCCGGGCCCCAACACGGTACCGCTGCTGTCAGCAATGAAGATTCAGGGATTAAATCTCTCCCGGGAAAGAATCATTCCCGATGGAGATGGAGGCTTGGGCCATTCTGGCAACTCTTTATCGCTGTGCAGGGTGTGCTTTGCAGCATTCATTATCCATTCATTATCATTAATTATCTCTCTGCTTCTTTCCCTGTAGTCAAGGAAGGTTTAATCAAACTCATAAATTCTAGCCTGATGGGATAGAGGTTGGGTTTAAGCCACACAGATTTCTTAAGAGAAAAATCTCCATTTTAAGGAAATCCCATCCACATTCCCTGATTTTCTTCCCAAGCGGCATGTGCTCTTAAAAATCCCAAAGAGTGTTTCCTTTGGGAAGTTTCTCCTTTGGCTAGCTGTGGGATTTGAGGTCGGATGGAGACCCGGTGTCACTCGCAAGCACCTTAGCAGAAGCCATAGCACAGGGATACGGAGGAAACGCGCTCACCGCGCAGTGCATGGAGCAGTTGCAGCATCGCAGCAGGCGTCCCATATCCCTTCCCACCTTCCTTCCGTTAAGGTTGTTCCATAAAACATTTATCTCGGTGCTCCGAGCTGGCGGAGCCGCATTTTCTGCGCGGCCGGCTTCTATTTTCCAAACACCAACCCGGAAAACCGCACCCTGCACAAACCTTTTCAACACAAACCCTTCCTCTCCCCTGATATGTGCAGTGGCTGACCTTCCCCATTGCCTTCTGAGGTGAATTTTCAGCAGCGCTAGAGCATAATTCCACCGAGAGTCGAAAGCTCTACATTCCCGGGTTATTTCCATGGGTTTGGAAATCCAGAGGGATCTTTGTCCGCAGAGGAAAGGTGCAGCTGGCGAG
>NW_010581773.1:29224-40041 GCF_000705375.1 Tinamus guttatus | reverse complement strand
CAGCTTTCTGTCTTAAAAGCAAAAGAGCGGCCTGTTCACGTCTCAAACTCAACATGTGGAAACCCAACGACAGACAAAAATGCTCCTCTACGCCCCGGCCAGAATAAGCTTTAAAAAGTTGTTGCTGGAAACATACCTGAAGTCCAGCAGACGGTGAAGGCTGGAAGGCTGCTTGTTTGCTTAACTCAGGGCTCGTGCAGCCCCGGAGCTGCAAAGGGCCCTTCGGTGCCGCGGAGCGAGGGCTGCACAAGCAGCCCTTTGTATGGGCTGCCTTCTCCCGGGTTAACTTCCACACAGGCTTCATGAAAGACCACAACTCAATTCCTGCTTGGAATTTTATGGGGAAGCTACAAGGCTGCATTATCAGAGGTGCAGAGCGTTGCCTGCTTCCCTTTCAGCTCCATTAACCTTGCAAAGCGAGCCCGCGATATTACGCTCTCTTAATTCGTCGCGTTATTTTTCTTAGCCTTCCTCTTGCTCAAGTTAATCCAATTGGCAGATGTGTGGTCAAAGGAAGGTTTTTCTCCAGGGCCCAGCGGGAGGTTTTCGCCGGCCTCCATAGCACAGAGCCATTTATTGTACCAAAACCAGGATTTTTCATCTCACACCTGCAACGGGGGCACTGGGGAGGGGGCGACCAAGTCCTTTGGTCTCTCCTACCCAAAAACTGCTGTGCTACTGAGCGTGGTGTGTTAGAAGCTGAAGATCCAAAAGCAGTGCCTAACAGATGTAGTTTCTCACCAGCTGCAGCCACCCGTGTGTTATTTCCCTTCATTCTTTTTGTTTCTCTCTGTTCCCAGGTACCCTCTGAGACGGGGCAGTTCGTTCACGTTTCTCACTCCCGGGCCGCACTGGGACTTCACCTTGGTGAGTAGGACACGGGGAGGGTGCACAGAGCCAAGGAATGCAAACAAAGACCAGGAGGAGGAGGTGAAGGTCCAGCTCCCTGGAGGGGAAAGAAAACAAACACGTTCCTCTCTGCAAGGCTGGACAGATAGATCCTAAGCCCTTGGGCTTAAGAAGAGTGTCTCCAGCAGGTCAAGGGAGGGGATCCTGCCCCTCTGCTCAGCCCTGCTGAGGTCACATCTGGAGTATTGTGTCCAGTTCTGGGCTCCACAGGACAAGAGGGATGTGGAGCTGCTGGAGAGAGGCCAGCGCAGGGCTACGAGGATGATCAGGGGCCTGGAACATCTGCCCTGTGAGGAGAGGCTGAGGGAGCTGGGCCTGTTCAGCTGGAGAAGAGAAGGCTGAGAGGGGACCTGAGCAGTGTCTAGAAGTACCTCAAGGGAGGCAGTGAGGAGGATGGGGAGGCCTCTTTTCAGTGGTGGCCACCGACAGAACTAGAGGAAATGGCCACAAACTGAAGCACCAAAAGTTCCACAGGAACTTAAGGAAAAGTTCCTTACTAGTGAGGGTGCCAGAGCCCTGGAACAGGCTGCCCAGAGAGGTTGTGGAGTCTCCTTCTCTGGAGATCTTCAAACCCGCTTGGACGCAGTCCTGTGCCACATGCTCTAGGTGACCCTGTGTGTGCAGGGGTTGGACTAGATGACCTCCAGAGGTCCCTTCCAACCTTGAGCATTATGTGATTCTATGGGGCTCTTGAGCTTTAGCTGGAAGGTGCTTTTGCTTTTTCATTTATTTTTTCCCAGTGAGTACATGGCCTTACTGCTGCAAGCCTCATCCTCCTCTCTCCATCCTATAACTTGCATCCCTTACTTGAGACGTGGTTTGTATCTTCCTAAGCTGCCTCTGGGGCTGGTAGAGAAAGCTGGAGCACTCCGGAGAGCCGTTCAAGGACCTCTGTTGGGTTTCTGTTTGGAACTGCTCCTTCGTGTCCCCCTTTGCACACTGAGGACTGCAAGGTCAGCCCGGGGAGGTAGTTAGAGCCCACAACGTGTCCCCTCCCAAAGCTGCCGTTCCTCAGCTCCCTGCTGCCCCTGGAAGCAGGGAACCTCTCCTCAACCCGCAAGCTGATCCAGCAGAAAAACCTGCCTTCCAAAAAGCCAACAGGAGAGTTTGGGATGAGCTGCTGCAGCTGGCCACACAGACCCTGTCCCTACCAGTGCGGACACGACGGCGGCCGTGAGAACACGTCTGCAGGGGGAAAAAAGGCCAGAACTACCTTTTATGACCAAAGTCCCCTCTAAAATCACCCGGAGCTTCTTGTGAAGTTGTGCATTTAGAGCACTCTGCCTGGGCCTCAAAGAGCAGTTTTGAGGCTCCACCAACACGTCCAGTGTGGGAGTAGATTGAACAACCCAAAAACTCTCGTGGATTCTTCTTTTGATTAATTTTAGAAATTTCCATCTGGCGACTACAGCTACAGTAACATATGTAGCTGCATATTACAAAGCCTTAGAAATTATATACTCTCACATTTGAAAATATTGTGCTCTGTCATCACAAATTAAGAGTATTTTGCTTCTGTTTCAAGTCATTCCTGTTCTCAGTAGTTGTTTTTTTAATTCTGTAGCATGCCTATTCAGTTCAAGTCTCGGTTAGACAGGAGAGCTCAGAGACAGACTGCAGAAAGAGGCTGTTCCTCAATATTGGTTATCTGCATCCCTGCATCAGGGCCATCATCAGCCTGGCCAAGCCCAAATAGCTTCAACTCCAGCTGTAGCCAGTGGGTGCTCCTCAATTCCAGGCCATTTCCGGAGATCCCAGCTTTTTGGTGACATCCTAGGATTCTATTTGGACTCAGGTAGCACTCCTGGCCTGCAGGATCATGTTGGGAAGACACAGAGAGGGAGCCCAGTGTCTATGGCAGAAAAGCAGATGCCGAAGACAAGGAATAATAAAGGGGATGCCCAGCGGATCTGTCCTGGCTGCACGGCCTGGGTCTCCACACAGAGACATTGCCAATGCACTCAGGTGGTCACGGTGGCCAAACTGCTGCATTTTGGTTGTTACCCATAGGCAAACGGGCACAGCACTTTTCCCGATTTCACGTGTTTTTATGGACCAGCTCAGTGCCCTCATCATGCCTCCACAATTGGGTAGGTTCAGAAGGAAATGACCAGTGCAAATTCTGCAAATTCTATCCAAATCTCCCCCCAAAATCCAATGAAAGTTGCGTTAAAGCATCTTCCTTCTGGCTCCTGGCTGGAAGCGAGTTTAATCATAGTCTGTTTTCCTTTCCTCCTTTTCATTAAATCGGATGCTTACATGAAAACCAGGCGCTTGATCTTTGTTGCTTTAACGGTGCTGAGGTGCATTCCTCACCTGAAGCCATACCGGCTTTTTATGACTTCAGGTGGGCAATAAGCTGCAGAGAACAGGCTGATCCCCGAGGAATAAAGATCCTGGTTTCATGCAAAAGCCCTGGGCACGAGCGGGGAAAACAAGATGACTAGAATTGTTTGCAAATTGAAACGCTGTGCTTTCCTGAAAAACATTCCTAGAGCTTTAATCGGCATCCTTGAAATGCAATTAACATTCACGCTCGTGGCATTGTTTAGCTCTTCCTAAAATAAGTCCCGACATACGTAGCTCTCCACTCCTGATTAGTGTTTTTACCCCCTGAGTCGAGTCTCCCAGTTTTCACAGTTTAGGAACTTTCATAGAAATCAGTTTTTCCACATGACTCGGGCTTTCGTGCGAAGGGTGACGGATCACATCCCTGCCTGCGACCGTCTCGAAAATGTGAGAAAACAGAACTGCAGCCACGGCTTTTCCATCACGCGGCTTAAACCGCCCGGATCGGAGCAGTCTGAAGAGGGAGTTTTCCTGGAATCCGTTTCTCTTTTGGCACCGCGCAGGAATGATACAGCTGGCTCTGCAGCCAAACGTCTACGTTTTTTTGTATGAAACTATATTGGGCAAAGGAAATGGGGTCCAGCCAATGCAGTGCTTATTGCATAAGTCTAGCCAGTTTAAAAACAAAACTTTGGCCTTCCTTTAGCGTCTGGGCTTTGGTCTGGAGCTGTATGTTAAAGATGTTAACGCGCTCGACTACATAAGGAACGAATAACACTCAGACCAAAAAGGCGGGGTGTCCTCGTCCTGGTTGCAAACTCTGTTAAGTAGATGTGAATATCCTTGACATACATATGGGAAACATAATCTGCAGGCCAAAAAGGTGTGGCTAGAGCCGCCTTTTATTGCCGGGTCTGATAAATAACCAACTTTGAATGTTTCGCTGAACTTAAAAGACAAGCGTCTGTGTTTGCATGTGTGCTCGAGCCTGCCAAAAGTCTGTTCAAAAAGTATGGAATGTGCTAGGACATGAATTCAGTGTCAGGGCTGCAAATTTGGTAATACCTGGTGTCTCGCGGGAGGAGGGATTTTTCCTCTCTAGTTAGCAAGTCTATCAGTAACGGGGTTCGCCCACGTCGCTGAGGTGCTGTCTCCTCTTTTCAAACACAAAGCAGGAAAAAAAAAAATTGAAATCATAAGGGAACTTTTTGTGCTTGAATCCGCTTTACCCACCGGCTTGAGGAGCTGAGGAAAGCAAAGCACACCCAAAACACGAAAAACTAGTGAGTATCTGCACTGTAAAATGCCACTATTACGTGCATATATTTAATTTAACAGTTAAGCGACGCAGTCAGCGTAACGTGGGCACCTTGAAGCCAAAGAGCATTTCATATGAAAGGACTCGCAAACAAAAGAGGAGGTTTCGGAGAACCCTTCAAGGAAGCAGAACGTCCCCTCAATGACATCAGTTTTTCAAAGGAACCCCGGAAACAAGGCTGTTCAGCAGTTAAAAATAATTTCAAATGAATACTTGTATTCAAACGTTTTAAACATGCTTGCAAGGATGACAAACCTCCATTAAAGCTGAAACTTGTAAGCTATTTCAATAGAATATTAAATTCTAAGAAGACGAGGATTACACACTTGCTCCTGGGGGAAAGTCAAGCTGCTGAACTGGTAGAGCACCAAGAACTGAAACCTGCTGAAGTTCAGGGTGACTGGTGTCCTCTGCGGCTGCAGGGAAAACAAGTGTCCCTGTTTCATCCAGTCGAGTGTTGGCAGCAGGGCCAGGGAGGGATCCTGCCCCTCTGCTCAGCCCTGGGGAGGCACCTGGAGCATCGGGGGCAGCTCTGGGCTCCCCAGGACCAGAGGGACGTGGAGCTGCCAGAGAGGGGCCAGCGCAGAGCCACCAAGATGCTGAAGGGACTGGAGCATCTGTGGTGTGAGGAAAGAGGGAGCGAGCGGGGCCTGTCCAGCCTGGAGAGGAGAAGGCTGAGAGGGATCTGAGCAACATGGACAAACACCTGAGGGGAGAGTGTAGGGAGGATTGGAGATCTCCAACCCGCCTGGATGCCACCCTGTGCCCCGTGCTCTGGGTGTCCCTGCTGGAGCAGGGGCTGCACTGGGTGATCCCTAGAGGTCCCTGCCAACCTCAGCCGTTCTGGGATTCTGTGGGATTTGGGGCTGGGGCGCAGGCTGTGAGCGGTGGCAATGGGCCGCGTGCGGCCAAGCAACCATTAATCAGCCACTAATTAAAACCATATTATTGACTTTAGGCTTAGTCAGAGGATACGGTGACTTTTGTGGCGAGGCTGACTTAGGAGAACCGTGCCCTGGCCTGTCTTTCCTGTCTGGATAACTGTTCCCTCTCATACGGGCGTTCAGCTGCTAAAAGGATGGACTAGGAGGAAAATATGTGGATCTCTGACTTCGCAATCCCTTTCCAAGCTCAGCCGCTTCCATGAGCAGATACTGCAGGAATTGCATCCCTTAGAGACCTCAAAATCCCGCTGATCACCAGCTCCGAGCCCCTTGGTACCTAACTCTGGGAAAAAAGCCCGACTTTATGGCTCAGAAAGCCTTCAAAAGAGAAGTTTCATTTAACTAAACAATTCTTAAATCATTTCACAGCAGTACCTGCTGCTCTCTACCCCGTTGCTAAGATTTCCCACTTTATTCTTCACTCATAACCGTAATTATGGGAGCACAGAAAAACAAGTATAATCATATGATTTGTAGGTACGATCAGGTGATGGGATGATGAAACAGCATAAAAATGCTTTCCTTTTCAGCCTAGGTTTTTGGAGCTATTGCACTTACTTGAGGACATAAAGAAAGGAAATGTTTCTAGACTGGCTTAAAAAGAATGACCTTTATTATCACCTATGCCTGGGGAAGCAGCCTCTTTTAACCCAGCTCAAGCTCACGGCTATAACTTGGTTTCATCTCTTACAGAAGAGGAAGCGCCGAGAGAAGGACGATGATGTAGTCAGTCTTTGCAGCCTTGACTTTAAGGTAATCAACGCGCGTTGCTCCTCAAAACGGCGTTCCCGTCGGCCACGCACAGGGGTTTCTAGCAGGGCTGATGCCACGTGGAAGCAAAAAAAAAAGCTCCCTTGGCTCCAGTCAGAGCACTTCACTGTATTGCAAACAAGCTGGGCTGGGGGTATCAGTTGCTCTTCAAGGTTTGGCTAATAATGACTTTAAAAGATCGGGGCTGGGAGGCTGCAGGGCTGTATCTTTTCCCAAGGACTGCCCGAGGTTGCTTTCCCGAATGGAAACGGCTCCTTGCTCTCCATCAGCCTCAAAGATCTCACTGTCAGGCAATTCCCTGATGAGGGGAAGTGAGAGAAACAGAGCTGTTGTTTCCTGGCAGCTCTTGGGTTGAGTTAGCTAAGCGAGTGTTATGGTTTAATAGACTGGGCTTAAAAGTCATTTGTTGGTGGGGAATTTCCCGCTTGACCTAATGACCATCAGGGACATCCTCTGCTGATGTCACTGCCTCTGCATCTCTGTGTTACTGATGAAGTTCCCTTAGGCTGACTGGCCATGGCCCATCCTGCTGTCCAGCAGCCTAACGCTGGGCTTCGACCTTCCTAAACCAGATCCACTCTTCCAGATAGGCCTGTTCCTGTAAATCCCTAAGGGCTGGGCAAAAATCCCACGAATTAGGGGGTGGCCTGCAAGAGGAATCACTTTAAAACGAAACAAAGACATCGTCAGTAACTCACATATCCATATTTCAGCTGTTTTAACTGCAGCCTTCCCAGGAAAAAAGGGAAAGCCATAGACTAATGCAGTCAGGCTGACTCTTTACCTTGTTCTTGTGAAAGGCTCGAGCTCTCCAGGATATTCTTATTTGAGAGTGTGAGGCACACCCACCAAGTACATTCCAGCATCCTTGTTAAAATGCATTAACAGCACTGATTGCACTGTAATTTGCAGGCTTCTTAATAGCAACCGTCAAGGTTATTAGACGTTTCAAAAGCACCATGGTCAACTATTTATAGCCAGATTTTCAAAGCACTCGCAGTACTTGGGCTTTTGAGTCTCATCATGCACTTAAACTGCAGCCCGGACTATATGCCACTCTATCTTGGTTTTCTGAGGGTGAATCGATAAAATCTGCCCCCCTAAAACACAGCTGCATCAACTGAATTAAAACAAAGTTGTGGGAGAGGATGAAGACCATTTAAGATCATTCCACGCAGGTTAAACCACACCATTATTTATCCCCACTTTTAAAATATAGCAAGGGAAGGGATCATTTAACCTGCGTGCCTACCTGTCCTTCTGAAAAGGCTGAGCAGTCCTTTAATTCCATTTAATGATATCCAGGTCATTGCTCTGCATACCGGGAAGACACTACGTAAAATTGTAGGGCCGGTCACGTCAGCCCTGAGAGGGCCGTGCTGCTCGGGGCTGTTTTTATTTGTTAACCTCCTCTTTGCCCCCAGAGTCTTCCTCAAAATCAAGCCAAGCCTATTAGGTCTGTTGAGCTTTTAGCATTTGACACACAGCCTAAAACCCTCGGGGGCCTCCGACGTTACCTAAACGTGAGTGGGAAGCTAGAACCTGGGACCCAATGTACAGTATCCGCTTCCTTCAGCACTGAGCCACCCCTTTCCTTGTGCCAAAACGCTCCTTTTTGAGGGGGAAGGAGGCATTTTCTTCCCGGATCACTTCTGGGGCTTTTAATTGCCCGGGCAAGCCAGAAAACAAAGCAAAGTGTGGAACAGATGCAAGAAAGTGAGGACAGGAACTTGCCGAGCAGATCTTCACGCTCCTGCACGGAGCCTTGCCCTGGATTTAAGCTCCATTTACAACCAACCTGGAGCTAAGCAAGCACATATGGAAGCGCTGCACGTTACCCCAGAGTTATGTAAGGCGCTGAGTGATTCATGGGAGGAAACCGGAGAGTGTTTTTTGAAGGTGTGTATATCTTGATGTTTGTTAGCAACTCGGTCCCTTCCAGTAGATGATAGGGAATACACAGATGTGATAGCGTATTTTGCCGGAGGCCAAATGAAGCCGGGCTGAGTAATGCTCAAGAATCACGTCTCGTCTGGACTGTGTTTTCTGGGATGTCCTTGTAGGGCTCTAGGAAGAGGAATTGCGCAGAGGAAGCGGAGTCTTAGCCAGGACCCTTCTCTTTGACCCTTTTCAAGCAAGCGCAGCGCTGCGCCCTCTCCAAACCTTCCTCTCCGTCCTGGGACCCGCTCCATGAATGTTCCTCAGGCTGGAGAGAAGAGCCCAGGCCACAACAGGCCTCAGATCTGCACCAGCCGCGGCGGCGGAGGGAGATCAGGCCTCCAAAGCTGACACGACACGCTACGAGGAACACAGATAAGCCCTGAGCTCCCAGTGTAGAAAAGGACACGAAAAACACGAGCAGGGAGGGAGCATCCTTGGGGATCTGCATTTTTGCTGGTCCAAGTCATCTGAAGCCACCAATGAGTGTCTTTCCACGGTCAAAGCTCCCGCAAGCAGCTTGGCTCGAGGGACAGAGCAGCAAACGTCACTGAGCCAGGCAAGAAATTGCCACAGTGCAATTCTTTGGAATATAAATCCCTAAACTTTCAAGCAGCAGCGAAAACAGCCCTTCCCTCCACCCTTCCCCCCCTCCCAAAGACACAACGGCTCCGGAGGACTTTTATGGGAATTTTATTGGCGTGTCTGATTCATGCAAGAACGTGCCCATGCATAAGTTACAAATTTGTATTTGAAAACAGGCTTTGATCAAAAGGAGCATCTCCAGGATTGGCTGCAGCACCCAACTCCGAAAAACAACTTTTGGCCCGTGAGCAGGTCTGGGTTTAAGTCATTTGCAGTTTTCCTGCCCTATCGCTTTGTTGTTAGGGCAGACGTTGCGGTTAATAACATCACAAGATTAGACAGCCCGTGTTTGCTGGCGTTGCATCCATATTCATAAGATGGAAATCGCTCTCCTGGCCTGAGTACACAAACATTCAGCTCATGGATGGCTGAGGGAACTTGTTTCCTGCAGAGGTCTGCATTTCGGTAAAAATATATCCGTGTATTGCAGGGTTTGGCTTTTTTGCACTTGTAACTTTATAATGGAGTTGAACGACAGCTAATTATAGTGACCTCCCACCAGCCAAAATAAATGCTGGATTCCAGACCGGCTCATAAACTTTGCAGATGACCCAGCAGTCTTTTGATGGGTCATATCCTACTTTTGCTCATTTTCCAGCATACGGCTCTGAATTTGGCTTGGAATATAAATATCCAGGGGTGGAATGTTAAACACAGCTCATGGGCGGTAAACAACGGCGTGGAGAGCCGAGGAGGTCGGGCTGCCTGGGGCGCGGGAGAAGACGAGGAAAAGCAGGAGAGTCCCTGGAGCTCTTATTTTTCCAGTCCTCGAGTGCTCTGCACGTGACGCTATATGTAGTATATTAAGAATTCCTATAAAGTTAGCTCCGAGTTGGATTTCGGTCCCTTGTAAACAAGGTTTCGAAACGGGCCGTGCACATCAAGGAAAACGAATATGCTGGGAACGTTACGGATGCTTTCGCTTGCCCCGAGACTTCGAGCCGCCAAAGGGATTAAAACGTCGCAGGTTCTTTCTTTGAAGAAATTGAATCCAGATGTCAGTCACATTTAGAGGCATCCAGGACTTATGAAAACTGGGAAAACTGCCCGCCGTGGGATACCCTCTCCTCCCGCTCCGCACCAATTCAAGCCTTCTTCCATGGACGATGGCAGAGCCGAGATCTTCCCGGCTTTGGCTCTCTTCTGTAGCAACCACCATCCTTCTCACAGGCTTAGGTGTCAAGTAGAACAACCCTTAAGCATAGGGGTGGCCACAGCTGGATTTTGGGGAGCTCGAGGGCGCTGTAATGCCCTTTCCACTGACCCTAGCTAGGCTGAAATCCCACCCCGGATTTGTTGGGGTTTCATGGTGACTTTCCGCCCACTCCGGCCATTCCAGCATGGCCAAGGGAAGCTCCCAGAGCAGGTCCTGAGCGCCAGATGCACCTGATGGATTTTCGGGATGACACATTCACGTTTCGGGCAGTGTCCCACACAGCAACCCCTGGCACTGGCCAGATGCCAATTGACCCTCCAGCCCCTTGAGTATTTTTAGCTGCAAAAACAGCATCAGCCTGGAACTACCCCTGGAAATTCTGATGCGTGTTTTGGTAGGAATTCATCTTTCGTTAGCCTAAAATTTATTGGATGACACCTTGGGGTCAAAATAACAACAGGGCACGTCAATAACATGGCAAGCAGCTTATTTAGTAGCAGCTTTATCCAGAATAATCGTCAGGAGAAAAGAAGGTCCCAGGTACGAAGCCGGCCCGGACTTCAGGCAAGCTCCACACAACAGCAGCCCTCCATTGGAGTGAAAACGTGAAAACACACGCCAAAAACAACAGGAAAACGAAAACCCGCACCAAAAAACATCGTAGAATGAAAACCCGCACCAAAAAACAGCGTAAAATGAAAACCCACACCAAAAACCAGAGTAAAACGAGGCCTGGGTCCCTCGAACGCTTCCCAGTTGCCTAATTCAAGGGTAGGAGAGAAGCCACTGAGATCCTTCACACCTAGAAGTGAAACCCAGGGGCTGCGCAGAGGGGAGGACGATCCCG
>NW_010581773.1:17310-28640 GCF_000705375.1 Tinamus guttatus | reverse complement strand
TTAGCAACTGCCGAAAAAAAAAAAAAGGCGGGTTTGGGGGGTATTTCTGAGGTAAAAAAGCTGCAGAAGTGAGAAAAAATGGGGGATAAAAGTCCCCAGAGCTGCGTCGCCCAGGCTTGGTTGCCGTGTGCCTCAGAGGGGACACCCACAGAGCATATACACACATACACATATATTTACATACATATGTATATATGTGTGTGTGTGTATATATATGCACATATATATATATATACATATATATATATATACACATATGTGTTTGTGTGTGCCGCTTCCATCTGTGGCACCGAGGCGAGCCCTCAGCTCCAGCCTGGGGGTTTATATGTGTTTTATTTGCTTTTCTTTAAGGGGCACTTGCTCGTTCTGCCTCTCTGAGTAATGGGGTTGTTTGCAAATACGGAGCTTAGGGAAAAAAATGCGAAATTCCAGAGCCAAAATTATCCGCAGCAGGGGCTGCGCCGCGGCTCAGCTTACAGCAGGCTCCGTTTTGGCTATAAATGGAGTGTGTGACCCCAAAGCCGAGCTGTGCGGCTCCGGGAAGGTGAGGATTTTAGAGAGAAGGATACGGATGGTTTTTCCTGAGCTGGATCCAACAGCACGGTTGGGAAGAGGAGGGGAGGCATCCTCAATCCAGGGCCATTGGGGGATCCCTTCCCCATAGGGCAAGGGAGACCTCGCCGGGAGCTGCGATCCCCATCCCCGATCCCCACGGAACAGGGAGCCCCTTTGTACGGTCCCATCCCAGACGGCAAGGAATTCCTCCTGCCGGACCCGGCATTCCCACGCGTCCGTCGGCGCTGGCAGCGCGTCCCCACGGCCGCAGCTCCGGCCCCCTAACAGCGAGCTGAGAAATTCCATGCAAACGCCCCGCGTGTCCGCGGCGTGGAACGCCCAGCGCTCCGTTCCCGGTGCCGCATTCTCCTTTCTGTTCACATCGCTGGCCCCGTCCGCGCCGCGTGGGGCTCCTGTGCGTTTTCTGCCTGCGTTCCTGCGCTTTCTTAAGCCTTTCTTGGCTCGTGCCCCAGAAGGTTGATGCGCAGTTTTATACGTCTGAGCTGCCTTTCCATTCAGAAATGCCCCTAATTAATTTAATTTTAGTCTTCCAGCGAGTCCAACCTGACTTTCCAGCTTTTTGGCTAATCCTTTTCCCAAGGGGTTCTGCTCCGAGCGCAGAGCTCCGAGGAAGGAGCAAGATTTTCTCCATATTTGCAGCCCAGAGATTACCCCGGTGTTTTCAGGTGTTTTTCGAGTGTTTTCAGCTCTGCCTCAATCAGAGAATTGTTTTTCTTGTTCTTTTTTCCCTCCCGCCTCCAACTTGGAAGTTTGTTAATTCGAAGTATGAGGTAATAGCTCTTGCTTCATGCTCCATGTAGGGAGCTTTTACACTTCCTAAATCCCAGGACTAGGATCCCTGGCCGTCCCTGTTCCTCTTTTCTGCTTTCAGCATTTGTCACTTCTCTTGCAGTGACGGATTCGTAGGGTTGGGGCCCCTTATCTTGCAATCTCCGACGGGAAGCAAAGACAGTCGAGGGCTGTTTTCTCTTGGGCAATCTTCTGTCTCCCTTCTGCTTTAATCTTTTGATATGGAAGAGAAGCAAATCGACTGTAATTAACCCAAAATGTCTCATAAAACCTTGGTAAAATATCTGCTGAGTGTGACTCAAAGAGGCTTCCATTAAATTCAACTTCACGCTCAGAAACTTCCTTATGATGAGTCACATCCAGCCGTGCCAGATGTTTAGGAGCGCCAGGGCACTCCGGCCCTTCCAGCCCTGGTTTCGAGTCCATCCCTTCTGACCTCCCCTCGTGCCCAGCATTTCTGACACAAAGTCCATAGCGTTGCTGGTTTAATGTAAAACCCGATCCGAGCTCAAGGACAAACAAGTTTCGAGGAGACGGTTCCTCTTTCTTGGCAGCGTTTCAGTCGGAAGGGAGGTGACAACCTCTGGGCTCCCAGCACCTCTTAGCAGCGTCAAAAAACAACAGTTCTGTCCTTAAATCTAAACAACACGGAAGAAAAACAAGGGTCTCTTTGAGGGGTGAGGGGAGATGCGTCGTAGGACGGGAGATTTTGGCCATAATCTGCCCCGTGCACGCGCGTTCCCCACAGGAATGATCAGCATGTGGTCCCTTGCCATTTGTCAGCATCGCTCCCACCACCACTTCTGTCTCCAAAACAAAATTAAAATGAAGAAAAAAAAATTGCCTCATGGCGTTTTCCTTTTTTAGAAACAGAGAAACAAATCACAGCTCCATCTAAAGGTGGCAATAGCTCACCCTGTAGAGGCTACTTCCCTCTATTTCTCTTCAAATCGCAGCAGTAGCTGTTCAAACCCTGCTTTGAAATCCAGCTGGCGCGCACGTTATCTGGCCTTTTTTGCACTGGCTGAGGCCTTTGCAGTTTAATTGTAGCCTTAAAGTTCAGACAAATATTTACAGGCACTGCTTTTCCCTTTAAGATGAATGGCTGCTTCAAAACACTTTCTCTGCGGTTTTTCCCACTTCTTAAGTGGGTTCTTTGCTTTTAAAGCTTGCCCAGACAGCTGAGAAATGAAGCGGCAGTCGCAGCCAGTACAACTTGTTCTCTGCTTTATTTACAGGAGCCAAGCAATAAACGGGTCCGGCCCTTAGCACGGGTCACGTCCTTGGCAAACTTGATCTCTCCTGTAAGAAATGGTGCAGTTCGGCGCTTTGGACAGACCATACAGGTAAATGGGGGAGATACTGGCTGTCTGTGCAAAAAGCCACCAGGATTTCAAGGGCACCTTTGGAAAATCTGCTGTATGATTCATTTTGGGGGCAAGCCTTGTACAGAAAGTTTCATTGCTTGTGATTTAGGGAGCAGAGATGGCTTGTTGACTAACCAGATAGTATGAGACTTAAGCAAATAAAATTAGAAAAAAATCCAGATAAGGAGAATCAGTTGATAAAGAAGGAGCTTAAGAGATATGTGTATTGCAGCGTGTGCTTAAATGTGAACTGACCCTGCTGTTCAGAGCTCTCTAAGCAAGGTTAGAAAAACGTTGTCTGAAGAACATAACAGCCCGTACGTGCAGATTAGATCGCTTCGAGCCTGGGTTGCAATAACATTGCAAGCCATGAAAGCAAAGTTCAAGTGGCTCGTAATCAGCCCCATTATAGGTAGAATTATGATCCTAATTTATGTGCTTCCTTGTGCCTTGGAGCTGGGATCAGACTCCACTTGCCCTTCTTCCTCCCACGTGCTGGTTTTGGATCCGAGCCGGGAGAGGAACATGGAAAAGACTGTCCATGTCCAGTCTCCAGGGGCTTCCTTGCCAGCTTGATTAAAGTGTCCCTTTATCAGAGGAAAAGTGTCTGGGTGTGTTTTCCTGCCCTGCACAGCAGAGGAGGATGAAGGATTGGGAGGGGTGTGGATAACACTTCTGCCTTTATTAAAAGTTGGCTCTAAATTGCATTTTTTTTTCTCTCTCTCTCTTTTAATCCCCACAGTCATTTACCCTTCGCGGTGACAGCAAATCTCCTAGCTGTGCCCAGAAGGCGTGTAGCAGATCTGCTGCTCCCACCCCTCCGAAAAGAAGGAACAGCGTCCTTTGGTCCGAGATGTTAGACGTCAACATGAAGGAGTCCCTGAGCACCAAAGAGATTAAGCGCCAGGAGGTGGGTTGTCAAGTTAAACAGCAGGAAAGGGACGGCTGGGGCCTTTGCTCAGCCTGTTTCCATGGTGGGGAAAAGGAGAAAAGGACATTTGTGGGCATGACTGCACACCTTTATTTCTAGAAAACTCAATTGCTTTCTTGGAGGCTTCTCCCTGACGTCATGTGGCAGTTTTGTCCCCACGGTTTGACCCTTCGGAGCTGTCAGCCCCCTCCGTGGTGGCTCTCGGCGCTCCTGAAGCTCGAGACTCACCCACGCTGGTTGCTCTGCAGTGACCCAAAGTCGGGTTTCCTCCAAAAGCAGCTGTCTTTCTCTTCAGGCTCCTGATTATTGGTCGAAAGCCAAATACCAAGGCCTCAGCTTGCCTTTTTCCTGTAGTTCTTAGACAAATCTTCTAATGACAACACAGAAGCTGACTAAAGACACTTGGGATTTGACCTCTGTGGCTTTTCTGGGCTTTGTTGTTGGGGTTTTTCTGTTTGTTTGTTTTCAAACTCGCCCATATAAAAGCAGTGATTTAAAAGTTGCTAATATTTAATTTGGCCGGTGTCTGAGCTTCAGAGCTTTTGCACAACTAATGTAATGTAGCTTTTTGTCAGAGCTGCCCAGGTTCAGAGAGCAAACCCTCCTAGTCGAGCTGCAGAGACGGGGTGTGCTTTATATGAACTGAAAGACTCAGAGGATCTCTGGGATTAGAAATGACTCTTCACATTTCACCCTCCTATTCACAGGCAATATACGAAATGTCCAGAGGAGAGCAGGATCTAATAGAAGATCTGAAGCTTGCCAGAAAGGTGAGAGTCTTTTTTCTTAGAGTCAGTTATCAAACTTCAGATAAAGCTACATGTGATAGTCCTCATATAAAGAAATCTTATTATATCAGGCCCAGCATCCACTGGCAAGCTGCTGTGAGCAGTTCCTCAGAACCTGTTGGGCAGTTTCTCTCCCAGATGAGATCAGTTTAGACAGGAAAGTCCTTTATTTATTTGTAATCCCTACTTACTTGTAAACCTTGTCTACAAATAGGGACAAGTAGGGCCTATTTGTAGTCCCTACTTAATTGTAGACCTTGATAACTTTGTGTAGGGATGAATCTTGTAGAGATTAAAGTTTATGTTACTTTTTCTGTTAGCTTTACGTAAGACCTTTCTTGCTTTTGATACGTCCTCTAATAAATGTCTTCATCTGGCATTTCATTTGGGTTTGGGAGATCCGAATATGACTGAGAACCGATGTTCTTTGACAGGCCTATCACAGAGATTAAAGTTTATGTTACTTTTTCTCTTAGCTTTACGTAAGACCTGTCTTGCTTGTGATGCGTCCCCTAATAAATATGTCTTCATCTAGCATTTCATTTGGGTTTGGGAGATCTGAATATGACTGAGGACCGATGTTCTTTCACAGGCCTATCATGATCCCATGCTGAAACTCTCCATCATGTCCGAGGAGGAGCTCACCCACATATTTGGGGACTTGGATTCTTATATTCCTCTGCACGAAGGTAAGAGCAACTGGTTGATTTTTACAGAATATGCTGAGTAGGAGATGCATTAGAATGTATCTCACATTTCTCACATTAGAAAATTTCTAATTTCTCACGTTAGAAAACACATTAAAAAAGTCTCACGTTAGAAAAGTTCACTGAGGCATTGTGGCAATTCTGTTCTTGTTTCAATTCCAGATTTGTTGGCAAGTTTAGGGGAAGCAACGAAACCTGACGGAACAGTGGAGCAGATTGGGCCAATTCTTGTGAAATGGGTGAGTACGAGGCTGCGAGACGCCAGGCAGAAAGCAGTTGTGAGTTTGAAGAGCCCCGAGCTAGAAGCTGAAACACTGGGGGCTTTTGTGGCCTCCAGTGAAGGATGTAGACGGAAATCCTGGCTACACTGAGAACAATGGGAGTCTGTCAAGTGTAATGGGCCAGGATTTCACACTGGAGACTTAATGCCAGTGCGTCTGCCAACGCTCACTGATTTATGTTTGAAACATCTGCATCTTCAGGGCTGTTTGGAGCTGTTGTGGCTTCAATAGGGTTATCACTGTTAATGTCAAACATCTCCACTTGAAAGCACTGTGTGGAGGGTGCCCTTTTTCTCCTCGCTACACGTCCAAGATAAACTGTTGGGTTTTTAATGGGGCAAGGAATTGCAGTGAGGGCAACAGAACACCCCTCGAGTTTGACGTGTTGATGAGATCTGTGTTTCTTTTGTGGGATTTGGCTCCTAAATGTTCCGTTCTCCTGCAGTTGCCACGACTTCATGCCTACAAAGGTTACTGCAGCAATCAGCTGGCAGCCAAGGCACTTCTGGATCAGAAGAAGCAGGACAGGAGGGTGCAGGACTTCCTCCAGCGCTGCCTGGAGTCTCCTTTCAGCCGAAAATTAGACCTCTGGAGCTTCCTGGACATTCCTCGGAGTCGCCTGGTCAAATACCCACTGCTCCTCAAAGAAATCCTGAGACACACTCCCAAAGACCATCCTGACATCCAGATTCTAGAAGAAGCAGTAAGTAACAGTGATTTTCATGATGATTGTTCGGATATAAGTATGTAGTTCTGGAGCTTCAGAAAGTTCTTCAGCAACCTGTGGGGGGTGAAAGCAAATGAGAGCTTAATCAATGTGAACTCCATCATCTGGAGTTTTGAATAACACTTAAAAGTAAACATATGCAAAGCACAGGTTCCAATTTAATCTTTTTTTCTATGTTTTGCTCTATAGATCACTATAATCCAAGGAGTCCTCTCCGACATCAACTTGAAGAAGGGGGAGTCGGAGTGCCAGTATTACATTGACAAGCTGGAGTACCTGGATGAGAAGCAGAAGGACCCAAGGATCGAGGGCAGCAAAGCTTTACTGTGCCACGGGGAGCTGAAGAACAAAAACGGACATGTAAGTTCCTTGGGCTCTCAGTAATTAACACTAAACTCTGAAAACCTTTCACTGGAGGCACTTGGTATCACTTGGGTGTCACAGCAGGAGCCTCTGTCAAGTTTAGGTGGTTGGTTAAATTAAAAAAGCAGGAGTTGGGAACACCTCATGGCAGGCCGTATTTCGGGGTGTGAGGAAAAGCGTCCCGCTGACAACTTTCCAAGCAGCCCTCAGAACCTGGAAAACAATCCCAAAATCACATAGAAAGTGTGGGCCGTGCCCCAGCACCCCGTCGGGAGGGATTTCCTGCCTGCTCTTTGCTTCCAGGTGCTCGAACGTTCCCCATTTAAAAAAGCTGGCTCACAGCTCTTCCAAACAAACTGTTCCTGCAACAGATGAACTGCCAAAAGTTTCTCCCTTGCCACTGCAGCAGCACTGCAAAGTCCTGTCAGAGTCAAGAGCTTTGTCCTTGCTTACAGGGGGCATAAACTCATATTACACTTTTTTTTTTTTTCATTCTTTTTAATTCAGCTCTTACCTTTTTATACTCACAAAACACGTATTTTCAAAAAAAGCTGTTGCTTCTAAGCGTCCTCTTCTTGCTATGTGTAGAAACAGTAGTGACTAGCAAACGTGTGGTCTTAAGGCAGTGGTTAAATTTAAAATGTGAGATCCTAAGTGATAGTTTAAAGCCCTCCAGAAAGCTGTGCTTGTCTCTGGCTGCCTCTTATAGACAGGGGCAAATTAGAAATAACTTTTGAGGGGTCCTGAGGTGTTAAAACCTCTTTGCGCAAGTCCTGTATGCGCCACGGCAGTCAGATCCCTCCATGTCAGGAAACCATCAGCAGGTTGACATAGGGGGGACCTGGATAATGTGACCTGGGAGCCAGGACCTGCTCCGTAGCCGCTCTGGATCCGCTTGGCTCATGTTCGGACGTATCTTCCCTTTCAGAAGCTCTACGTGTTCCTCTTCCAAGACATCCTGGTCCTGACGCGGCCGGTCACTCGGAACGAGCGTCAGTCCTACCAGGTGTACAGGCAGCCCATCCCCGTGCAGGAGCTGCTCCTCGAGGACCTGCAGGATGGCGACGTGAAGATGGGAGGATCCTTCCGAGGAGCTTTCGGCAACTCGGATAAAGGTAGAGACCCAACCAGTTATTCCTGGGGAATCAATCCACGGAAATTGCCTGGGTGAGGGAATTCCCTATAAATTGTGGTTCTTTTAGGATAGCAGCCAGGTGACACTTGGGAACTTCTACCTTTAGTCTTTGGCTTTGTGATCTTATATCTGGTGTGTCCCCGATCCCCATTAGTCCCCATAAATTGGGATTTACAACCAGCACTTTGCAGTCAGTGCTCGGAAGTCGCAGAATCCCAGAATGGCTGAGGTTGGCAGGGACCTCTAGGGATCACCCAGTGCAGCCCCTGCTCCAGCAGGGACACCCAGAGCACTGGGCACAGGGTGGCATCCAGGCAGGTTGGACATCTCCAGAGAAGGAGCCTCCACAGCCTCTCTGGGCAGCCTGTGCCAGGGCTCTGGCACCCTCACAGGAAAGTCCATGTTTTCCATTTGCTTTGTGGGACTTGGAATGTTTTTCCCAAACCGTCAGGGAGCTCCAAGCCGCTTGTCTTGCAGCAGAATCCCCGAACCCTGAGCTTGGATCTGATCTGCTTTTCCCTGTGCTTATCCTCAGCTAAAAACATCTTCAGGGTCCGTTTCCAAGATCCCTGCCCGGGCCAGTCCCACACGCTGCAGGCCAACGACATCTTCCACAAGCAGCAGTGGGTGAACTGCATCCGCACGGCCATCGCGCCCTTCCAGCGCAGCGCGGCCGCTGCCGAGCTCCAGGAGCTCCCGGAGCTCAGCGAGGAGGCGGAGGAGAACAGCCCTCCCGCCGGGAGCCGCCCGGGAATAACCGACATGGAGCTGGACGAAAACACCCCCGAGGGCGGCTCCGTCCTGGACTCGGAGGAAGCCAAGGGCTGCAAAACGCACCGAACGCTGCCCGGGCACAGGAAAACCAGGGAGAAGCAGCTCAGCAGCAAGCGGAAAGAAACGCTGGTGTGAAGAGGAGCCCGGGCACGGCCTCGTGGAAGACTGTTTATTTATAAATACCGTGTACATTTTTCTCCTAATGTGAGCATGATGGGATTTACTCTATTGAACAGAAATGTCTTTTTTTCCTCTTTTTTTTTCTTTTTTTTTTTGTGTTATAATGGCAGCTACTGGTATGCAGGTAACACTGTTGAGCTGGAGTCTGTTTTTTTGCAAACACGGCCACCTCGGACCCGCTCTGTGCCTCCGAGGCCCTCGTGCTGCGGGTTCTTGTCACAGACCGGAGGCGGCCGCGTGGCTTTTTCCAAAGCTCCCATCTGAGACCACAAATGGGAAGCCCAAAGCGGGGCCGGCGCCTTGGGATCGACGCCGTTGATCCCATTGGAAGCGGCGCCGATACCCGACCGCACGTTGTCCCTTTGGCGGTGCAGTGCATGGCTCACAGTACCCAAACACTGCAGAACGTGTCACTTGTAGTCACTTTTGGTTTGGTTTGTTTTTTATTAAGAAAAGGGTCCCCTAAAAAAACACACACACAGAAAAACAGACCCCAGGTCAATAGCGTTTCAATTTACCTACTGGAATATTTCGTTCTAGTTTTTTCCATTGTACATTCCTCATTTTCCACTCACGTAACCTGCCAGCTATTTAAATTTTTTTTTCATGTATATATATCAGTTTTTATTTCAGGTTTTTTGAGGGTTTTGTTTTTCCATTTTTTTTCCCCATTTTTTCCATTTTCTCTGGGTTTTGTTCTTTGTTTTGTTTTTGTTTTTGTTTTTTTGTTTATATATATATATCAGTTTTTATTTCAGTTTTTTGGGAGGTTTTGTTTTTCCTTTTTTTTCCCCATTTTTTTCCATTTTCTCTGGGTTTTGTTCCTTGTTTTTTTGTTTGTTTGTTTGTTTTTGGGTTTTTTGTTCGTTCTTTGTTTTTTACTTTTGTATTTTGTCGTCTTCAGAGCCTTTCCCCCTTGGCATTCCCTTTGCCAGTACTTGATCCTTGCTCTGAGCTGGGCCTGTACAGACTTTCTTTCTTTCTTCCCACGCTCGGCAAAACGAAGCCATAACGTGGTGGGCTGGGAGCAGAGGCTTAGGAAGGTTTTTAGAAACGTCACGAGGGGTTTTGGGGAGGGAAGAGGATTATCGGTTAGCGACAGTAGCGGGGCAAAAGGTAGTTTTTGTTGTTGTTGCTTTGGAAAGGAAGCGCCTTCCGCGGAAGGCCGCACTGGAGGCAACCAAGGGTCTGTTGTACGTGGTAGAAAGGTAGAGAAGAGAAAGGGGAGGAAGTAGAAAGAGGAGAGTTAGTGTCTGTAAATACGTGTAACGGCAGCGCTGCCGGGGTCTAGTTGGCCAAAGATTAATGGGAGGAAGCGTCAGCCTGGGGCCTCCTGCTGCAAAAAGGTGCAAGAAACGGCCCGGGGGCGGCGACGAGAGCGGTGACGGGAGGGCGATGCCGGCGCTGCCCCGTCCCGACCCTCGAGCATCGCCCATCGCCGCCGGCAAAGCGCTCGGGCGAAGGGGGCACGTGGAGGCGGCAGGACGCAGCTTCTCTGTAAATGGATTGTACAGCTCAAGTGCCAAGTCCCATTAAATCCCTGAGAGCACCTCGCTCGGCTCGTGTCTGCTGTTGGCGCGGGGAGGGAGGGACGGGAGCTCCGGGATCGCGCCCGGGCACGGAGCGCGGGCGCCCGGGGGCCGGGGTGTCCTCCTCCCCGCCGCTGGCTCCCGGCCCGGCTCTCCCGCCCTGCGGCCCGGCTGCGCTAGACTAAACACGGCGGCAGCTCCCGGTTTCCTCTCCTTCCCCCTCTCGGCACCTTCTCCAGCCTCCATCCGGCCCCACCACGCAGCTCCCGGGACTTGGAAGCAACGGGACGGCTCCGAGATGGAGCGCGGGGCGGGTGCGGAGCTGGCGCTTAGTGCCACTGTCACCCTCGGCGTGCAGAGATCCCTAGGGCTGCTCTGTCTACCTGGATTTTTCCAGCTTGTCCTTATCCCATGGCCTCGGGAATGGGAATATTTGTGCTTGAACACTGGCCACTCGTGTCCACGGCCAGTGCAGGGCAACAGGTCCTGGCGCGGGGAGGCAGCCGGACGTCCCGCTGGCAGAGCCACATCTCCCGGGCCTCGCACGTGGAGGCTACTCTGCTAAATGTGTGTTGGGAAGAGGGATGGATGGAGGGTTGGATGGGTCGATACATGGACGGGGGTTCCGGTAGATGAGTGTAAAAGTGGGTGAGTGGATGGACGGATGGATGGACGGAAAGGGACTTCATCCTCACGTGCCGCGGAGCCCTGGACACGGTACCTTGACTCACCTTCACCAACCCGTGGAGCTGGACACGTCATCAACCCAATGTTGGGAAGAGGGATGGATGGAGGGTTGGATGGGTCGATACATGGACGGGGGTTCCGGTAGATGAGTGTAAAAGTGGGTGAGTGGATGGACGGATGGATGGACGGAAAGGGACTTCATCCTCACGTGCCGCGGAGCCCTGGACACGGTACCTTGACTCACCTTCACCAACCCGTGGAGCTGGACACGTCATCAACCCAACAGGTCTCACACCACTGCCGGCCCCATGTGCGGCCACGTCAGCCGCCGGCGGTGCCAGGGCCGCGTCACCCCAGATCCTCTTGGAGCAGGATGAGGAATGACCCCGGGGGCCGGGCCGGGCCCTGCGGGGCCTCGAGCTCCCCCAACCCACCCTGCATCGACCACGTGCTCGGCTGGGCCCTGCGCCCTCACCCGGCCCGGGGCTCCGGGGCC
>NW_010581773.1:5209-16381 GCF_000705375.1 Tinamus guttatus | reverse complement strand
GGGACGGCCCCACGCGTCACCGCAGGGCCCCCGGCGTCAGGACACCCAGCAGGAAAATCCAACCCCGGAATAGAAAGGAGGACGGAGGGGGGTATTTTTAACCCCGGGAAAGGAGCCCGGCGCTGGGGGGGCTTTTGCTGCCGCCCGATTCGGCTCCGGGCAGCTCAGACGCTGCCACCGCCGCCCCAGGCCCCGGCGCCCCCGGCCCCGGGCCTGCCACAGCTGCCCCAGGCCCTGGCGCCCGCGGCCCGGGTCCAGACCGACCTTGTAGCCGTCGCTCCAGGTGCAATGTGGACGCGTCCGTGTGTCCCATCCGGGGTGTATTTGAGGGGGGGACACACGATGATGAGAACGAGCCCCAGAGCTGAGGGGCCCATGGGCTTTTCCTGCCTTGGAAGCGGCCTCAGAGCCACCTTATCCCTTAACATGAATCTTGAGTGAGTGCAGAGATAGCCCTTATCTTACATAAAACACGGGATTAAGAGCGCTGGAAAGATCCCTCTTTGTCGATAGGTTTCTAGGTATCTCTAGGAACCTCCCCAGAGGTGTCTAGGGGTTTGGTTTGTGAGGGTGGGTTTGTACCAATCCCTGGGATGTGACTTGGCTTTCGGGAGCAGGGAAGGTCCATCCAGGCCAATGTTGGCCACCGGCACTGGAGCTGCTGTCCTGACCAAGCGTCTCTCTGTTCCCTTGGAGGGCCAGGAAGCAAACGGGCACTTTGGGGCCTGCTTCACCCACAGCAGGTTCCAGGCTGCCCTAAGGAGGTGTTTGGGGCTAGAAGACCCCGTTATAGGAATGGCTCCTCCTCGCCCGCAGCTGGGAAAGGAGGCCCAAGGTCCAAGGGAGACGACGGCAGCAGCCGGTGAATCCACGGCCACGTGGAGAAGCTCCAGGCACTTCCTGAGGGCAGCTGTGAGGAGCAGAGCCAACAAGAGCCCAATCTGGAACGATCCCATCCCTCAACACAATGTCCCCATCGAGAGCACCTCTTTTCACCTAGTAGCGATTCGTAGCCTCAAGGTCCTTCCGGCCTCCTCCCAGCTAGGACAATGTGCAGACATTGAGGGGACCGTAAAAAACTTCCCTTTTCTCCCCCTTGATTAGTCCAGCTTCAGACTGGGGGAGGCCAAACCAAGACAAACTGGAAACACCTGTGGGTGCCCCCAGCTGCCCCATATCCCATCCCGAGGCGGCGTCTGGGCTCGTGCGGCCTTCGCTCCATCCCGCTTTTCCCTCCTCCACGGCCCACGCGGAGACCAGAAGCAGCTCCATGACCGCCAGGGCCGGGGGCTCGGAGAGCTCTTGGCAGCCCCTTCAAGTCTGGAAAGAGCTGCGTTTCCAAGCCAATTTATTGCTGCTGCTCTTTATTTTTTACCCAGGATGAGAATAAAACGCATCCAAGAAGGGGTTTCTAGGCTTGAAAACCCCCCGGGGCTCCGTCTGCCCCATCAGCCGCTGGCCGGGCGCCACCGCTCCTAAGACGGGCCATAAAACCGGGGGCTTTCGCGGCGTTTTCCGAGGCGAGATCCCCGGCGCTCACCCCCTTCCAGACAGGGAAGGCGAGACGGAGCGGGGAGCTTGGCAGGAAGACCAGAGACTTCCCGGCAAAGGGCTGGGAGGGAACGACGGTGCCGCTGGATGGGCCAGGCTGGAAAGATCCGCTCGGATCCATCCCCACAGGAGAGGCCTCTGCAGGGAGCAACTCGCTGGCCCCAGGTTCTCCCCATTGAAGGATCTCACTCGTTTCGGTCCGAGGCAGCATCTTCTATGTCTCAAACTGGAGCTTCCCCCCTGCTTCAGCCTCTCGCCCCTTGCCCAGGAGGCCTCGGCCTCGCGTGTCCCTTCCCAAGGCACATGGTGGCCTCCAAACGCAACGTTCCTGCCAGCCCGTGAGCTCCGGGAGCTGCTTCTGCCCACACGTGGGTTGTTCTCCCTCAGGATAACGTCCAAATCCTTCCAGGAGCTCGGTCACACGCTGCCCCTTCGCAGGCCTGGTTTGGTTGGGGCAGAGCTCAGGAGGCCAAGGGGACCCATCCCAGAATCCCAGAGTGGGTGAGGGTGGAAGGGACCTCCAGGGATCACCCAGTGCAGCCCCTGCCCCAGCAGGGACACCCAGAGCACGGGGCACAGGGTGGCATCCAGGCGGGTTGGACATCTCCAGAGCAGGAGCCTCCACAGCCTCTCTGGGCAGCCTGTGCCAGGGCTCTGGCACCCTCACACCAAGGAAGTTCTTCCTCACATGGACATGGAGCTGCCTGGGCTTCAACTTGCACCCATGAGCCCTTGTCCTGTCCCTGGCCACCACCCACAAGAGTTTGGCCCCATCAGGCCTCCCACGCACCAAACCGCATCGTGAGGCAGCTGAGGACGACACAGAGGTGAGAAATCGCAGAGGGAGGTTTAGTCACGGATAACGCTCCGGGCTCTCATCCCACAGGGCTGCATCCGTGGCCACCCACCCTCCAAACCATCCCCTTACGACACGCTAGAAACGGGTAGAAAAAAGTAAACATCAGGCAAAAGGGTCTAAACACAAAGGCCTTTGGCCTCGGGTCGGGCTCCGGCGCCACCTCCTTGCGAGCGCCGGCATCCTCAGCCCTGGCCTCCAAAAACCGGGAGCGAGGAAGAGGGCGGGATGAAGCTCGGGAAGCGCCGGAGGCCCCCGGGGCCTTTTCTGCCCCGTCATGGGAGGTGGAACGGCGACTTCGTGCTCCCGCTTGCCCTACGGGTGATGCAACCGCTCCCTGAGTCACCCGCTGTCACTTCCTGGGGACACCGAGGCCTTTGTTTGCCACCCGGGTGCTGATATCCCCCGCGGGGACATTTCCAGGTGAAGCCTGAAGAAAAACCCCCCGTTAGGTTCAAGGTCTTCCCTTCTCCCGCAAGCCAAGGGCTGCTCCGTGTAAGAGGAGACGGGGTGGCCGCCCATCACCTCACGCGGGCCAAGGAGCCGTCGCTCACTTGTGTAATGGGGGTTGATTCTCCAGCCTCGCAAGGCCCCTTTTCTCCTTTCCCCCCGGGGTATGGGCTTTAGCTGCTCCATGTTTTTCCTGGATAATTTCACATAGAAACGCGGCCACGATGGAGTAGCCTCCTGGAGAGCCAAAGCCAACGGGCAGCACCCGGAGCAACGCGAAGGAACAGCAGGGCCTGAGGCCAAGGGGGTGTCCGGGTGGGAATGGGGGGATTCCGACCTCCCCGTGTCCGACGGGTCTCCAAAGGGAAGGAGAAACCCGCGGGAGGAGGCCCCGGGCACGGGCCGGCAGGTTGGGGATGGCTCTTTTCCTTGGAGCCCAGCAAGGACGTGGGTGACAGCAGGACTGGCCCGGCGGGTTGGGATGGAGCCATGCGCTGGCTCCGTGCCTGGATTTGCCATTCGAACGAAGGGCTGAAGGGAGCCAAACAACAGCGCAACCTGAAAACCCAGGGAAGGGAGTAACCCAAGCAGAGCCGAGGGGGGTTTGCACAACTCCGAGCCCTGTTTAGACAGTCTCCTTCCCTACCCACAAACACAAAACTCGGCAGGAGTCCAAGGGCACTTCAGCTGCCACTAAAAAAGCAATTTCTACAAACCAGGTGTGAACAACGGTTGTGTTTTGCGGGATCTTCCATTATTTTACCCCATGCCTAGGAGAAACTGGCCCATGGTGGTTTTCCAAGGGCTGGAGAGACGCCAAGTCCTGCAAGTGAGAGGCATGAAACCTCTTGTAGGAGGTAGGGTTGTCTTGGACCCTTCCTTTTGGGTGGGTAAGGGAGGCAAAACGCCATCAGAGCAACAGTAACCAATGAAGGCAGCTCTGGAGAAGGAACCTGGATGGTTGAGGGTCAAAACTACCTTCCCAACCAACGTTCCCAAAGGGACATCTTGAAATGGGGGTGCCCAAAAGCCTTGGAACAGGAGGGCCGGGATGTGACCTGCGTCTGAGCGGGGGGACAAGCTCATGTCAGAGACACAACCCAGCGAGTGCAAGGACCAACACCTGGACCACGGCCAATCCAGGAGATCCGTGTCCACCACGGCTTCCTTCGCATGGGCAGCTCCAGGGAGGGCATTTCCTCAATACGGGAGAAATTTATCCCACTTGTAAAGTGAAAACCAACCTGCTCCTTCCCCGGGTCTTGCAGGCTACCCCGGGCCTTCGTTTCCACCCCCAGGCCAGTATTTGTGATACCCTCTGCCCTCCAGACCATACCTGCTGCAGAGATGACTCAGCCACTGCTGCTCCAGCTGCAAATTGCCACACAAATTGCACTCTGAGGAACCCCAAACTCGCTATTGATTTATCTCATCTCCCTTCCCTTTCTCCCGAGCTGTTAAAACGCCCAGAAGATGCTTCACAACCAGCTGGGGAGCCCCAACAGGATGAAAAGAACTGAGGAGTAGATGGGTTGAGAAGATGAGAGACATTCTGAGACTCTCAGAGGGAGTTACCTCCACTTGCAATTTAGAAATCCAGGAATATACAAGTAAATACCCAGAGGATAAACAACCACCACCTGCCTGTGTGCTCAGCACACAGGGGGATGATTTGGGTGTTTTTTCCTGCTTACTGAGTCTCAAAGCACTTTGTGGAACACTTTTCCACCCAGACACAGCAGCAGCAAGCAAAGCTCTTGCTTTCCAAGAAAACAACCACGTGTGTAGTTATTCCTGCCAAAGCAGAGCTGCTTGGACCTTCCAGAAAATCCTTAATGAAAGCGAAATCCATCGGCAGGGCCACTTAAAACAGGAAGGGGAAAATAAACAAATAAATAAATCTTAGGACTTACCGTACAGGTGATTTACAAGAGAGGAAAAAAGAAAGATGCCACCAAAAGGAATTGGTCTCTTTATTCCCAGTTGTTCAAGGATTTTTGTTTGGTTGATTTGCTTTTACATTAGAACCTTGGCTGCTGCCTAAGATGGTGCAACAGTGAAACGGCAGATTTTAAGAAAGCAAATTATCAAGAGATTTGGATTTTCAACTCAGGTTACTGATCCATGTGCATTTTCCTAATATTTACTTAACCTTATGAATGGACACGTTGGACAGAGGAAGCTTTTCTTGAAAGATTCAAATCAAAATCTTTATGCTACCATTCACAGGGCTGAATCCCACCACAGACATCCCTAGGGCTTCCCTGAGCTTCTTCGCAATTCCACATTTCCGCTATTTTAAATACAAAATTCCGGGTGGAATTATAAACAGACAACCCCTCCTTCCTCCACGGTCTTAGGAACTGGATCAGACACCTCAGAGGATTCCAGGTCATGGTTCAAATCACAGTGCTCAGACTCACCGTCCCTTTAACACCCAGCTCCTTGGAGGTTGCTGTTTTGGGGTAAAACGCAACATCTTCCATGCAAGGAAGACTGGAATTTTAGCTCTGATGATATTAATGTCACCACCAACATTCCAACCACCAAAGCACAAAACTGATAGATTCTGGGAGGATCCCCCAGGGGGAGAAATCTCAAAATCCAAAGCACAACCCAGCGCTTACCTTTCATGTGGGGGCAAATCCCAAAGGGATCTGCTGCGTTTCTACACAAGGGACAGGACTTTGTCCCAGCGATGTGGCTTCACAGACGGGCTGCTGCAGGACAGCAATCCTGCCACTTATTGCACATAAAACCAAGTGCTCACCACAGTGGTGGCTCTCAACAAGTGCAGAAACCTGCTCTGAACGTTTCCCAGACGTCACCATCTGAGGACACCGTCTCTAAATCCCTTTGCAGGCAGGGGAGAGGCAGAGGGGAGCTCCCAGGACACATCCTAACAGTGACATCTAAACCAGGATGGAGAAATCACGCTCCAGGAGTATGTATTTCCCTCCAGTGACTGCAAAGGGAGATGTCTTTAGCCAGAGACATCTAAAATTCGGGAAAATTAACCCAAAGAGCGAGCCTCTAAGGGGATGACACCCCAGCAGGGACTTAACTCCAAGCCAGGGCTACAACTTGCCCAAGTCTCTCGTTGCTAAAGCAATCGCCGATGGAGAAGGGGTGCCAAGTGCTGTCACACGAATGCTATTTACACAGCTTGCTTAAATTAAGGGTGGTTTCTTGTGGGGAGGTAGACGAGAAAGAGACAGAGGCTTCGTAGCGCGGGACCTGCAGGTCCCCCCGGGCCCTCCGTGGTCACCTGGGGCCCCGTCAGTTGTAGGACAGGTACTGGATGAGCCGCTGGGGGATGTTGAGCTGCGCGATCTTCTCGAGCGCGCGCCGCCCGGCCGCCTTCCGCACCGTCACCCTGCAGAGCTGCGACAAACTCAGCGGCGTCTCTGGAGCGAGAGGGGACCCGGAGGGGACCCGGAGTCACCGCCGGAGCCCGGCGGTTCCGTAGGGTCCTCCCGAGAGGCGTCTGCTGCTCCTGGATCCCTCCCTCCTTCCTCCACAGGGATCCGGCCACGGGGGCTCGGGAGCTCATGGGCACCCCCGGGGCTTTGCTGGGGCTGCGCGGAGTCTCCGCAAAGCCAAATAAAGGAATAAAACCTCCTTCTCCTCTGCTGCCCTGGTTTTTCAGCTGAGGATTGCACGAATCCTTGTCACCGAGGGCTCCCTGCACCTCTCTAAGGCCTTTCCTGAGAGCCCCCAGCCTCCATCCCAGATGCTGGCACATGTGAGCACGGAGTGACCAGGAGCCCCGTTGCTCTGGAAGCCACCAAGGCTAGAAAGCTACTGCCTCCATCCCCACCACGATCTGCTCCCAGCCTGAATCTAGCCCTGGATCGAACGATGCAAGTTAAAAACAAACTAAAGAGCTAGTATTAAAAGTTAGCCCAGTTCCCTTGGAACAGCCTGTGTTGAAAAGCAACTGGGCAGGCATTTCTGATAGCAGAGGGGGCAGCAAACTCTGGCAAGATGCAGTCATATTTATGGGCATGGGGGATGCAATCCCTTAACCCAGCCCAGCTGCAGCCAGCACGGCTCAACTTCTCTGAGAAAAGAGAAATAGTTGAGAGAAGAGGCTGCTACACAGAGAGCAGCAGCCAGAGAAGGGCTGTAGGGACTTGCCACACAAATGGAGCTGGATTCCTGGTGCAGGGGGTCGTATCTCACTCACTCTCATAGTACTCAAAGCACTTGGCTGTGGGGCTGCTGCTCCAGGTGTAGTCGGACGGTTTCTTCCCGCGGTTGTCCCTGGCGTAAATGTTTCCTCCGAATTCAATCAGCATCTCCACGAGGTCGACGTTCTTCACTTTCGCCGCGTGGTGCAGGGCCGTCTCGTGGAGTTTAGCAGCGTTCACGTTCGCCCCTGGAAACGGACAGAAAAGGAAATCTGCTCCTGAAAGGCCTCGCTTGACCCAGCCAGGAGGGACGAGTTGGCTGGAGAATAAAAGGGCTGTTAAAACAGCTACGAGGGCCTAAAATGATCCAAACAGGAAACCAAACCCCCGAGCAAGCTCTCTGTGCTGGCAGCGCGTGCGTTTTCTTCCCTGGCTTTCTGTTTTCCTTGCACAGAAAGGACTTTAATCCACGCTACAAGGTGAATAAGCAGCTGTGTGCTTCCCGAATCCGTGCGCTTTCCGAAGTCGGCAGAGATTCCCAGTCATCCCGACCATCTGAGATCAAGTCTTAGGCACAGATATTTTGGCTAAGGATAAGAATTGCCTCTGTAAGCTGATAGCAGAGGGCCCTGCTAATATCCCACAACTGCTTGTGTTCCTCCTCTCAAGCTGATTTTCCAACAGAGGTGAGGAAAACCCCACAGAATTCACACAATTGACTTTAAATACATCCATCTGCACAGGTCACGCTGGATTCTTCTCATAATTAACAAAAAGAAATGGGTGATCAATTAATCTCAGGTGAGGTGCCCGGTACAGGCAACTGGAGGGAGGAGGCAGGGAACCAACGAGCTGAGCTGGGTGATTTTAGATATTTAACGTTCAACATGACAAATGCCACCCTAGGCAAGACCATTTCCTGCTAAGGAGAGGCAAAAACAAGAAGCCCAATTCCAGATTCCTCCAACACAAGCAGCAGTGAAACCTGAAGCAGAAAATAGCTGAATTCCCACCAAACTCTCCTTGGCAAAGCACTAGCCAGGCCTCCCAGGGGCATCATCTGAAGCCACCTCTTGTTTTCTGTACAACATCAAACCCTGACATCTCTGTGCTGTCCAAAACCACACGACTACGTGGCCAATGCTGAACCTACACACACCAGTTGATAGTAATTCCAGGAGGAAGTTGAAGCACTGCTCCCAAGGGCTGAAAAACTCTGGTTTTCTATTAAAATAAGGGAAGGAGATATTGCTGGGGGCGTCATACACTGGCTATCGACCTGCGTGTGCTGAGAAGGGCCCGTGTGTTTGCTGGGGTGACACCGTGGCTGCCCTACCTGCCTTGAGCAGCACCTTGACGCAGTCCAGGTGCTCCCGGGCGCAGGCCACGTGCAGGGGCGTCCCGAAGTGGCAGTCGTGGGCCTCCAGGTTGGCTCCGACGTCGATGAGGAGCTGCACGCACTCTGGGCTGCCTTTGGGAAGGGAAAACGGGCATCAAGAGAAGCCTGGCTCGAGCCAGAGGCCCCTCACGTGCTGGCATCAGCCCGAGGAGCTCCTCAATACTTGGGTGATGGCTGCAAAGATATAAATGCTGAATATGAATATGTTTCATTTCCCTGCAACCTCTGAAGAAAGCACGGGATGCCTCATTGCTTAAGTCTGCCAAAAAGCCACGGGGCGAACGGGGGACTACGACAACAGTGCCCCTCTTTATAGGGGAACGGACCTCACGGAGAATAGAAATATTCCAGCGACTCCAGGCATCAGCAGACATGGATGGATGCAGGATACACATGGTCTGAGCCCAGCAATGAGTGCAACTCGTCTCACCTCGGATGAGGAGGAACAACAGGGATGATGAGGGGCCTGGAACATCTGCCCTATGAGGAGAGGCTGAGGGAGCTGGGCCTGTTCAGCTGGAGAAGAGAAGGCTGAGAGGGGACCTGAGCAGTGTCTAGAAGTACCTCAAGGGAGGCAGTGAGGAGGATGGGGCGGCCTCTTTTCACTGGTGGCCACCGACAGAACTAGAGGAAATGGCCACAAACTGAAACACCAAAAGTTCCACAGGAACTTAAGGAAAAATTTCTTGCCAGTGAGGGTGCCAGAGCACTGGAACAGGCTGCCCAGAGAGGTTGTGGAGTCTCCTTCTCTGGAGATCTTCAAACCCGCTTGGACGCAGTCCTGTGCCACATGCTCTAGTTGACCCTGCGTGTGCAGAGGGGTTGGACTGGGTGATCCCTAGAGATCCCTTCCAACCTTCACCATTCTGTGATTCTATGAAAGGCTGCAAAGCTACTGGTTTGCCTCCAGGTTTTCTAACAGTGCTGAGGAGCTGACGTTTATCTGCCCACGATCACATCCCGTGCCTGTCATGTGGGATAAAAGCACCCAGATCCCTTTGAACTCGCCGTGGCACCCGGCAAATAAAGCAGTGTCCTGTGCTGGGCGCTTTTATCCCATTGGCAGAGACGGCTCCCGAGCAGCGAGACCCACGGTCGCTTTCAGATCCTTGGGAATCGCTGGGAATTCCGGGGAGTGCGGGCGGGCTCACCGTTCATGCAGGCCTCGTGCAGCGGCGACGCGGTGAAGAGCGGCGGGTTCACCTTGGCGCCGTGGGACAGCAGCACCTTCACGCACTCGATGCTCCCCGAGGCGCAGGCGTCGCACAGCGGGGTGCTCCCGTCGATATTCCTGGCATCCACCTGCAACGGACGGAGGCGCTCATGGAACACGGCCGCTCCGGCTTCCTTGAGCTCCCGGTTTTCCCAGGAATCCGCCTTGCAGCGCTCCCAGGCAGGGATGCACGGGAATTTTGCAAGTAGCCGTTACGGTTTGGGATGTTATTCCCTTCCCAGGGTTTTCCTACTGTTCTCCTGGTGAACTTGGCAAGCTCAGCGCTGCAGCCAGAGCGGCACGACTGCTCCTTTGCATTCTGCCACAGGAGCACATTCAACCAAACTGGCTCATTTTGCACCAAAAAGGTGCCCAGATTTACTCTGGGCTCAGTTGCCTTTAGCACGTGAGAAGATTTTTTCTTTCTCCACAGTAAAATTAATAAAAGTAAAGCAAGAATAAATAGAAGCCCTATAGGAACCCAGTGTGTCCCCTGCTCCTCTCCCAGCCACCCTGGCCCTGGTGAAGAGCGCCCAAGGTGACCAGGCCTCCCTCCCAAAGGCAGGGTGAAGAAGCCGAGGGCTCCAGGGAGGGAATCCTTGGAATAAGGTGGGGATCCGCCTCCTTGGAATAACGCGGGACGCGAGGAGCCGGGCACGGACCTGGGCGCCCGCGGCCAGCAGCAGCTGGACGCAGCGCGTCTGCCCACGCAGACTGGCCTCGTGCAGCGGCGTGATGGAGTCGTAGGTGACGGCGTTGACGCAGGCGCCGCTCTCGATGAGCTGCTGCAGCTGCAGGGCCTCCCCGCGCCGCGCGGCCTCGTGCACCGGCGTCCGGTCAGCCCAGAAACCTGCAGGGAGGAGGAGGAGAGGCAGGAGATTAAGGAAAAAGGGAAAAAATCAGGATGGATGAGCTGTTGAGATGGAGGAAGGGCAGCTCGGCCAGGAGGGGAGCTGCAGCTTGGAGGATGGAGCGAGCGATGGTGAATTAACCACTTCAGTTTTCTGGTTCCGACCACGTTTAGGACACGGATGTCTCTCAGGATCTGTGCCACACTTTGCAGTCCTTGCTTAACCCTTTATCCAAGCAGAAACCAGCACTAGCACTCGGAGAGTCAGGTCCAGACTCATCCTACCAGGGTCTCAGCTATTTAGAGGCACCGTCCCTCCTGGCTCCATCTACAGTCCCTGGGAATGGAAACCCGCAGAGGAAACTTCATCTAAAATCTCTCTCCCGGTTCCTCTCAAAGTCCAGAAGGTTCCTGGAGAGCATCCGGGCCGGTTTCTTGATGTGGATGATAACGGAGCCGCCAAGGAGAGGCTCTGCCGGGCTGCCCACGCAGCAGCAGGGAAGGACAGGTCCGAGACAGGAGCGTCGAGGGCTGCGCCGGGGACCGGGGACGGAGCAGGGCAGGGAACGGGGCGGACGTCACCCGGCCTGGAAGGGGGTCCAGCGGGAAGGTCTTGGGATCCGCAGGCTGCGGAGCGGCGAGGAGCTGGAGCAGCTTGGGCGGCGTTTAACGGGGACGCGAGGCCGAAAGCAAACGGGGGAGCTGCAGGGGGGCCCTCGC
>NW_010581769.1:3001-14278 GCF_000705375.1 Tinamus guttatus | reverse complement strand
ATAATATCCCAAGAGTGGGGGAGAACCAACGCATGCTGGAAGGGGATAACGGAGAACCATGGACCAGCTGCTGGGGCAGGGGGAACAGGGCCCGCTCGTGGTGTCCTCTGCTTCAAGCATCCCCCTCCAGGAGTGAGGGGGGCTGGTGCTGGGTACGAAGGCTCCAAGAGTTTTTCCCTGCTCAGCTCCCGTTTCCTTCCAGCACTGCCAAAAGCACCGGGGGCCCAGAGCTGTCCCCAGCTTCTCAGGAGGAATGCAAAAAATTGCCAAATTATTCATAGAGACACAGAAAAGAGCTTGGAGAGAGGCGGCTCCTGCAAGGGGAAAGCAGAGGTGAAGGGAAGGAAGAAAGTGATTAGCGTAACAGGAGCATTAAAGGGAGCAGCTCTCAAATAGCCATGAAGCCACCCCAAAACCTGCCTGCCAACAGCCTAGTTTGGGAACCAAAAAGTTCTTTTTAGAGCAGCTCTGCGAGGAAACACGTAAGAACCGAGCAAGAGGAAGAGGGCAAAAGCCGCAAGGATGTGTTTCTTGACACTTCAGCTTAGAAACAAATGCACCAAGTAGCTAAAACAGCAGGGGACAATCCGTATCGGGCAACAGCTCCCTGTGTCCTTCCCTGCGTGATCCTTCAAGCTGTCACCCATCTCCCAGCCCTGAAGCTCGAGCTTGCACAGCCTCACGGGCAGATGCAATAAGGTAGCAGAAGAGAAGCCCACAGGCTCATTGCATATATAGAAACGGCCTCCAGCACTCAAAGGTCCCGAGGTGAAAATTTAGTTATTGCCCCGGTGGTTGCTGTGTGCGAGCGAGCAGGAGCTCGCACGCTCCTCGTTTCCCCCAAAAGCTGCTCGGTCCCAGGCCTCCTTCCCAGGCACTGCCAGCAGCTGGCACAGCAGAGGCTTTTCTCCCCCTCCAGTGCTGAAGACGGTCACGAGGCCAGGAAGGAAAGCAGGCAGATCTTACGTAACCGCCAGTCCGCGGCCGGCTCCTCGCACACATATATTATTTGGAATGTCTTAGATAACTCGAGCTTAAATATTTCAAGCAAGCTGCTCCCTTGCCATTATTCTCTTCCGCCTCACTGGGCCACTCGACATGAAAGCCGGAGATCGGGAAGGGGGCGAGGAGCGGCAGCAACCAAGAATTGATAACGACATGAATATTTATGGAGTGCATTCCCATTCCGTGCTCCTAATAGTCCTGAGGGGTGGGATGGAACGTCCCTTGTGGGCACAGAGAAAGTAAACAGGCAAATTATCTGGCCAAGGAGAGATGCCAGAGGAGGTGGTGAAGGTCCACCAGGGCTGGTGAGATGGGTGAGGACAGGGACAAGTTGCGTGGCTGGACCCATGGCCTTAGGAACGTCAGCAACAACAAGGTCGTGGCAGATAGGAGCCCAGTGCACATCAGAAAGCCCAAGTGCAAGCAGAAAACCCACGGCCCCTTGCTGAGCAGAAGACAGCTCATGAGCCAACCTCTGCAACTCACTGCAGGCTGGGAGAGAAATGTTCTGCTAGGTTTGTTGCATCCACTCTTCCCACCACTGTGGAAAAAAATAAGACCCTAAAGTTCAACAGGCCTCGTGCAGCCCTTGGTAGAGCTCAAAGGTGCCAACAGGCAGGGAGAGACACATTAACAGGGTCAGGCAACCTGCCCAGACCTTCATCCGTCTTTAAGGCCAGCCCAGCTGTCCACAGAGATCCCTGGGTTACTTTGGATCTCTTTGGATTTGGTACTCACAACAATATTGCAAAAGTAAGCATTGAATTCACATATCCAGGTGGTGTTCAGGCCACCCAAAGCATCACCAAATAATTCAATCCTTAAAAATGAAAATAATAAGGACACGGTTTCTCAGAGCTTTGCTAAAGTTGGGGCACTGACCAACCCCGAGGTATCAAAGGCCACCACGAGAGATGTTGGAGCTCTCAGGAAGACTAAGATGGTTGTAATATGGTTGGCAGCAAATCCAGGCACCAGAAGAGTCTAGCTTTCACTGCCACCGATTTCTTCCTCCTACTGGACTCCATACCTCAGTTTCCCCATCTGGAAACCTAGCTCTGGGCTCTTGGATGAATGCACAGCCAGTTGGCCATGACCTAATTTTAGGCAGAGGTTCCCAAGCTTAGGATGCCATGAAAGGTCCTGATCCATGAAGGACATGGTCAGAAACCTCCTCAGAAAGTCACATCCCCTGGAGATGCCCCTGATCTGGCTGGTCACTAACACCCTGCTTAAAGCAGCCTCACTCACCAAGTGGGACCAAATCATCCTCAAGAGCACAGGATGCTCCAGGACTGCTTTAGGTGTCCCACACATCCCTAGGAGAGACAAGGCTCTCCATTACAAGGAGATGGAGAAGGGGACGCAGAGACTGTGGCCTTGTGGCTCTCAGAAGAGACCAATCAAATCAAGAAAACCACTTCCCCTCAGTGTGTTTCCTTGCAGACCTCACTCCCTGCCCCATCTCAGGGCCACAGCAGAGGCGTTTCTACCTCCTCTGCTCCCTGGACAAGATGCTGAGATCCCAACTGCTCTTTGGCAAAGGTTACAGCAGATGCCAGTGGTGGTTCCTATCACCCCTCATCCCGGGCTGCCTCCTCGGACACCTCCAGCACCATCTTTTGAGCTTCCAGTCGCACCACACAGGCTGTGCTCGCAAATCCCTAAGACCTCTGGGACATTTGCACACCACGGCTGCACCTCTTACCACAGGTCCCATCCTGCCACCTGCCCAAGGTGCAAGGAGGTGGCCCCAGAGACCATTTCTCCTCCCTGGTCACCTTCCCTGTGCAGCTGCCATCCCAGCAGATGCTCTTCCTACATGGAGGAGGCCAAAATGGTCTTTCCCAAGAAACAAAAAGTCCTCTGCTTTGTCACCCTGGAGAAGTCCCCAGCTGAAAAGCAGCAGCGGTGACTGGTAGACTCTTGTGATGATGCATAGGGACTTCAACCTACACATTTTGGGGAGATTTCCTACCAGAGCATGACCTCTTCCCCAGCCCTTTCGCCCCACAGAGAACTTTGCTTCTCCCCAAGGAGGCTCCTGAAGTGTGTCCCATGGCCATACCTCGGTGAGGGTGGAGGGGAAGGCCACCTCGTGCAGGTGGAACAGAGGGACGCACTGGAAGGTGACGGTGATCACGACGCCCAGGCAGCCCAGGTGCAGGCGGGCAGCCTGGAAGATGTCTGCGTTGAGCGACTCGGAGCACTCCAGCATCTCCCCCGAAGCCGTCAGCAGCGTCAGCGCCACAACCTGCCGCAGGGAGAGGACAGTGTCAATCCCATGAGCCCATCCCTCCTAGGAACGGCCTCCTCTTCCCCGTTCACCCAAAGAAAGACAGATGGGAACAGAAAACAGGAGTACAGAAAGAGCACAAAGTAGGGCAGCGCTAATAACTCTTGCATGCTCCTTAGGAGTCACTCTGGATTTATGTCCTAGGCTTCCAGAAGCAGCCCTCACCAGCAGGTACCTCCTAGGCCATCTCCAGGGCTTTGTATGCAGCATGTGATGTGTGGCTGGTCAGGAGCAACTGGCAGCCTCAAAGCGTTCAGGGGGAAGTGCAACCGGTTGGAAAATCCCAGGAACACCTGAATGTCTTTGCAAGACACCAGCAGACCCAGGTTCCTCTGAGACTTTGCTCCCTACGGAGCTTCATCCAGCCATCACCGTGGGACCAGGCGTTGGTGTTAGGCGGTGGCATAAAGCCCTGGCGATGCCACGTGGGACCGTGGTCCTCCATCCATCAAGCTTTTGGCAGCAATTTGGGACACCCACCTTGGATGCCAGGCTCCGGGTATAGACACGCATTCCCGTGCCCGCCTTACCTGGGTGGGGAGGATGCCATGCCGGATGCCGGTGTTGTGCGTCCCCGTGCCGATGACACCGGCCGCCGCCACCTCAGAAACGGCACCCAAACTGCAGGCAGACGAGCAAGCCAGGTGAGCATCCCAACTCCAGTGTCATCCCTCCAGTCGCATGGGTGCAAGGAGGCCACGCTGAGATGGGGACCCACCGCCCATCCCCTCGCTTCACCACCCAAGAACTGGAGATATCCCAAAGGGATGCCAAGCTAAGACCCTCCCACACACTCACTCCAGCTGCTAATTACCCTTGGCCATTAAAAAGCTGATTTCTAGCCTGATTTCATCTGCCGTCAGCCTGCTCTTCTGCCAGATTAAAGAGCCGCTGGCTGCCAGCCTCTCCAGCGCGCTGTGCACTGAGGAGGGCAGCGCTAATCTCTTTGGAGATGGAGAGAGCAAAGCTTTCATTTGTGACAAAAAAGCACTGGGGTTGCAACAAAGACAAAGGCTCACTCATCCCCATGGCAGAAGCGGACATCCCATCCTGATAGTCTCGACCTGAAGACCAAATTTCCAAGCAAACACCTCTATTATGCAGAAAAAGCTCCTCAAACATTGCTGTGTTGGCATGTCCCAGCACATAAAGTGGCTCAGTAATGAACAACAGGGAGAATACCATGTCACTCACTTGGCCAGGGCCAGCCCGTGCTTGCTCAGTTCAACGTTCAGATCCGAGAGGAAGATCCCACCTTCCACCGTCACTTGCTTCTTCTCCTTATCTACCTGCAAGAGGGGATGCAGGTGAGAGAGAAAGTTAGCAGACCTCAGTAGGGCATCTCCTCAGCAGATAAGGGCTATCCAGGAGATCTGGGTACTGTGATCTATGGCTCCATCAGGAGCTATCACGTCTCTCTCCAACCTTAACCCAACCCTCACTATCCATGGTGTCTGCGCATCATGTAATGCAAAGTTTTCCTGAGTGCAACCAGAAAGAGCTTTGTCCTGCTTGACGTTAAGCATGGCATAGCATATGACATTAAGCATAGCAAATTGAAATGGAGTGATTTACCTCTCTCCTGTGGGGAGGCTTCCCACCTTACATAAGGGGAAAATCACAGACCACCAGCATCCACATGAAATGCTCCACGAGGCCACCATGCCCAAGGCTCTTTTGCTTGTCTGCACCAAGCAAGCCATATTGCACTCCCCAGGGCATCCTAAGAAAAGTTGTTCTGCTAGATTATCTCCTCTCCACCCAGCAGATCACGCTGCTATGAGGCCAACTTGTAGGGGCTAAGCACTTCCATCTCTATGAGCAAAAGCTAAGCACGGTGGGATCCTCTGTGGTGCAAAAACTGGACCTTCAAGGTAGGTGTCATCTCCTCCCAGGTCGTTTCGAGAGGGAACCCCCATCCCTTTTTATCCCACCACAGCTATGACGATGACAGTGCAATGACTCCCCATCCTTGGTGACTGCAGACAAAGGTGCCACCAAGTCTCACCTTGAGGATCCTGTTCATCTTCCCCATCTGGATCATGAAGTCATCAGTGCACGCGATGTCCGAAGGGGAGTGGGCACCCCCCACCACCTTCACCCTCTTGTTCCTCTGCCTGGCCATATCCAGGATCTGCAGAGACAACACAGGGTCCCATGGCCCCCTCAAAGACCAAGGAGCTTCCATAGGGGTGAGACTTTGGGATCTGGGGTTCTCTTAACCCTCTGAAGGCCCAAGTGATTAACCTTACTAGTCCCCTGGACTTCTTCTGCAGCCAAGGACAAGAAACTACCATCTCACAGCAATGAACAAATCTCACCCTTTTTTTACATCTGCTTTACACAGATAATTCACCCAGTGTCTGGGGCTAAAACCACTGCTGAAACCCAGACATCCCTGAAGGCATCAGCCCAAGAGAGGTGATGCCCATCAGAGGCTGAGGCATCCCCAGGGCTGAGAGAAGTGACATAGCACTTGCATGAAACTTCCCAGGGACCATCAGAATTTCCCTAGAGATGCCCAAATTTCCCTAGGCTAAACCCTGCCTCTAGCCCAGGGACAGGATGTTGGTTTTCTGCATCTTTCAGATGTTTGACACATCTGCATGGAGCATCCATTGGGAGGCAGTTTGGTAGGATGGACCAAATCCCAGCATTGAGCAGATAGCATAATCATGACTGAATGTGATGGAGCATTACAGCCCATCTTGGCCTCTCTTTTCTGCTAATTTCCAGTTTCTCTTCACTTCTGAAATCACCCGCCTTACCTCCCGGATCTCCTCCACCGACGTAGGCTGGAAGTACAGCTCCGGAGAGGAGCCATAGGTCTTGGCCCAGTTCTGGAACTTGACTCCTCCTTGACCATGAACCTAGATGAGGAATAAGAGCTGGAGCAGAGGAGCGCGAGCCCTGGTTTTGGGCACAGCCTGTCAAATCCATGGTCCCAGGAGACTTGGAGAGCCAAGTTTCTAAGGTGATTTGATATTTATGGATGCAGAGAATTCACCGAGGTGAACCCAGGTGGTCTCACCATGAGGATCCGACCTCAGTCCTGGAATCGGGAATGATGTGCAGGGCTCGACACCAAAATGAGCCCCCTCTGCAAGGACAGCCTGGTCCGATCCCAGCCCCATCCCCAACCCTCCTCCAGGGCCATCAAGGAGCAATTCGCGGCTCCTCCCAACGAGCAGTTTTGGAGCCCCCCGAGGCAGGGGGGAGGTCGCAGCTGCCTCGTTACTCATCGAGGTCCTCGCCCGTCTCCATCCCCGCTGGGCACGGTTAAACCCGAGCCTTTCACCCCACCACAAAGGCGGCGAAACCGGTTTATCGCACGGAAAGCACCGCGGGAGGAGGGGAAAGCACAAAGGCAAGAAAATGTGAAGTAGAGAAACAGCTGTTTGGTAAAACAGAAAATCCTCGGGGTTAGAAACCACTGCTGCTCACAAGCCAGCACCTGATCTTATATATGCAATAAAAAGCAACCTTTTGGCTTTCCTCCTCTCTTTTCCCGAATCTCTGCAGAGTGATGTTTGCAATTGAATAAAATGCGCAGGAAGGCTTCGGAGCAGCCCCCGACAGCGCTTCCCACCCCGCGCTTCCCCGCCGTCCTCACCATCCTGCCGGTGCCGAGCTGGGCGCTGCAGGGCCGGGATGCAGCAGGGCCGGATGCTGCGACGCTCCGAGAGCTGCTCCAGGCCCCGGGTCCAAGAGCCGCCCGAGGGGTAATGAGTAACAGCCCTCGCAGCGGGGGAGAGGGGCTGCGCCCTTCGCTCCGGCCTGGAAAACTGGGATCTGGACCCGGCTTGGGTGCTGTTTCCCATGGGAAAGCTACAAACACTGCAAGGCCGTGTCCTGCACGGAGCTGGTGGCCTAAAAAGGGGTGGCACCTCTGGGGGTGACACTGGGCACCCATGGGGTTTGGGTAGCGCAGGGTGCAGGGATACAACAGTACTTGAGCATCCAGTATTCATGGGACATCAGGATATTGCTCCCCGCCTCACTGCATCACGTCACCCCTTGCAAAACAGGAGCTGAAGGCTCCTTGCCCCATTTAGCCATAATCTAACTCTAAATTTGCTCTGTCCCCCGCTCCAAGGAGCGCCCAGCCAGCCAAAGGGGCTTCCAAGGGCTCTCCGGATCTCTGCCGAAGGACGGGCAAGGAGGGACAACTCGCAGGAGCTCTGCGGCACCGTGGCTGCGCTTGGGCGATAAGAACCCCCCCTTTCCCAAACCCTCCTTAATGAGATGATGATAACGATGCTGCCCAGATGGCTAATGCAGGCAAAGTGACCCCCAGGAGATCCACGCGGCAGGGATGGGGGTGCCACATCCCTGGAGGTGCCACCTCACCCTCCAAGGACACAGAACTCCTGAACGTGATAGAATGGGAATGCGATCATGGATGGGCCATGCAGGGTGCTGGGAATATCGCTTCCTCATTGCAGGAATTACACAGCCCGTGCAAAGACCCCATATCCCACCACTTTGCCAGCGGCCTTTGCATCCACTTCCAAAACTCCTTGGCCTATCAGCATCCAACAGCCCTTCTCCAACCCCGGCAACCTTTTCCCAGCTGCGTTGCAGCAAATTAATGAGCATTAATCCAAGATGACATCGAGCCCAGTGAGGTGCCGATAAGAGCAGTTTATCCGGTCCTTCCACCTCCACGTCTTTTCTCCTAAGAGCTCCGGGTCAGTGCATTGCGTTGCATAAACAGGCCCAAAGGTCACCAAAAATCACTATAAATAAATAAATAAATAAAAGCCCCACTCTCTCGTGACAGGTTTTGCACCCATCACAGGGGCAAAGTACATCCCTGATTACTCGTTAACGAGCATAAGGGGAAGGCGAGCAGGGCTGCAATCCCTGCAAGCCAGGGCAAAGAGATGGGGAGATAGGAATCGCAACCTGCTCCCACCCCTTCCCATGGGGAAGGGCCTAGGATCCTCCCACCTCCCTAGGGTGCTAATGAGCCTCCTAACGAGGCTTTAGGTGGTTTCTGGAGCGATTAAAGCCATTACACCCAGCTGGGCCACCCACAGCTGTTGCATCAGCCACCTCTCTGGTGCAGCAGGAGCAGGGTCCTCCTCTGGGTGTCTCCCCACTCGCCCATTTCCATGAAATCTGCAGGAATTTCTGTTTTTTTGCAATTACTCTCCTTGCAGTTGTATATCTGGACTATACCTTCCCAGGTTGCAATGCCTGCCGAAATTGCAATGCCCACCCAAATTCGTGCAACGCATTCCCAGGTTGTGCAATGCCTGCCTAAATTTCAGGGCGTTCCTGGATTGCAAAATCCATTTCCAATCTATTCCCAGACTGCAGCAGGGAAAACAGGCGCTTGGCTCCAGCACCCTGATGTTCCCAAGAAACCAGAGGGCCCGCAGCATTCCTGGGCCATCCCTGGCACCGGAGCTGCATCCCTGGAGCTGTAGGGAATGCGGAGCCCACATTGTGGAGCATGCCCGGAGTGGGAGCAGAGCAGCAGGATCTGCCTCCATGCTGGAAACGATACCCTGAATATTGGACGGCCTTTTCTTTTTTTCCCCCTTCTTTCTTCTCCGTTTAAAAATAAAATAGGCAAAATTTAATTACAGGCAGCTTTCATTCTTTATTTCGTGCTTTCAATCTCCAAGTGCCTTTTTTTTTTTTCCTTTTTATTATGTTTCTCTTTCTTCCCCTTGGCAGAGTTAATTGCTTCCCCTGCAAAACAGGGCCAAAGGCAGGAAGAAAAAAGGCTGGGGAGGAAGGGAGGTCAGGGCTGAGGCTGGGTAAACTCAGTGCCCCTGTGAGAATGGCAGGTTTCTTATAGGAAAACACGGAATATGGGATCCCCTCCTGCATCCCATGTCCCATCCAGCTGTTGTGCAGCTGGAAAGGTGCAAATAGGGGTTAAAGCCACCAGCTCCAGGGACAGCCCCAGAGCAAGGGGCACCAGCGGCCCTCGGTTGTGCAGAACGCGGGAGCCATTCCCATGATTTCCAGCCCCTTTCCATCCTTTCCCAAGGGATTTTTTTTCCCAGGATATTTCCTGCAGCTCGTTTCCCCAAGGACGGTGCAGAGGGTTTTATTTTTTCCTCCCAGCTGGGTGTGCAAAGACGCATTAGCAAGCAGCTTATAGACCCCGCAGCCGCTGCAGCCGCAGCCAATTACTCCCGGCGCTATCAGAAAAGCAATCAGGGGCGCGGGACGGATTGATGCCTTGCCCAGAGCGCGGGCTGCGCGGAGCTGCTGAGTCTCCATTACCCCGGGGACATGTAATGATTTCTCTTCCCCGTATTAATTCTTTTTTGTTCTTTATGCCGGGATTTATAGAGCCGAGATGCCATAGATCGTCTCGGCTTAAAAATAAAAGCTGCCTTTGCCGGGAGCCCGGGCGCTGCCAAGCAATCCTTGGACTTTCGGAGGTGCAAGGTCCTGCTGTCCCATTGCAGCGAGCCAAGCGCCGGGTGTTGGCAGCTGGCCCTGGCTCAGCCCTTCCTTGGATATAGCCCTGTGCCGAGCACGGGTTTATGGATTCACCTTTCACATAGTGCCCTGGGTCCGGACTCACGAGTGCCATTGGACTCCGGTGACCCGTGCCAGCCTGTGCTCCGGGGAATAAAGTGTCGGGAAAGAGCCGGAGCTCCCGGCCCAAGGATGCTTTCCGGGGTGGAACATTTCTGGGGGCTCATTAAGAGAGCAGAGGCCCCTGCTGCCATGCAAGCCCAGCCCTCCTATGAGACATCAGAGAATCCCCTTCCCCAGGTTGCTCTCTAGAGGCTGCCCAAGGGACAACAGAGCCTGTCCTGGGGTCACCAAAGAGTCCCCAGGGGGGTGGCTCCAGCAGCAATGTCCCCCCCGGTGGCGAGAGAAGACGTGGGCACCACATGGGTCCTCTTGTGCTTTATTGCCCAGTGGGTTAAAAGGCACCACGTGATTCCCAAGGCAGCGTTAAGTGCAATCATTAGTGTTCGAAACCCCACGCACGAGCTGGCCCGCAGGGTGCTCATCCCTGCTTCCCACAAATCCTCGGAAAACCAAAATCCTGAGCGGCCGAGCGAGGCCGGCGCCGCGGCCCTCACAGCCGGGAGATCTTGAGCGGCGCGGGGCTCTCGGGGAGCTTCTCCAGCCACTCGAGCAGGATGCGGTTCACCTCCACCGGCCTGCGGGAAGCACAGACGGGCATTAAAGTTACATCCCGGCTTGATCGACATCCCCTGGGCACCTCCCCATCCCAGCGTGATGCTCTGGGAAGGGGTTGAGTCCCGCTCTGAACCCTCGGGCACCCCGTCTCAGCACGGAGCATCCCGGCGCGGAGCATCCCCGCTCCCGCTTTACTCTCGTACCTGTCCATCTGCGTCCAGTGGCCGCACTCCTCGATGTGTCCCCGGCTCAGCTGCGGGATCTGCGGAGCACACGGGGGTCGCTTGGCGCCCCACTCATCGTCCCGCCGAGCTCCACGCGCAGCCCCGCTCCGCATGGCGCTTACCCACTGCTCCATGCCCTGCGACATTCCAGGCTGGAGCACCGGGTCCTTCCCGGCCGTGATCATCAGCGCCGGCATCATGATCTGTGGGACAGCGAGGAAGAGGGGCAGGCGAGGAAGGCAGTGGCCACACCATGTGCCTGGGGGCAGCCCAGGGGCCTCTGCTCTCCCCATCCAGCCTCCAAATCCAGGAAAGAGCCGCCTTATCCCCAAACGAAGCCCGGAGGAAGCCACTGCAGATCCCATCTCCCCAAGACCGGGATGGGGACCTCACATCCCCATCCCTCCTTCCCCTGCCCGATTTAATCCGTTTAATCCCGCGGGGGGCTCCGGAGCGGCGCCCACCTTCCTGTCCTTGGCCAAGAGCGACCAGCGCCAGTTGGGCCGCATGTTGCGGTACCAGTTCAGGGGTCCCCTGGGAGGGCAGCGAAGGGAGGAGCTGGAGCGAGCGGAGCGCACGCGGCCACGCTCCTCCCGCGGGGGCACCGGGAAACGGAACGGGGGGCAT
>NW_010581761.1:3832-16167 GCF_000705375.1 Tinamus guttatus | reverse complement strand
GCTCTTCCTCCTCCTCCTTTCCCCATCCGGAGCGGGATGGGCTCCAGGCACCTTCCCTGCCTCTTCCCTCCTTCACTCCAGCCCATGAACGTGGGCTGAGAGACCAGACTTGCCTGTAAAACACTCCTGTGACAACAGTGCCTCGCTGCCTGCACACAGAAAATATCCAAGGATTTCCGGAACTGCTCTGGGATGCACACGGAGAGGCAGCTTTGTTCTGTATTGCTGCAACATCCCGTTTGCTTAGGAATTTCTTAGTACTTTTTAGTATCACTGACCTTTTCACTCTTCTCTGCTCCTACAATGCACTGTCCCATTTTAGTTCTCTCTTACACTCACAAATGGAATTAGATCAGCAATGTCTCCTTGGAAATACTCAGGCTTTTCCCAGAATCTGTACATTCTTCACAGATTCTTCGCAGAATCATGAAAATAAAGTTAATACCAACTGAAATTCATATTTTAAACACTGTATCAGCACTGATGAGCAGGAAAGTTCTAACTATATTTACAGTTTAAAAGAAAATTCCTTCTGTTTTCTAGCAGGTAATCCTGAAGACTGGAGTGGCTTCAAAAGGGACTTAACTCTGGGATTTAGTTTAAAATTGAAAAGTATTTTTTCAGCATTCGATCACATTCACAGCCAAGTCAAACAATAACAAAAATATAATAATGTTGTATAAAATAAGACTCTGCAGCTATGAAGTAGGAGGGGAAGGTAATATTTGAGATATTCTCCTCTAAACCAGTGGTAAAGAACTGTGACATTCACTAAAAGCTGCAGGGTCAACAAACCTTGTGGACGATACTTCAGCTGCTCTGTGTCACTACCCATCATTTAAGCATCCTTTTTGCTTTACCCTGGCTGTTGGTGTCCAGGAACATAAGAGAATTCAAAGTTAATTGGAGCTGGGCTTGTATTTGGGGTTGGGAAAGGAGTGAAGACTTCCACAAGCCTTTTATAGTTGCTGGCCTGCAAGCACAGTACCTTATTACTATTTAATAATTGGAAAGGAGTCGCTCCAGTGCTTTAGTCCTGCTTTTTCCATTCCTGGCTTTGCTCCACTTTTCCTTTCCTACAGCAGATCTTTCCCTGTGTTATTTCCAGAATTAACAAACCCCATTCTTCCTCTACAGTCCTGTGTCTTTCTCTTATGCTTTCTGTTTATTAGCACTGAATAAATACTTGCAGTTCAGGTAAACTCATTCAATATAAAACCACCACACATTGCTCCCAGTATGATTTTTTCCCCTTTTACTATAAGATGAGGAATACAACTCAATTCCATAAAGTGTTTTGTATTTACAGCCTCCATTTCTAAAAGAAAGCGAGAAGGCAACTTACTTATTTCTTGTTCTTTTTCATTTTTTCTTTGTGCGATTTGCCTTTTTAACTTGTTTACATCAGCTTGAAAGGATTCAACAACACGCTCACTTTTTTCTACATCTATACATACTGCCTAGGAGAAAAACATAAAACAGACTTAGATTTTGCAAAAATACAGGAAAGACTTCTACAACAGGATTAACGAAGCTTCTAGCAGCCAAGGAGCTACTAGAAGCACAAAATTAGGAGCAGGAGTCAAATATATCAGATCACAAAATCCAATCTGAAGGTTAATATTTTTCTTCACTTGCCGTTGCCAACTTCTGCAAAATAAAAAAAAAGCATTTCCAAATAATTCATTAGGAACAGGAAAATTTTCATAAAGCTTCAAGTCTCTTCCATCAGGTGGGATAGTTTTGGATTTTCAGCTAGAACTCAAAACAAGCCCATAGCCATAGATATATTGGTGTTAGCACAATAATGATATTATAGCAGCATGATTTTAAAGTGCAACATAAAAGGCTCATGGATACGGCCCTATCTGGGGAAAGCAAGCGCTGGCACCACTGTCCCAAGCTGCTCTGCTGGCTGCTATCTCTGTTACATAAGTGAGGCCTATAGATTTTTATTATTTTTAAAATTTCCTCTATACTAACTGCGAAAGGAAGGCAAAATCTTCATTGAAAAGCCCAAGCTTAAAAACCATGCTGGAATTTCTTTTCAAATCCAAACACATTACACCATATATTGTTCAGTTCTTTAGAAATTAAATATTAGGCAGTATCATCATTATTATTATATAGCCGAATAATGCTAATAAAGGCTTATCTGCTTCTGGACAAAAACAAAACAAAAAACCCCAAACAACCATTATTTCCAGTCCCGTAACATCCTCTACTTTGAAGATAAGACTTGCCCATGTTAGCATGGGCATTAGATTTATTTTTAAGCTCTCTAAACCACGGGGAGCTGTGTGATCTACCCGTTGAGAACCAAGGAACATGCTGAACGGGGAGGAAGGCAACTCCCCCATGATGTCACGTTTTCCATTTTTCCAGACACCAAGTCAAACAACAGCAAGAGCGTGAAAGCGGCAAGAACAGCATTAAAGAGTAAATACCATTAGCTAATGGGATTGACCTCCGAAAATAAATAATTTTCCTGTCTCCTGGAGCCAGCATGGAAAGTGCTCAGCCTCCTAGGTGTGAGCTACTCACAATGCAGGTTGGAGAGCAGGAGCCCAGGCTGAGCTTGGAGCACTCAAGTAGGAATTTAAACTAACAGATGGAGCTTTCTCTGCTCTCTCATATATACCAAGACCCTCTGTTAAACAAATTTGCCTTCAAACCTGTGCAGATGCCTTCAGCAAGGCAATGTCACCCTGAAGTCACTGCTCTAACTTGCAAGACGCAAGAATGGAGGATATTTGGACCAATAACTTTTGGAGCGGACACTGCAAATAAATACATAAAATAGAAAAAGTTCCATTCCACTACTGAAGAAGAAAAATATATGTATATTTATATTTCAAAGTTTATTTCCCATAGTTTGCAAGAAATATTCTATAGACTCTAAAAAGTCTTCATTCCTCACACCTGTTGTTGATCAAAGGATAAACAAAGGTTTATACAAACTGACCGATATTAAGGTTAGTTACCTGTACTTTTTCCTGAAGTGCATTATAGACTTGATAAATAGCCCTGATGTCCTTCATCACTCCATCTTTGTCAAAGAAATCAGTACTGTCAAAAAACAAAACAAAAACACACACAAGTCATTAGTTTGAAAAAACATAACACAATTGGAGATTTTTGCTATCTTTGAGATGCTGCTAAGTAGTCAATTTTTAAAATATATGTTGTATTGCTAAGAGGGAATTATCTTAGAGAGCCAAAACTTGGGCAATAACAAAATCATATCTTTAAGCTTTTTCTGCAACAGACTGCACTTCATTTAAAAAAGGGAAAAGTGGAAGGTGGAGGGCAATGATCCAAGCACACACTTACCCATGTTCCTTAATAACTTTGGCATAATTCTGAGAAGTATTTGGCACTGAAGAAACTTTGTATTCCTGTTGACTAGTGTTGCCAAGGTTAGGAATAGTAAGTGACACCCTTTGATTATACCTGTTAAAAAAAAAAAAAAATTAGAGTTCCTTACTCATTTTTCAGGAGGTTCTTTACACATTAGTCTAGATACTGTTTCATCCTCCTGCTAATCACAATTCTTCTGCATGTAAACCTTCTAGGTTAGTTTTACAGATACAAAGAGAGTGAAGCCACGCTCAGGTCTCAAATTTAAGAAGAATATGTTACTAAGTCATGATTTCTCTTAAAATATACTGGCTTTGTTGGTCTGAAGAACTTTCACTCATCCTAAAACTTCAATTAATAAACTGCTTGCACAGAAAAAAAAATAATCACAAGTATCTACACAACAAGATACTGTTGGATAAACAGCAACCTCAATGCACAATTGTAGAAGATGAAAGGTAGTTTTAAAGTTTCAAAATAGACAAAAAAACACAATAAGCAGCAGAATTTAAAAAAATAAATCAGGAGCAGCTCACATCCAGATCCCATTTACCTTCGGTTTGGTCTAAAAAGCACATATTCTAGGGCATGCGTGGAGTTATTTGCAGTGGAAATGAAGCTGAAGAGAAGGAAGACAAGGTCAGGCACTCCGAGAATGTGTGTCAGCTGCTTGTGAATGATGTGCTCCCTGTACGACATCTGCTGCTGAGTGTTTCTCCTAAATCTGTACCATCCAATAACATTCTGTAACCAAAGCACAGGAGAAAAGGGATTAACTGAGATACAGATTTACCTGCTGATAAAGTTACTATGATATAATCTGAATGAGCTAATGCACAAAATTATTATAACTAAGACAATTTCTGTGTCCCTTTACAACCTGCCATTTAATTGCTGTCTAGTACAAATACCTGCATATCCTCAGTGGCATTTAGGATCCTAGATTCAATATGAGTTACACTTTAATTATTTAACCTTCACAACAAAACATGGAGCATCTTCCAATTATTCAGTTTGTTCAGTCTTCCAAGAGAGCATGTTTATTTTCCTTTATAGCCTATATGTTTCAGCCCCCTACTCACTTGTATTACTTCCATTTCCAGGGCTATGCATCACCAAACACACTGCAAATTCCTGTTTGTTCACGAGCTTTGGGACTAATCTGCTGGGTTTAGTGATAAAATTATCTCATTTAATTGTGAAAGATTTGTATGCACATCAGATAAGACCCAGTCTAATTCAATGATTATCTCAAATGCAACATGTATTTAACTCTTATTTCAGGGAAACTAACATTTAATTTACAAGAATAATGAAAAAGGACACATCATTAACAAAGCGTGGCTTAGAAAGAGTCCAAGAATAGACATGAGTACACAGTGATACATAAAAATATGCAATATACACAGGAATGCAGCAGATTCTACATATGTAAGAACACAGGACTCCTGAATTAAAAGCTATAAGCAGCAACGATTTTGTAGGGAATTCTACAAAATTACATGCATAAACCATGTTTATTTTGCTGCTAAAAGAAGAGAATGTAAGATTGGCTTCATTCACAGACAATAGTACTTTTCCTATTTGATATAGTGACACTAATATCATTAAGGCTGTTGTTCTTTAGTCAAATAACATTGCAAGTTCTCATTTCTCCAGTTGTGCCAGTTTTCTCACCACAGATAATACATCTGCATAGATTTCAGAGCCAGGAAGGTCCTAGCAAAATAAAATTTGGTCAAAAAACCATTGGCACCTTGATTTGTCTTATTTAAGAAAAAAAAACAATTTTATGATTTTTGCATTGTGTCCTGATGGGAAACTTAACATGACCTGTTTGTAGCATCATAAAGTAGAATTATGGAATTACCAGAATTGAGGATCTGGGACTGGAGACGCACTGCATCAGCACAGAGATGTGTGTGTGTGTGTGTGTATATATATATATATAGATATAGATATATATATATGCACACACAGAGCATGTATGTGCTATAGGCACACACAGAAGAGAGAGTACTCAGTTTGTATTGGGAGAAATAGACAAAAAAAGTATCATAATGATCGACGTTGCAAGAATTGCACAAATTTAGGGCTTGTTTCCCCGCAGATCCTTTTTCAATTTAAGCCCTGCCCGCAGGCAAAAGTCCTGGGTGCAGATGGCCAAGGGATCAGAACGTGAAGATCCCAAACTCAAGCAGCACTCGAGTACCTGTCCTCACACACTCTGCAAACTTTGACTCTCCAAGTTAACTGCTCTAATTTTATTCACTTAAGGGTAGCTATGCTACTAACAAAATATACATGATATAGAGCTATAATATCTGACATATAACTACCTTCTGATACAACCACTTTTCAGCTTAGAACTACTGGTGCAATACCTGCAAGGCTACGTCACGACAATTTTTTCTACCCTTTAAAATTGAGTCTTTGGAACAGAATTTCAGTTTAGCTACATTTTGGCACCCCATTGTAATTGTAGGAGTTTAGCTCTGAAATTAGACACACAGTGGGTCTGGAGACCTGAGATTAAATTCTTCAGAGTATTTAGATGTTATTCACAAATTTATGTAAGTAAAAAATATTACTACAAATCCACCAACTTCTGCACGGGATAAGTCTCGAGTGAAAAAGAGACTGTTGAATTTGTGAAAGAAAATTTGTGAATGAAAATATTTCTGCTAGTTAACTCCTTGTTTTTCCATTTGTCAATACTACTCTAGTTGCAGACTCTAGAAGGACTGGATAAAGGACTAGAAGAGGAAGAAAAGACAGAAAACTTACTTTTCTTCGATCTTTAAGAATCCTGTCCAAACTCTCCTCATTAACCTTGCCTGCATAGTCATAAAAGCTTGAACCAAAAAAGGAAAAGACAAATGTAGGTATACAGTTTACACATGCATTATTTATAAAATAAATAATTTAGACTTTGATGATGTTCTTCAAATAGGTGGCATTCTGTAAGTCACCAGAAAACCTCCCAAGTTTTACCTTTATGAATACGGGTCAGTATTCACACCACCTGCTTAAGACACCCAAGTTGGGTGCACAAGGTTAGAAGCTGGGCTGACTATTCAGTTAAGAGAGAGGCTCACAGAGGAGGAGGCAGGACACTGAGATCAGGTGCATGGGACTAGCTGGTGCAAACGGCCTAACCACCTTTAAACCACCAGAAATAAACTGTAACATGCCTGTAATTTTTGGTTGTAAAATGCTTTCATTGCACACATTAGTTTGATCAAAGTGTTTCACCCTACAAGCAGAGTACATAAATGGACCATGTAATTTTCTTTTCATAAGCATTTGGTCGACTCCTGCTTTGATAACAGAAGCCCTACCTGCCAAAGAGGAAAGTAGGGCCCTTTTACATGCATCTATATATATAAATTTCCTGAGTTCCAGTCCTGAAATTAGACTCATGTGAATGGACCCCTGCAGCCAAAATAGTTCTACTGAGGTCAGCAGAAGCCCAAAGAAACACTGGGGTCTTTCCACATGGTTCTATTTACAGGACTGAGGCCCAATACCTAACAAACAGTTTTTCAGGGGACATCACCAATTTAGGAATTTATAAACCTACCTGCACAGATAGGGTTACAAATTCAAATGGACCACACTTCATTATAAAAGGAAAAACATTTGAAAATAGATTCCTCCTTGACTTACCTGCCAAGTCCTTAGTCTCTTTCAAGAGCTGATATCACTAACACCTAAAGCAGTGCAGGAAAACACTCTGTTTTAGAGGTCTATGATCTCAACTCTTGTGGGGAGGAAAAAAACAACAGAAAATCCTAAACTCAGTACTTGGCTGGTAAATAAGGTTGGAAATAAAGTTTGCTTTAGTAGTCAAAATAATTTGCATATTAAGACCACAGTTAATTACAAATTTGAGACATAAGTAACATTAGCAGTCTTATTTATGCATTCTTGCAAGTAATATATAACCAATTCTGTCTCTGTGATTCACTAGAAGAATTCTCGTATGGGATGAGCTACCACACCTTCCTTTTAAAACTGCACAGATTGATAAATCTGGCCTTAGAAAATGCTTATTTCTTGCTCAGAGGCAAACGTACTCAATAACAGCAATGCCAGCTTGTAAGAAGGCAGAGCAGATGAGCCATAGAGGATGGTGGCTACATTTAACTCAATAACGTATAGCAGAATGCCCCAAACAGCACCAATTACAGCTAAAGGTAGAGCAAAAGGGGTAAGAAAACCTGACCTCCCAGTGTGGTGCTGATACAGATTATTCTTGCGAAAAAGCATGCTGTGAGATACAGGCTTCTACCCCTTCCTCCAGCAGCTCAGTTACTAACAAGCAATTTCTTGACAGGGAAGAGACAGGAAACATGATCACTTTTGACTTGCATCCCTAGGAATCAGGAAAAGACTAGCAGACATCAGGTATTACGTGCAGAAACTCTAGCATATGTATATGTGTGTGTATACATATATACACACACATATATATATATATTTCACTGGGATAAGTGTGCCCTCTGTGTAATTATCAGCTAACAAATGGCAGACTGGAGCTTTTCTCTCTAATGTAACTAATGTCAATCATAATATCTAAGGTACTGAGTCTTCCTAATTGTTTAGAAGTCTCTAAATGAAGACACAAAGTCATTTACTGGGAATTCCTTCTAAAAAGGATCTCCAGAGAGCAATTCAGAAGCTATGGCTGTGTAACAAACGGAGACTATGCAGGAAAGTTGCAAGTAATAGATTAAGGCTGCTAAGCAGAATATATAGACCTGCACTTAATTTTAATTTAGGAATACAGAAAATCAGAAGCAAAAAAAATAGTATGCTGAAAGTTCAAGAGTAATGAGCTGCTAGCACAGTCAGTAAAGCTATCTATAAAACCACCTGTGTGCCTGAGCAATCTTGTGAAGCAAGGGCAGACAGAGCATAGTGAGACTTTAGGGCAACATGGCTTAAGCAGCACTAATCCGAGCCTCCCATTTAAATTGGCTTTGACATTTGTCCTCATTACCAGAGTGACACGATGTGACCCGACCACTCTCCACCTCCAGTACCTGAAGTAGAGTTCAAAGAGGAGGAGAACAGGGCTCTATTAGCTACCCAAGCACCTTTTCTAAACCAAAATGTTGTATTATGAGGAGTGTTAATAAAACTGTCAACTCATGCTTTCCTCAGCATGGCCGGTGCCATTTACGCACATTTCTGTAATAATATCAGACAATAAAATAATGTAAATATTGTTAGGTACATCTAAAACACTCGTGTATTTCACTGAGCTACCTTTTTTTTTTTATTTTTTTTTTAAATACTCTGCATTAACCCAACTACACAGCCAACACAGGAGGGTAACAGAAAATGCTTACCTAAAGAGTTTTGAACAAGGCTCGTGGTTATGGATTTCTGCAACAACAACAAAAAAAGACATATGTCCAGCTGCTCGAGATAAAGGGAAATTCTAGCATGTACCCTGCACAGTCTTTCCACATCACAACTGGCGAGCAATGAAACATTTGTGTCAGACCACACACCGCCCTGCGAGACTTCCCACCACATTTGGGAAGTAACTTCTCTTTCCAGTCTTTGCAGGGTGGAAAATATTTTAAAAATACATAAGCCTCAATTACACTTCTTTTTTTTTTTCCCCCCCTTCTGTCATTGTAAACTGCTCACATAAGTTCTTCTAGTTCTTTGCTCTTGCTGCATTTTTTCCACAACAGCTTGCTTATGTTCATACACGCTGCTTGTTGTAATGTTGTGTATTAGGGTGTTTAACTAGACAAAGGCAAATACTTTAAAATAATCCAAAATGATTAAGTCCATTTTCACTTCATGTAATAGAATTATAAGTTACCAGAAATTTGCTGCAATTTTTTTCATTCTAGATGTAGCAATAAGTGCTAAGATGCTTATTTAAGCAGCAGATGTTGTAAGATTCCAGCAGTCAGAAAGAAGAAAGCAAAAACCCAGCGTACATGCTCTCTCACACCAAATATGACTTACAGAAATATTAAAGCCACTGAAAAGAATTTCTGCTACTCAGCTGTCTTAACATTTCTTCATGTTTTTCTGCCTTAATCCTGTAGTTTTCATCCTAAACTGTACTTGCTCAGCTGAGCAGAATATATAGACCTGCACTTAATTTTAATTTAGGAATACAGAAAATCAGAAGCAAAAAAATAGTATGCTGAAAGTTCAAGAGTAATCAGCTCAGCTGAGCAAGCAGCGTTTATGCAGAAACAATAGGAAGCCCCTAGGTTAGTTCCCTGCTGGAGTGTTTATCAACAACTCGGTGGAGTGCCTTCCTTCCTGGAGGATGACTCACCAGCTGCTGCTCACGCCTGCAAGCCCAGCAAAGCCGGTATCAGATCTCAGCTCCCAAGAGCAACAGGCTGCACACGTTTGCACCTCGGTGTATTCTGCCACTATCCAAATAAATGTCTGCACCTCCGTGGCACACACACTGCCAGGGAAACGGGAAGTTTTCACTGGCAAGGACAACTTTTGATATTGGTGTGAAGGCTGCGTGTTGGAGTAATTCTAAACAAACCCTAAAATCAGAATCAACTCCGCACTGTCATTCAGGCATACATGAATCTGTGGGAATGATTTGCTAAATGAAGGCAGTGTATCAAATTATTCCAGCTTATAGCAACTCCTTCCAGCAAACACTTTGACTGTAATTACTGAGAACTCATACTTGATTCTTAGGTTATGACACATTTACACAGACCTCATCTTTTGGAGGAGCAGCAGCAACAAGGCTACTGCTCAGAACATGCGAAGCGTCTACAATCCTCAATTTGAGCTTTTAAAACTCTGGTAACTTCTGCATGTACATGTATTCTTAAACATATACAGCACGACCAAGCTTTGAGAGAGCCAACACAAAGTGTTGAAACTCATTTGCAAAAGCAGTGCTACAAATCTGTTAGTTTGGTTCAACTCTTGAGCTCCCACTTCAGCTCTTCATGTATCTGCATTTCTATTTCAGTGGGTATTCACCAAACAGAAAAATATTCAAAAGATCTCAAAAAGTATTATTTTCCCCTTTTCAAAAAAACAAATAAACAAAACCCTAAATTTGAGAATACAAAAAGAGTATTTTAACAAAGAAGTATTTTTAATACCACAAACACTTAGTTTAGGAAGCAACAGTGAAGCTGCAACCAATATGAGATAATACTGTTAGTTTGTCATCAACAACCTCAATGAGTTACTGTCGAATAGTCATGACTAGTTTTGTCTGAACAGCTACAGATATCTACTTTCTGTTTTCTTCTAAATGTACTTTGAGAGCCACTACATATACAAAAAAAGCCACAAAAATAAAAGGATGGGCTTTTTACAATTTTCTCCTTTAACTTAGCTTAAGGACTAGTACAGTTTGATCACTTATTTCAGCTTAGAAATAATCAGAATAGAAACCTCCTTAACCTTCACGATTCTTATTCACACAATTGCCCCTACTTTAATGTGGTATTTTCAGACATAACAAGAGTACAAGTTTCTGAAACTATCAGTTTTGTATTAAAACCTATTTTGAGAGCCAAATGCAAGATATCTGAGTATTAGCTAAGCTTGATAGAGGCCCTGCTCTGCTGTCTGGAATCTGATCCACAAACCAGCAGATTTCAGGACACAGGAAGTCAAGTACATATACATGAGAACTTTTATAATAAAGCTTACATGAATTTTGAGTTACATACGCACATACAAAAAGGACACTAAGCCATTATCATTCCTTGCAGGGGCTTCTAAATTTCTGTAAATCAGCCAACTACCCATGACTGCTTTTTACACACATATCAAAATATTTATTCCAATCAACAACAGCTCAACCAGAGATGCCAAATCTTAAGATTCGTGAGAATCATATCCCTTTACCCACAACAGCCAGCTTTACAGTATTGCGCTGCTTATCAAGAAAGAAAATGTTTTGACTGCCTTTCCTGGGCAAATCTTGTTTTCACTGTTACCACCCACTAGCTGCACATGCAAACTCTCTGCTGGAAATCCTCCCCTTTCACTATTAGTAACTGATATCATACAGATTTATTTTATTTTATTTCGGGCACATTCCTGCGTGAAATTCACTGCAGGACCAGAAAACAAGTAACTCATTTCTCCATTACAAAATTCAGGTAAGTGTCTGCAATAAAGGGTAACTTCCTCACAAAAGGACAAACACGTAACACACCATACCCAGGAAAAGCCTTTGCTCACACCTCAATAACGCAGCAAATGGCTTAATAGCAATTTTGAGAGACCGGAAAAATCTTACATCAAAAGAAAAAAAAGAAAGAAAAGAGGAGCAATGTTTCTTTGGGAATTTCTGGGAATTCTATTACTTACCAATGACTTGTAGAAACTCGGTGTTGCTGATCTGCGAGTCACTGATGCTGAACGTCTCTTCTTGCCTTACCTCTCCCAGCAGGAACCCTTCCTGCAATATCAACGGAAAGGAGAAAGAAAAAGAGAGACTAAAACAAAGAGAAAACCACTACATGCAGTCATACAGCAAAACTTTCTGACTGTTTCAGATTTTACGCAGAATTTTGGCTTAAAGCACACATTTGGGCCAAGCAGCCCTTCGATTTACCAGACTTTTCCACCAAGATCTCCGGATTTAGGAGCACCTCAGAGAGCTCCCGGTTCCACCAACGGCAACAACGGGCCCTATGGGGGAGAGACTAAAACAAAGAGAAAACCACTACATGCAGTCATACAGCAAAACTTTCTGACTGTTTCAGATTTTACGCAGAATTTTGGCTTAAAGCACACATTTGGGCCAAGCAGCCCTTCGATTTACCAGACTTTTCCACCAAGATCTCCGGATTTAGGAGCACCTCAGAGAGCTCCCGGTTCCACCAACGGCAACAACGGGCCCTATGGGGGTTTCCCCGGCGCCACAAACGCCTCTTCTGCGACACCCAGAACTGCCTCTTTTGCAGAGGGCTTCCCGGAGCCGGCACCGGGCGGCC
>NW_010581756.1:0-11285 GCF_000705375.1 Tinamus guttatus | reverse complement strand
TTGAGGTTCTCCTTTTCTGACTGCCTGCATCTTTCCGCCATTCCCCTTTCTGAAGCTTCTTTGCCCATTGTCTTCTAGATGTGGTGTTACCTGATTGCAAAAGGCTATTTTATGATGCTGATGTAGTGTTTTGCAGGTGCTATGGAAGCTTTTTTTCATATAGTGTGCACCCAGTCAAATTTCTGTCTTCTGTATGTGTATGAGAGTAGGATCAGGTGTCAGGAGGACATATGCTGGAATCTGTTACAAACTATGGGTGCCAACTAGATCAGAGCCTAACATCTTCTAGTGATCTGTAATGTATAAATAGAGCACCAATGAATGCCACAGCTGCCTTGAAATCTCACATTCAGAATCTTTGAATGAGATTATTTTCCTTGTACAGGTGCACACAAAAGTCAAATACTGATTCCGTGATGGAGACAAAGTGAGACCTTTAGGAGTTTTTTCCCTCCAAGGTGTTCACATGGAGTAATTTTGTAAAGTGGTGCTTGTACATGGTAAAAAAGTGCAGCTGTACTGTAAGTTCAGCTCTCTGGGCCAGGGCATCAGCAGAATAGCAACACCATGTCACTGTAACTTGGAGGATGGGTCATGTTTATGGTCAGCAAAATGAGTCCGTGTTTGCTCCACTGTACTTCAGTACCACCAGTACTGCTCCACTTAGCACTGTGGAGTAAGTCCTTTTGGTGCAAGTACTGCTCCCTTGCACCTATTTAGTTACAGCAGAGCAAACTGAGATCCCCCTCTGTCAGAGCAGCTATTTGTATGTGCTGAAATGATGATGCCTTCAAAAAGCTTGGGTTCCAAGTGCTTAAGACTGTTTTCTGGATTTTTAAAGGAAAAAAAATCTTTAGGAAAGATGACAGTGCTTTCACCTGCTTTTTCCATTTTTTTCCCATGAGAATCAGATTAACTGCTCAGATTTGTGCCAGTTTTTCAGGCTCAGTCACTGAGAAAATGAAAATGAATCTAGTCTGGATTTCCTAATGGTAACTCCTAGGACAGCCCATCCTGGAGCGCTGATAAACTAGCTGTCAGTGCACTCGTTAATGTGCAGGAGGAATCCTTATTCTCTGCTTCACAGGTGTCCTTGCAGCAGAGTTCGGTGTTTGTACAGTCAAAAAAAAAGCCTTGCCTTTAAAATTCTTATGGCGGTGCATTTCAGATTGCTGTGGCTTCCTCACGGGAGTCTTAAAAGTCACAGGAAAAAACATTTTAAGGCATCAGTCTTTTCATCCCTAGCCGGTTCTTCCTTATTCATAGCAGATCCTACAGCGCACTTTGTCTACTTGAAGGAGTGCCGTCAGGGAAAACATTCTCTCCAATGCTCTCCAGATTGCCTGTGTCCTGTTGTTTTGCCCTTCAAGACCTTAATAATGAAAAATTATTTTTCTAAGCTATCTTGCTTGTAACGTTCAATAGCTTGCAACCATGCTGTGTTTTTTCCTCCCTCTTCCACTCTCTTCTCTGTTTTGCTTTACCAACATTAAAAACTGTCCACTGACAAGGTGTTCACCATAGTTTTCTGCTGTGAGAATTGTGCTGCTTCTCTTGACTTTATTAGTTTTAAATCACAGTTGGTACTATACATATTGGTTGTAGTAATCAAGTTTAACTTATTCTGCAAGTTTAGGTTGCCAGATGCTGTAGACCAGGCAAGGAAGGATTAAAGGTCTAATTAATCTTGCTATCATCCTGCTGCAATCAGTTAATAGTTTATACATATATCCTTATTCTTCTACATAAAATTCTAGGGAAATTGGAGAGGCTTCAATGGATGAAGAATTCACTTAGTGAGGGTTTGCAAGATCCATCCTTTAGTTATATCAGTAACTATGCCCTGTTTTAAACAAGACTGGATTTACTTTGATTTCTAGGTTATTGCAGGTTACATTGAGCAGCACATTTAATGTAACTCATTGATTTTTCCCTGTAATGCTGTTGAGACACAAACTACTGCTCTAATCATTTGTTTTATCATTAAAATTCTGTATGCAGATCTGGTCCCCTGGGATATCACTGTGTAACCAGGTACTCCATGATCTATTCCATATCTGCAGAGTGTGGTATCACTTCAACACTTAGCAGTGTTGAAAGCATCATCCAAATTGAAAATTTAGAATATAATGCATTTCAAAGATAGAACTGTGAAAAGCAGGGGTGTACAAAAATATAAGATGTTTGTCTAATTAAACAAAGACAAATTCAAACCAAAGTTTAAGATGGTTTGTCGTGACTGCGTTTATTGTTAAAGAAGAAAATCTCGTAACTGTCACTTCACTTTGTAGGGTTGGTTCCATCTTGGCTAAAACACCAAGGACTGACTAGCAGAGTTTTATTAATGTGATGCTTATTTGCCACAAAATTCAGGTTTAGGAAAGCAGTTTTCAGGAGCACTCTAAAAGCAGTGCTAGAAGGCAGGACATGTGCTATGAACTCATTTTGCTACTAGAAGCTGGATCGCTGAGGGCCCAGTGCTGCAGTCTGTTTCAGAAATGCAAGTCCTGCTGGCCGGAAGAGCTCTGCAGTGTGTGTGTGGCACGGGAGGAATGCAGCCTTGCAATCAGTCTTGCTGTATAAACTGCCAGATTTACTGCTAGTTATTTGGAAAACTAATGGTATACAGGGGTGAGAAACATCTCCTAAATTCAGGTTGTCTCTCAGTAAAGCAAAACAAAGTTCCTTGCAGAAGACTTTTAATATATTTGCAGATAGAAGGACATTTGCATATGCCCTTAGCTTTATCAGCAAAGGGTCTGAATGCTGCTCAAATGTATGAATTTTCATTTTTCTCCTTTTCTTTTCCTTTTTTTTTCTTGAAACAAAGAGAATTTTGCATCACAAATTACTTTGTATATTTTTGTGTAACCGTGTTAGGTTGTGAAAACTTGCAACTTCCGTACATAAGCATGTGAAGTAGTGTATTCCATTCTTGTTGCGAGCATACAATAGCACTTTATTTTAAGCAGTGGAAATCAATGCTATTCTTGGCTGCATTTGTTATACTTAAGTAGCTTCCTCTATGGAATGCAAAGATTTCAGATGCGTATTTTAAAAGGAACACAATACTAAGTAACTTGATTGCAGACCAGATGAGACTTGAACTAGAGAGGGATTCAGGAAGGTTAGATGTTTTGGGCATTTTTCAATCAATATTTTAGTATTTTAGCTGACCATAAAGGACTTGTTGGAGGTAGGGTTGTTGTTCTGCAAACTCCATACAGTGCATCATTCAGAGTGCAGGGTCAGAGTCTCTCTTTTACTTTTTTGTTTTTGTTGTTGTTTTTTTTGTTGTTGTTGTTGATTCTAGGGGCCTTTCCTATTATGTGACTTTGGTGTTATGTTTAGCTTATTTTAAGGTTCAGAACCACTGACTTCAGGGAAGTTAAAGGCATAAGTAAGAAGTAAAGAGAGTGGGACTCAAGCTTCAAAATTGATGCTGCCTTTCATTCAAGTTCTTGTGAAGTGACAGTGAAATAAATATTGCCAGATAAACATACTTTTATTGAGTAAAAGGTCAAGGGAGGAGTCTGTGAGTGAGTGTTTGTGCAGATTGGGATCATTTATTAACAAAGAATCATTAATAACTTTTAATGTGCGAATGCAATATTGATTGTTTTCTTTTGTTGTGTTTTTAGGGTCTCATGACTCATTTAGCTTCTACATTGATGAAGCCTCTCCAGTTGGGCCTGAACAGCCAGAAACTGTCCAGAACTTTGTCTCTGTATTTGGGACAGTGGCAAAAAAGCTGATGAGGAAGTGGTTGGCTACACAGACAATGAACTTCACTAGCCAGCTGGGGGCAGGTATACGATATTTTGATCTTAGAATTTCCACCAAGCCCAGAGACCCGGACAATGAGCTCTACTTTGCTCACGGTTTATTCAGTGCCAAAGTCAATGAGGGCCTGGAAGAGATCAATGCTTTTCTCACTGACCACCCCAAAGAAGTGGTCTTCTTGGACTTTAATCATTTCTATGGCATGCAGAAATGCCATCATGAAAAGCTTGTCCAAATGCTCAAAGACACCTACGGAAACAAAATGTGTCCTGCTATATTTGCCCATGAAGTAAGCCTCCAGTACCTGTGGGAAAAGGAACACCAAGTGCTGGTGTTTTATCACAGCCCAGTGGCTCTTGAGGTACCGTTTCTTTGGCCAGGTCAGATGATGCCAGCACCCTGGGCAAACACGACAGATCCAGAAAAACTGATTCAGTTTCTCCAGGCATCAATCACCGAAAGAAGAAAGAAGGGCTCCTTTTTTATATCGCAAGTCGTGCTGACGCCAAAGGCTAGTACAGTGGTGAAAGGAGTTGCTAGTGGTCTCAGAGAAACAATCACAGAAAGGTAAGTTTTGGGAAGGTAATGTGTTTTGACTGTGTTGAATCTGTATTGGTAACACTGCATTTCTAATTCCTTTTGAAGAAATCTAGCAGGCGTGTTTCCTTCTTCCATTGTACTGTGGGATACAGTGAGAATTTAGGCATAATCCTAAAATATTTAGAGAGAAACACATTTAAGGAGAAGCTTTTGTATATTGAAAGAAAATAATCTAGTGCTGGACCTTGATAAAATCTTGTTGGATTAGCTTTTTTTTTTCTTCCCTGAATAAAAAATAAAGCTTTTTCTTTTGTTTCTTCTTTAGGGAAGACTCTCTGCAGCCCATTGTAGTGGTTGTGTAGATGAAATACTGTGTTGACAGGCCATTAGTTATTACATTACAAAAACCACTGTCCATGCAAGGCACACATTCTGACTTTGATAAATTACAGCCAATTTTCATCTTAAAGGCATATATCTATGACTATGTTCTTGACAACTTTGTAAGAAACCTGAAATTTAATGCCAAGGCATAAGAGCTTTTTTTCTAAACAACAACAACAACAAAATGTTGTAAAGTGTAAAATTTTATAATGGGGATCAATGGCTTGTTAATGTTCTGCTCTCTGGATGGATGTGCCTGTGCCAGGAAGGTCTTTTGGGAATGCTGTATCCTGATAGATGATGAATGAGTGTGACACTGCACCTGACAACAAAAACATGCCTCATTTTTGAGAAGCGCTTAGCCATTTTATGACAGCTTTCCCAAGTGAATGTAGACTAGAGCAAAAAAACAAAAACAAACAAACAAACAAAGACAAACTTCCCTGACATGATAAACTGGTGACACAAAAAGTTTTATGAGCAGTTGAATATGAATCAGAAACGCTTATGCAAATGTACTTGTGGCTCTTCACATATTCACCACCTATGTATTTATAGGCTCCATATGACTGGGAATCTCCCTTACTGGTGAGTCTGAAGAACACTTCTCTGTATTGAAATTCTACTTTGGTTATTGATTTTACTGTTAAATGATCTGCTTGTTTGGAGAGCTCGTTCTTGTTGTGTTATTTGCTCTGATAAACATCACCGTGTGTTCTTAATAACATGAAGTAGCACAGCTGAGAAATTACTTTTTTTTTTTTTTGATAGCCAGTAACATTCTTTTTTTCCTCTCCAGCTAAAAATGTGCTCTCTTGGGACTGCTTGGGAGAAAATAAAAGTACAAATGGATTCTGGATATGTTTGGATGGGTTTTGAATGACTTGAACTTTTGAAATCTTATTATCTCTTATCTACGTCTAATTTTGAGTTTATCACCAATTTATTTGCAATGTCAGTAAATATTAGGGCAGAAATACCAGGCAATGTGTTTTATTTATTTATTTATTTATTTATTTATTTATTTATTCCAGATTGTAATGGAGATTTCTTGTGAGCCATAGTGTGTAATCAACTCTAAAAAAATATTTTTCCTTCTTTGCATAGATCTTAATCATTGCAAAATAAAATGACTTTCAACAGTATCTCTAGAAGAGGTATTTTTCCTCCAAAGTGTGGTGTCATTATGAAATTCTGTTACTACAGTGCACTGCAGGAGGACACATGCTTGGAATATATATTAACCTATAGGGTAACTGAGCTCATATATTGAGCTTACTGAAATAACTGTTCTGAAAGTAGCCATCAAGTGTGCTCCAAACCATTCCTCATGTGATGAGGATCCTGTTAAAAATAAACAGATGAGCAATTCAAGGATGCAAAGCAATTTGCAATAAATACAAAATTCTCTCAAATATCACAGCATTAATATTTCAGTAAGGTAAAAAATATATAATCCATACTAAAAGCATCAGGGAATGTGTACCAGCTGTGCTGTTTGCTACTTTGAACCATCTATTTAAAAAAAAAATGTAGTTTCGTTCCTTTCATAATAAATATGTAGCTCAGATTTCATTTTTGTGTCCAGGTAGAGGAAAAACATGTTTTCATTTGCAGTAATTTATCACTTTATAGATTTATAAATCTTGTATTGTTTTTCTGGTTATCGAAAGATAGTTCACACTGAGAATGTGGCATGTTGGTTTGGGCAGCAGTTTTGTAATGGTAGCAGGACAGGATCCTCCCCCCTCCTTTTTTCTTTTTTTTTTTTTTTTTTTTTTTTTTTTTTTTTTTTTTTTTAATAATGATCAAATTAGTTTGTCGCCTCTCTCTCCCCTCTTCCCTTCCTCTCCTCTCCTCCCACCCACCCACAGTTAAGTAGTTTGTTTAAGAAGTAAAGTAGTTCTGACTGTCATTTTCAAAGAAAACCTTTGATCTTCTCTCTTTTTCCTCTCTGCACAGTGGCTATTTGCACTTAAATTTTGACTGACTTCTGAAAAGAATGAAGCTTGGATCCCTTTCGATCCAATGAGACATACCAGATTTTCATTTCTAAAGTTTATTATTCATTATATTATTTAAGATTTTAAGAGCAACGACCTGCTGAGCAGGGAAAACATGTTTCTCCCAGTTGCAGCATCCATCAGACCAGGACAAGTGAAAGCAGCCGCCGTGCAGCAGCCCATGCTCCTTCCTGCTGCTGTGCAGGCTGCAGTGTGAAAGAGCGTGATTAAATCTTCCTCCCTGGCCAAGGTGAGGTGGTCTGAGTTACTGTCCTGTGGCAAGGCTGCTCGTTGTAGCAGTAGAGCAGTATCTGAGGGCAGTAGACGTTTGGCGGTGACTCTCATCGGCCATTTTTTTCCCCAGAAATGAGAAATGATTTTATTCCTGACTTTGTTTCATACACCATAGTGGCAGATGTGCTAGATGGGAAGCCCACGGTAACCTAGATAAAAGGAGTTTCACACCCTCCTAAGATTAAATTCAACAGAGGATACATACCAGGAGTGTTTCTTACTGATAATGATTGCTCGCTGGCTCTGCTGCTGTTATTACATATGATACTCAGTGGGATAATAATTTGAAAGCAGGAGAAATTATGTCATCAGGCTTTCTGTCCTGCACAGATACAAAGGAGAAAAGCCATTATAAGCTCTTCCTAGTCCTATCAAGTCACTGTTACAGCTTTTACCTTCCTTGCAGGAATGAGGACAAATTGTCACCCTTGTGACAATTTGTGACAAGCAATGTGCCCTCATGGCCAAGAAGGCCAATGGGCTCCTGGCCTGCATCAGGAGGAGTGTTGCCAGCAGGTCGAAGGAGGTGATCCTGCCCCTCTACTCAGCTCTGGTGAGGCCACACCTGGAGTACTGTGTGCAGTTCTGGGCTCCCCAGTACAAGAGGGACATGGAGCTTCTAGAGAGGGTCCAGCGGAGAGCCACGAAGATGATTAAGGGACTGGAGCATCTATCGTATGAGGAAAGACTAAGTGAGCTGGACCTGTTTAGTCTGGAGAAGAGAAGGCTGAGAGGAGAGTTGATCACCATGTTCAAGTACCTGAGGGGAGAATGTAGGGAGGATGGGGCCAGGCTCTTCTCCGTGGTGGCGGGTGACAGGACAAGGGGTAATGGGTGTAAGTTGAAACATAGGAAGTTCCACCTCCATATGAGGAAGAACTTCTTTCCTGTGAGGGTGACAGAGCCACGGAACAGGCTGCCCAGAGGGGTTGTGGAGTCTCCTTCTCTGGAGATCTTCCAAACCTGCCTGGATGCCACCCTGTGCCATGTGTTCTGGGTGTCTCTGCTGGAGCAGGGGGGTTGGACTAGATGATCTCTAGAGGTCCCTTCCAACCTCAACCATTTTGTGATTCTGTGTCACATGCTCGTATGTTATGTTTCTTAGATTTGATGAAAAACTTTGAGGACTAACAATATGTTTGCAGGCTTAACATTCTGTCATGCACAGTGTACATGCCAAGAAATATTCTTTGATTAGCAAACAATATGTACCAAATGAATAACATTTCCTCTGCTTATTAAATTAACTTCACAGTGAGGCAGCTGCCTTTAGTACCTCTGAAAGACGGTCGTGAAGCAACCTTTTTGAGTACAGAGCTGTTCTTTGTATTAATCTAGTTTGTTTTCTGATTTGCAGGGATAATACTAATTTTATTTCTGTTTGGTAAATAACATTGGAGATAATCATAATATTCTCCTCTTTGTTGTCTCTGGGGTTGAATAATATAGCATACAGCTCTCCTTTAGAGGACACGAAAATGCTGAAGTACTTCTAAAGCTTTTGAGGAGTAGAAAATAAACAGATATCCAGCCTATTGTCAAATTAATCTCTAAGGATTATGTTTCCTGCAGCTCACAAGTGCCTAAATCCTTGCCCACCATGCTAAAGCTTCCCCGTTAGCAACCAAAGCAAAAATAAATAAATAAGAATCCTGCACATGGGAAGCTTTGAAGTGGAGGCAAAACATAGGCAGTATTAATAAAAGGGATGGTTAGGTAGGCCAGGGAAGCTGTCTGGAGAAAAGTTATCTCTAGGTGCAGTTACAAAGCAAGCAGGGTCAGATTTAGCTAGCACATGGGAAGATGTTAAATTTAAAATACTCTCAGAACTTCAAAGAAATGGGATTTTTGAGTCACTTACCAGAACAGGGCTCTCCTCCTCCAAGCTGTATCTCAGCCAGCTTAATTTTGGAGAATTTCGATGATGCTGCAAGAGTGGGATTTTTGTGATATTTCCAATCCGTAGCTTGTACTGACTGATGCCATTTTTAAATTATGTGGAAAACAAACAGCAGCAGCAATGTTAACTGTATTTTTATAATTAGGGAGGCATCCTTCCTGCTTGTAGCCTTGGCTCTGTCTACATTAGGAACTGCAGGGGAGCAGCAGGTTCAGATGAGCCAGTTAGGGGCTGGGATTCAGCACACCCATAGCAGCACAGGCGGTGCGCGAGTCCCTTCACTGCCAAAAAGCATGAGTAGACTCAGGCCTTCACTAATGTACTTGGTACCAACATCCTCGTTCCTCATTACATTTGACTTTGGAGGCAGCTTTCCTTTTTTCACATGGTGAAAAGCTGTTGTTCAATACCCTGTTTCATTACTATGAACTTTAAAATTACACTGTGCGATCCAGCCAAATCCTTCAGTTACTCTCATTTTTTTTAGTCCATCATGACAAAAGGCAATAGCTATGTTTTTGCACAGATGGGCACAGGGAGACCTTGACTTTGGGTCATGGATGTTCAGTTACTTGCAGACATTTTAGTGTCATTTCATCATCAAAGAGCATCTGTGTGGACAAAGATTTCAGCATAGTATTCCCCTGGGAAGCATTGGTTGGTGCTGTCTGATGGCTTTGTCTGGGCTTGAGTCTGGAAAACTATTAAAATGCCACAGAACTGCACAAGATTTTTGATAACTTTGTCAGGGAAAAGTATGTATCTAAATACATACTAGCAGCCTGTGGGATGTAGTCTACAAAGGAAGTTGACTTGGCAATCACCAGTCTTGTCTTTTCCCGGTTATGGTATGCACATAACTTATCATGTTAGGCACTAAAACACCTATTTGTAACTACTGCATATGTTGTCTGGCTCCTCATAGCTTAATGCATCCTGTCAACATACTCTCTGAGCAGCATTGAATTTGCATATACAGAAAATTTTCATTCCCACAGCCCCGCTGCTGTGTGCTGTCACTAACATCTACTAGTCTCAAAGATGCCATGCTTCGATCCACACAGCTGCTGTAATGAAATTGAAAGTGGCTTATTAAGCCAGTTGGGTTTTCTTTGATTTTTCTGACATTACTTGATTACTATGGAAATACTACAACCAAAAGATGCTAACAAATGCTGACCCTGTGGTAATGTATCTGTCAGTACAGGCTCTGTGACTGCCTAGCTGCTTTGTGCTTACTGTGAAGGGAGCAGTTCCTTGATAGGTTAGTCCTTCTCCTTTTCATTTGTAAGACACAAGATGAGCACTGAGATTTGCTTTCCCAGATATATTTGCAAGGTAGCTTTCAAACTGATAGTGACATTCTGTAATGCAAAGACATTTAATAGTAACTCAGGCAAATACAAGCTTAACAGGTATGACAGCATCTAGGTTGGTGTGGTATTAGCATACCACCAAACATTGCATTCAGGACTATACAGGTAACTAGATCTATAGCAGCAGCATTGTCAGCTTCTAAGCAAAGAGTTGGGTAATTCTGGACTAACTAACATGTTAGTTAGTCCAGACCAATCAATCAGACTAATCAATCACTGCATGTTTAGAAGTTTGAATTTTTAATTGCCTCTATCTGCTCTTTGCTCCTGGAGTGATGTGAATGGAAAGTTGTCAAAAACTCCCTGTCAGCTCTTAAAACTTTTACACACGCTATGTCCTTTCAGACGCATCTGGGCAACTCAGAGCTTCCTCCATGGCCTTGGTGGTTTTTGGAGGTGTAATCTAGAGAGAATATATCCATACTCTTTCTGGAGAAATCATCTGCATGTCTTCAGTTTCTTTCCTTTCCTTGGCTAGCAGGCTGGAAATGTGGGAGTGAATGTTGAATGGGTAGGCTGTGGTGGCATCCAGCGGGTCACAGGATGAGGAACCAGCCTTCTAAGCTAGAAGGGTTGAGGATATAGTAGAAGTGTGGCTCAGTTACGAAAATCCTCCCCTAGGATCTATTGTTCTGGAGAGCTGTCGCTTCTGGTTACGTATCCTGTTGTGATAGGGGAGGAGGGAGAAGACAGGACTAATAAAGTCTGAGAGGTATGTCAAGAGAGTAGGGATGAATGTCTGGCAGTAACACAGGGTAAGAGAAGGTGCTGGCACATATCATAAAACATCTGCATCATCTCTGAGGTTAGGAGGGGAGAGGAGGAGTTAAATAGTTTTCTCACCAGAAAATGGCTATAGCTGAAGAAGACGAGCCTGCCATCTGTGAAGTAGACTGCCAGGCTTATCTAAGTCTTCTTGAAGGTCCACAGAAGCCTGAAATTAATTTTATGAAATGAGTCCCATTATTTATAAGTGAGTAGCCTGTATGCTCTGAATGAGCAGTT
>NW_010581755.1:0-12424 GCF_000705375.1 Tinamus guttatus | reverse complement strand
GTGCGAACGCGGCCCCATCTGCCAGGTGACAGACACGGCGCGTGCCGGGTGCTCCGCGTGCGCCGCCTGCTCCGAGTTCGTGCCGTGAGATATCGGGATCCCTCCGGCATCTCCCGCTGGGCAGTTTGCGAGCGCGTCGCGGCGCTGGCAGCAGCGTCGGTGCCGACGGTCTCTGCACCTCTGCAAAGGACAAACTCATCACAGGTAATGCCATCCTTGCCCTCCTCCCCGCTCTGCAGCCTGGGAGCCCCAGTTTGAGCTGCAGTGTCTAGTGCCTAGTGCCTAAAATGAGCATAAATTCAGCCTCAAATAGTCTCAGGCAGTTCATTTAGGTGGAATTCATGGTGTTGCAAATGGCCAGAGCCAGGTCCATGAATCACTTAGGTCTCACTGAGATGGACCTGGTGCCGGCCGGCCGCGCAGGGATGGATATTGTCCTCCCTGAACCCCTTGAGAAATTTTCCAATGAGATATTAAAAAACCTCCATAACCTTCAGTGAGCTGCAGCCGCTTAGCAAAGAGCATTTGCAATTTCCAGAGAGCACAAAAAAAGAGACCAGGGCGAGCGTTCCCTTTACATCTGAGGGCAAAACGCATCCTGGGCAGAGAGGAAAACTCGGAAACTGCCTTCCTGTTGAACTCATAAAGCACTCGGGACTGGTATTTTAGGCAGAGCCACAGGGTATCGCTTGGTGCAAGACCAAACGTTGTGAAATTGCCTGTCAAGTGACACGGCTCTTTTGCCATTTTGGAGGTCTAACGTGTGACTTGCAAGCCGGGCTCTCTGCTGGCCACGTCACTGCTCAGCCAAAACTGGGGGAATTTTCCTTCCTGCAGGTTAGCAAGAGGCAGCCATGCGCTGCAGCCAAAAGTCACAGGGTTTTTGGAGCACGGGGTGTTTTTGGAACACCCATTGCTTCCTTCCCCAAGGAGCCCCTCACAAGTGTCATTCAGCAGACACACTTGGTGCTTTTATGGCCAATAAATTACAGCTGCCATCCTCAGCATGCCAAGCGGCTCAGTTAGATAAGGTTGATGCACCAAATAAATACGGGCTCCGCTTTGGGACCGTTCCAAGCAACAGCCCCATGAGATTTGCATTCGTGAAGACCCAAAACCCTGGGGCAGCTTCTGTGCAGCGGGGTTTAAAGGAGGAATTTGGATCCTTAAAGGGCCTCTGGGCATCGCAGCGGCCGCGCTGCCCTCAGGAAGGAGCGGGGCCAGCCCAGGCGTCTGCCTCCCCCACGGCCACAGCAGGAAGCGGTTTGTTTTTGTGAGCAGCTTTAATGCAATTTGGCCTGGAAGAGAGTGGCTGCAAATAGCATTAGGTTGTCATGCCCAATGTATGGCAGCAATTGCCGAGGTGCCCAGATCTGCTGCAGCAGCTCCCGGCTGGGCCATGGATCAGGAAAGCGGCCAGGAAAACTCCCACCAGTTTTGGAGAGCGGCAGCACGCGGGGAGCTCGCGGGTTTGCAGGGGCTGCTGCTGCTTGGACCCAAAAGCTAAAACCCCAACGGCAAAGGAGGGGCAAGGGGGGCATCGCTGCCACCTCCCCAAGGAAGAGGACAGGGGCTCCCCCAATCCAGCATCCAAAAAGCAGCCGGGACGGTTGCAAGTTGCCATCCGAAGCTCCCACCCAAGCAGACCAAAGGGCAGGGATGAGGAAGAGAAATCAATGCTCACACAGCTTGTGCAGTCCAAAGTCTCCAGCCTTTCAGCTTGATATCATCCCCTGGCTTGTAAGTGCTTTCTATTTGTTTTAACACTTCCATATTTTATCTGCTGCATTTTATCTGCTACTTTCAATCTATGTAAGTGAATAGGTTCTTACTAGAATCATTAAGTTCCATTCAACTCATCTAAACACAACCCATTAGCTTTGTTTGTTGCCTGGTTTCCTTATCTGCATTGATGTTATCTACGTGTTCTTGCTGTAAAAAAAATATATAGATATAGATATAATATATATATATACATGCACACACACACACTCCTGTATATACAACATACATATACATATAGTTTCCTTGGAGAGAGGAAGGAGTCAGACTGTGACATGCAGAGCTTCCTCTTGCTCTCATGCTAACGGCCAAGGTGCAATCTCACCAGAAACAGTCTCCCTACCCAAAACCAGAGGTGACCAGCGCTGCCCCAGGGAAGTCCTGGTGCAGCGGAGCCCCGGGCCGGCGCACGGCTCCGGTTTGTGCCGTGAGAAGGAGGAGCAAAGAGCAGGATGCAGAACGTGACCGCCGCAGACGGCAGCTCCGTTACGCAGAGCAGTCGAGATGCTCGGGCTAAAGTTTTGCTAATGGTGCAAAGGGTCTAGAAAGTCACCCCAGCCTGCTTGGTCCTCTGAGGAAACCCTAGCTGGAACAGATTCCACAGTCTTTTGTATTCCCCGTGTAACCCCTTTTTCTTTTTTTTTTTAAGCTCTTATTGGTGCCTGCAGCCTTAAGGAGTAGAGCTGCTGCCGTGAACAACTACTATTTTCTGCTTCTATTCTTCCCTTCCACCCTCACTTTCTTGGCGCATTAAAAATAAAAGTTAAACATGGCACAAATCCTCTGGGATCGGCAGCTCAAACATCCAGCTGCTCTGGAGGCAACTTGGGCAGCTTGAGCTCCGAGCGCGGGTGCTCACGATCCCTGCACGATGCTCATCCCGTGTGGGTTCTGCACGGAGAAAAGCTGCTGGTGGCACCTTGGAGCCTTCTTGGTTCATGGCCCCGTTGTAGCAGGGAGCTCTGGGCTGATTTTACAGCAAAAGCTCCCTCGGGAGAAGCACGGTTGGTGTCAGGCCCCGTTTCTGAATATTTACAGGGAAGGAAAAAGAAACGCTGCAAGTGGGAGTTCAGGGGAAATTCCAATTTGGAAAGGAGGTTGGCAGCATGGGGAGCGACTGGCTGGGCTAGCAAAGGCACCAGGGCACAACCTTTATGGAGCCAGAAGGCCAGAGCTGCCTGATTACAGCAATTATGAGGGGATGGCTTCTTGCTGGGGGCTGAAATCAAATCAGGGAGCTGGCTGGTCTGCGTAAAGAAGGGCAAAAGGCTTCCGTGCAGCACAAGGCGCAGGGTTTTGGACCGAGCTGCTGGCTCGGGGAGCTGATCCAGAGCAGGAGCAGCACCAGGATCAGAGCACCCTCACAGGAGCAGCTGGAGCACCAGGAAGCAGCAGAGCCTCTGGGGGCCAGAAGGGAGAAGGCTTTGGTGGCCACCAAGATGGCTTTGGTGGCCAGCACAGGGGGCTGTGAATGAGCCTCCAGCCCTGATCTCACGCGGCTTTGAGGATGCCAAGCACAGAGCTGCAGACAAGACAGTCAGTCACAACCACTCACCCTCTCGAGTCTTGTTTTGGCTTTGCAAAAATGATCTTCCAGAGTCGAGGACCAGTTTAGAAGTTTTAGCCACTTGGACAAGACAGCAGTGGAGAAGAGCAGGAGCTGAACAGAAGCAGCATGCCAGAAACAGCAAAGCAAGGGGAGAAAACAAGAAGCACATCAAGATTTCAGTTTCTTTGCTGCTGTTTGACACTGAGACCACTCAACACTGGACAGTCACTATTAGCCCTTGCACCAGCTGCTCGTCACAACCAGGTTTACAGGCCCCTTAGCACTGCTTTCCTGAGAACATTTCTGAGTAGCCACAGCATTATTTACAGATGGATTTTAGGAAAATCCTCACCCCCAGTTTCTCCTGAGCAGCCTCCTCATGGAGCCTATCCCAAACACCCTGCCCAAGCCCAAGGGGCAGCAGAGCTTTTGCTGCTGCCTTATCTAATCCCCAGCTCATTAAGGCAGATGCAGGTGGGCACCATGTCCTCTGCTGCCTGCTATACAGAGAGCTGCTCACTCACCTTTTCCCTTTTTGCCTTAAAAAAGCGCAGGAGGGAAGGGGAAAGAGGCTTCAAGAAAAAAAAAAAATTAAAAAGCTGCACTATTTTAAGCTCCCCAGGAAAATGGGAAGAGGGTCAGGCTCTGTTAGAAGTTAGATGTTGTTTGAGCTAGGAGGAGTGTTTTTTTAGGTCAAGTCTATTCCATAGCATGAGGACTTTTTCCTGTCTTGCACCTCCAGGCACTAAAACTAAGAAAACGAGCAAAAGCAAGTTGCAGAGTGACTATGTAGCTAGGTAAGGGCTGTGCAGCAATCCTGCAATGCTTCATTTGCTGCAATCATCGAAGAGAGGATAATGAATGAGCACATTTGGAAGTCATAAGACAGACCTAGGCTTAGGATCCAATGGGGCAGATAGATTCCTAGTAATTACTGAGCTCTTGCTGCGGGGTTTCTTATGTTTAAGTTTACAATATTTGAAATTACAGCTGGAACACATTAGAACAATGCAAAGGCAGGTCTGGTTTAACTTTCTCATATGGTGGATTTCAGGGGATATTCTTTCTTGCGGCTTTTTCCTACTTTCCTCTAGGATAAAAGGCTGAAACTTAAACCTAGCAAAAGAAGGTTAAAGGGACACTGTGCAGCTATGCAGCTCCTTCCTCAGCCCTAAGCTAGGGCCACCTTTATCATTCTTGGCAGGTCCTAGGGTGCCTCCAAAGGCTTTTAGGGATCAAGGACTTATCTTTCTTGCTGCAGCCACTTGAGGGCTTTGACTCTCCTTTTAGTCAAAATGTTTTTTCCCTAATATTGCACATAAATCTCACCCTCTTGCAGGCAGAGCAGGTCATTTCCTTGCTCTCTCCCATTTATTACTTTTCAGGTCCATGATCTTGCAGATCAAGCCAGCCTGATCTGTCCTCATATTGCAAGCAAGGACAGATAACGTGCAAGCTCCCTCCCTTGGGATGTGATGCTCTGGAGGATGTTAGAAGTTTATCTCCTCCCTAGAGGTAGTAAGTGCAAATATAGTGCATATACGTGGTCAGAAAACAAGTGCTGGGGTGTCTCCATGTCCATTTCCATCTCCTTGTGCCAGGCAGGTTCTCCAAGGCTGCTGCTTCTCACCTGGTGCTTTCCTCTCCCCGCAGCTTTGGCCTGGGCAGCCCTGGTCCTGCTCCTCGTCACGCTCACATCAGCATCACCTGCGTCCCAGATTTCTTAGCCCCTTCTGGCTGCACTCTGGGGAAAAAGGCAGGTTATTTAGTCAAGCTGGTTTCACAATGGCCTTGTACCACGGGGAATTATCTTCTGCAATGATTCTTAGGTGAAAGAGATCCATGAGAGATAATAAATTATTAATAAAATGTACCTGGGATTTACAGTAGTGGAGACGGTTTCATCATTTCTGTGTACAGTACTGCTCTCTGCACTACTTAAAGCTTTTTCCTTTTCTCTTCTTTTTCCCTTTTTTTTTTTTTTCATCTAGACGTCCACGCCACGTATTGCTGGAACAAAGGAATTTAAGTTCTGCTATACGAGAGGCCCTGGCAAAGTGCCTGTACGTTGACGAGCAGATCTCAAATATTTGTACTTTGGGTTTGGCTCATTGAATGTCTCCAAACAGGGATGCTTATTCCAGCCCGTGAAGCTGGAGAAAAAATGATAGATGTATTCAAAAGGTGGCTGCCAGAATTTTGTAGCACATGATTGTTTTTAGTTATATTTTTTTAAAAAGCTTCCTTTTTTTTTGCATGTGTAGACAAAGCCAATAAAGCCCTAATAGAAATGTGCATTTCTACAATGAATAGTACATGTGTATCTCCTATATATCTGTATTGGAAACTATGCACTTGAATGCCAAGCTGAAGAGGAGGCTTCATTTGCAGCACAGGCTACTCAGCCCAGCTGTGCAGCCTTTAATGCCAGGGGTTTTGTTTGTTTTTTTCTGGTATGAAGTGAAAATTCCAGTTCTCTAACAGAAATAGCTAACAGTATACAAGTGCACGAAGCAGCAACCACTTTTATTTGTTTGAAGCTTATTCTGCACCCTAAATAAATGTGGGTCTAGTGGTTTACCTGCTTATCACACTGACATACCAACCAAGAGCATTTTGAATGTGTGCTATTACATAGGCAATTGGTCTAATTGCATGTTATGGAGGTGTCAGGAAGAGATGCATATGGATACACAGGTATGTATACATGCATTTTTCCGTGCTTCCTGGCAGCAAGTAACGTTTCCAGATTTGGTGCAGGTTAAGCCCGATCCCTCTCTGTGTGTTTTCCAGCGCTGGATTAAGCGCTGTCAATAGCTCCAGCTGGGGATGACATTTGAAGAGGCCTTGATGTTTCCTTCTTTGTAGCCATAGCTGATGCAGGGAGCTACAGAGAGGGGGCCGAGACGAAGCAGCCGATTCCACTCGAGACGTCACGGATGTTCCACAGCCCCGTGGCGGTTTCGGCCGTGCTGAGCGGTCCCTGCTCTGCCGCGGGCGTCCTGGCGCCGTCCCCACGTCCCTGCGTCCCCAAACGCGGCCATGCAGCGAGGTGCGACTGTTTGCAGCTGCAAAACCTGGGCTCGAGCAGGGGGAGAGGTAGAAATGAAGGCAAAAAAAGCTTTCAAGGCTCTTTGCTGCGTGACTGAGGGCTGGGGCAAAGTGATGTGCAAATGCCAGCACCGAGGCCAGCTTGCTCAGGGCTGGCATCTCCTGGCTACAGCTTTCAGGGCTAAGTGGCAGCCTGCAAATAAGCAGTGCAGCCATTAGGGCTTTTACCACCACCCTAATGGAAACTGCTGATTAGGAAGCTTTTTTTTTTCTTTTTTCCTTTTTTTTAAAGGATAAAAAAATAAAAGGAGAAAAAGGCAACACTGTGCAATGGCCTGACCTAAGTTCAGGGGTAGCTGACAGCAGGCTAGCAGAGAATCTGCATAAAACATCTTTGCTGCCCCTTGGGAGCATGTTTTTAAAGCTGTGAGTTTCCCACTTTGCAAGTTGCTACCTGCTGTTTCAAGGCCCCTGGACCCATTTTCTCCATGCATTTATTACTATGCAGACAAGCTAGTTAAAAGTGCCTCTCTTCACTAAGGTTGTGAGACCTTTAAAAGGTTTGGTATCTATTTTTCAGCAAGGGGGCATTAATTTCTCTGCTTCCCCAGCTTTATGCCAGACGATGCCTGTTCACTGGCCTGCAAGGAAAGGAATTGAAGGGGTCACTGTAGTTTCTGGAGTCCTTTGGCATTAAATAAAACTGCCACCCTAGGTGATTATGTGGGACTAGATGTTCAGTCTACTGCTTTTAGTCCAGTACTGTGAAAAGCGAATGGAAATAAGATAAACAAAGGCAATGTACTCAAAGCAGTGCCTTTATTTTAGCAACTTTTCTGAACAGCGGCAGTGAGAGGAGGTGAAGCAGCAAAGCGGCCTCTGCAGCAAGAACTTTTGCTCTATCCTTCATACAAGGCAAACGAGACGGGGGCCTGGGGAAGAGGAGCTGCTGAAATAAGGCTTCTTGCTGCTGCACGTGCCTTTCCACTGGTTAGTCAGCACATTTTACAAAAATAAAAATCACTCTTTGCAATAAAACATTTTTTTCTTTCTGTTTTTCTTCTCCAATTTCCAGGAATGAGGATGCTATCAGATGGCAGCGTTCAGACATGCTGATGTCCTTACATCCCCACTCAGCAATGGGCACTCGTAAATCAGATGCTAAAGTAGGGCCCACAGTTTTCACTGAAATGGAAAATAGAGATTTCCACCCATGCTGGTTGTTCTTGTGGTTAAGAATACAGCAGTCCAGCAGAGCCACTGCATGCAGAAACATCTATCCTTAAACTCTGTGCCTCTGAAAAAGCCTTGCCAGATCAGTATGCTGTTACTTATGCAATTCTCATATTATGTTCTCAGAACGTCGTTTTATATGGAATGGAACAAGAGCATAATTTAGGGTAACGTACTGTGCAAAATATGCAGTGCTGCATTCTTGCTGCCCGGCCCGGCTGCAGTGACAGACTCTTCATGTTATTAGCAGTTACTGCACGTTGCAAAGATGTCTTAGTAATGCTGTGGGAGTAATTACATTCCTTAACTGGCACCCAGATAACCGGTATTTGAAGATGGTCCTTAGATCTAATTAAAATGTCATCTTTAAAGCAGAGCCAAGTGGTTAATTTTTTGCTGCTGACCGGGCACACTAATCGGGTGGAGATGCAACTGGGGATCTCTGCAGCGCTGCAGACTGGTGCTTCATGTGCACCATGGGCACGTGAGGACGGAAACCTTCTCTGTGCAACACCTCAAGACGTCACCCCTCCATGCACACAGGCAACCCCATCCGCACACCGAGATGCTGCCGGTCATAGTCCTTCCAAGGGAGCTAGACAACGCAATTCTAAGAGGGAAAACGTTAATGCAGCTGACAAAATCCCTACCAAAGCTTGGAGCCCAAAGCCAAAGAAGAGCTACTCTACGGCTGGCTTGATGAGATGGCCATTGAAGATGATGTAAACATCGGCCTCCTCGCTGTAGATGGCATTTTCTCGCTCTCGCTTGAACATCCGCACCCAGACCTCCTCTCCTTCCTGCAGGTCCAGCATCAGGCTCTGGCTCTGCATGATGCTCCGGTCGCTGGGCTGCGCGTAGAGGATGGCCACCTCTTTCTCGTTCTTCATCAGGTGCAGATAGGTCTCCTTGAAGTTCCAGGTGTGGACGTTGAGGCTGAAGTAGTAGATTCCCGGCACGTAGCAGAAGAACTTCCCCGAGAACATGTTGAAGTGCTTGTAGAGGTTCACGAACTCCATGTCAAAAGTGACGTGCTGGAAATAGTCTGAGCTGTGAAGGGGTTTTCTGCGACCCACTGAAAAAGCAGCATAGAGCTGCTTGCAGGAATGGCCTTGTGGACCAGGCTGGCCTTTTTGGCCCTTTCGTCCATTAAAGCCACGTAGGCCTCTCTCTCCTTCCTTTCCCACTGCTCCGGGGTACCCTTTTTCTCCCATTTCACCCTTCTCACCTGTGAGCATAAAGGGAAAACTTGTCAGTCCCAGACATGTGCAGCCCTAGCTGCAGACACATCCAGCTGGAGACAACCACAAAGCACCTGCTAAAACACCATTTTGAAAGCACAGGTATCAGGCATTAGTTGGACATTGGTCCCCTTCTAAACCTCAGCTTTGCATCATCAGGAGGTGATGCTCTCTTACCGAGTGCCACTTGCTGCATGAACAAGCTGCTCCTGCCAGCAGGTCCCAGGTGTGGGCAGTCCTAATGACACCAACAAGCTCCTAGTTAGCGAGGTTTTTAACAGCGCCTCCATGCCACGAAAATGTGATATGGAAAAAGTGAGTGTGCTTCCTTGTTCTTTATACCTTATTCTACCAGTTAGTAGTTCTGAGATAACATTTGCAGCTGGTTTCTTGTGTGGTCTAACCTGAACTTCCAGTGATGCAGTTTCACATTGCCTTTTTCTGATGGATTAGGACTTTCTCGGGATCTCTTCTTGCTTGCAGACATTTATAACCCGTGTCATATCACCCTTTGACATTTTTGGTTCAGTAAATAATACAAAACAGGTTTCTCAGCAAGGGTCAGTGGCGCACAGAATCACAGAATCACAGAATGCTGAAGGTTGGAAGGAACCTCTAGAGATCATCTAGTCCAACCCCTGCACACGCAGGGTCACCTAGAGCACGTGGCACAGGGCTGCGTCCAAGCGGGTTTGAAGATCTCCAGAGAAGGAGACTCCACAACCTCTCTGGGCAGCCTGTTCCAGTGCTCTGGCACCCTCACTGTTAAAAAAATTTTCCTTAAGTTCCTGTGGAACTTTTGGTGCTTCAGTTTGTGGCCATTACCTCTAGTTCTGTCAGTGGCCACCACTGAAAAGAGACCAGCACCATCCTCTTCACTCTCTCCCTTGAGGTACTTATAGACACTGATTAGATCCCCTCTCAGCCTTCTCTTCACAAAACAAGGACAGCAGACTGGCAGGATGTCCCCAGGACAGTCCTCTTTACCCACCTTTGAGGATGGTGATATCTATCGTGGGCTGCACTTTGGGAAGCGAGTAGGCAGGGTCATTGCTCATCCTCGTGTAGCGCGAGGAGGTGACGGGGACGGGCTGCTCCGAGGGGCGGCAGCACCGCACGCACGAGAGGCGCCGAGGCCCCCGTCCCGGCTGCGCCGCGTCCGTCGAGGCGCCGACGTCGGCCACGGACAGCAGGAGCACGAGCACCGCGGCGCGCATCTTCCCCGGGCCGAGCCAGCTGGAGCGGGCCAAGAACAGAAACGATTAACGCGGTGATGCAAACCAGAGCAAGCCATGGGCCATCCGTTAATGTCACTGCAAGGTGCTCTTCTTGTGATTAATTATTAGCTTGTAGTGGCACCAAGAGGGCAGCAGTGATGCCCCAACTGGTTGCAAGCGACAGAAAAGGCAACCCCTGTCTTGCGCTGCTGACCATGGAGGTATCTGTTAAAAGGCCCCCAAAAGGTACACACAGAAGAAACAACTGTTGGGTCAAGGAGCTAAGGCTGGGATGCTTGAGGAAACGGGGAGCACGCTGTAGTCAAGGTACACGTGCTGCCTTGATGTTGTGAAAGGCGCTGGGTGAAATGCACAAAGTGCAGCTGTTAGTGACCATTTTTTGTATCGTTGTCCTAAAATTGCAAATTCAGATGGAGGAAATGAAACTTGATTTAAATAACCCTCTAATAACAAACATCATAACAAACCCTCTAATCTTTTTTTTTTTGAAGGACAAACATGAAGAGAAACTTAGGTAAACTAAACTAATATATCTCTTTGAATAGTTTCTCTGTCTTTCGCTGCTAAGTGCTTTCCAAGGTGACCTAGCCAAGTAGTTCATGTCTTTGGCCATAGCCCTTTGCGGTTTCTAGGAGAAATTCCGTGTACAGTTCCTATTGGTATTTGTTAATGTGCAGAGTGGAAAGCCAAATAGCTACAACAAACACAGATCAAACGGTGATTTGCTCTGCTCAAACGCCACTTCTGGAGTTCTGCTATTACATTTTCAATTGTTGCTGGCAGGCTCCAAAGACCATGAGCAGTGGATGAAGTGAATGGACAGAAAACGCTCCAGGTGGAGAACAGAAGGTGAGTTTTCCACTAGCTCCTCATCAGCACCCATCCTGGAATGGGACCAGAGACGGAGACAGGGGAAGGAATCCTCCTATCGTGCATAACCAGTTTCATTCTAGCGCTTGCAGTGGTGTTTCACGCAAGGCAGATTTTGGAATTGTGCCATTCTGGACCTTCTCCAAAGTCCAATTAGTCAGATGGGCTCTTGTTGACTTCAGTCTGGGAACAGGCTTTTACAATTCCTCTCCTACTAGCTTTAATTCCTGGAATTGGCTGGGAAGATAGTGGTTAGATGTCCTGGGTGTCAGAACTAACACAAGGCACACAGAAGGACCCTCTGGTTTCAGACCATTGTGAATGAGGCAGAGGATGGAGGGTTTCCTAGGCTGGAGCTTTACCAAGGCTTCACTGGGCAGAAAATGGACTAGCCTAGAGAATATGGAAAAAAAAGGTCAACAGAGACAAGGGGTTTGGATTGGAATTCCTGGGAGCTGCTTTCTTCTAGTTCTTACCTACCCCAAAAGAGCTGACATTCACACCTTTTATTATTTGGTGTAATGCAACTCCCCAGAAATCTGATGAATACTTATTAGCAGCAATATAATAACTTTGCTTCTGACAGCAGCTGAATGTTCTTTCATCAAATCTGTCACAACCTCAAATAATCTTTCTATTCATAATTGCACCTCATTCTAGGTACAAGTCTGAGAAAGGATTAATATTCTTTTTATATCTGTGTTCAGGACCAGAATTCTTGTTTTCATTAGTCTTTTAAAATTTTCATTCTGCTTTTTTAAGCAATCTTTGTACTGCCAAATAGGAACAGAGGTGCTACATAAGTGCAAATAGCTAGAAGATCCTAACTAAGCAATCCATATGCGACCAAAACAGAAAGCTTGCACTATAGAGACCATTTGGGATCCAGCAGTTCTTTTTTAAGGATCTATTCTGAACTCTAGATGGAGTTTTTGCATTTGCATAATGTCTAAAGAAGATCCCATGCTCACTAGGAGTTCCAGGCAATTAGGACCAACATCGTCCATGGGATTAGAGACTATTTAGTCCTTCTCAGGAGAGTGGGTAGTCCATAACCTGGGAATGAAGTATAGGACATCTAAAATCTGAGGACATACTTGCTCATAATACCTTCATGAAGGAGAAAGAGCATTCATTAAAAAGGTTATTCACAACATGAGGAAAGGATTTATAAATACGAAGAAATTTCCTCTATGTTTTATAGGCCATTATTCTCCTTAAGATAAATGACTTTCCTATTTTTAGAAGTCATCCACCAAGTGACTTAAAGACAAAAAGCCTAGGTAAAAAAAAATCACTGTTCAGGTTGCGCACATTTTATATTACTCTAATCTGAGCACCCATTGAAGAAATTGTGGCTACTTGCATGATTCTTGAAGAATTATAACTCTAGTTATTGGCTAGAAATTACATTTGGAAAAAATGAGGCCAACTGGACAAAAACTCCATCAGTCCTGAAC
>NW_010581752.1:0-10540 GCF_000705375.1 Tinamus guttatus | reverse complement strand
CTTGTGTACTGCTTTCCCCAGGGCCAGCCCATTTATTTGTAATAGACTGGAAGGGCCTGTAAGACTGCAATAGTTCCTCTGCGGTGAAGACTAAAAGCATTAAAATGCAGCTGTACCACAGCCGGGCAACTTGGATATATCCTTCATCAAAAAACATGGAAATGAAACTGAGTATAATGCCCATTTAGTTATTTTTTACCCATGAGTTTTATTTTATGCAGCAAACAATGTTCACACAGCAGTTCTTTGCAGCCAGGCATTTTATGTGCCATAATGAGGGGCGTTTTATAGACGTGGCAATTATCATGGATTATTAAGCCTTAGGTAACTGACAGCCATACAGTGAGAGACTTCCCTATACTTAAGACAAAGTTTCTCATTAAGCAATATAGATACATTTCAGTTCAGTTGCACACAGACTGACAGATAAGGCCAAACTCACGAAACCAGCCATCCATGGAATGGAAGGTCTCAGCAGTGAGGCAGTGTGCAAGGTAATTTTCATCAGGAAGGACTGCCACGGACAAAATATCTCTACAGGACAATTATCATTTGCAAAGTATTATACAGTATTAAATGGGTTAGTCAACACTACGGAAATCCTTCTTAAACCGGCCACATGTGGGTGTATGTCATGGCAATAGGTTATTATGTAAGCATGTATAAAAAGCACACATATTTACAAAAATGAAAAATAAGGGAAGATGATGCACTCAACCCTTTATGTTTTATCCACCTCATGGTATCCCAACCCGTTTTGCTTCCCCTAGTTCACTCCATCATTGATTGCCTTCCTTCCTAACTGCAATTAGGCTGCTCAATCGATGTAGCGGGAGGAAAATGCCCATGTCCTCTTCTCCGCAGAGAACCTCTTGCAGGCTCTCCCATGTCAGCAATGCTGCATGGGGAGAGTTCATCACCATTACTAAGTTTACTGTACTTAATGGTTTAAGCAGCTGTAATTAATGGAGGGATTACATTCTATGGTTTACAGATGCTTATGAAAACAATTAAAATTAGTTACTTAAAACAAGGCGGATGGAACCTCCTTGTATGTAGAAGGAATATACTACCAGCAACAATGAACAAATCACCTAAATTCAGGAATCTATGATGTCTCGACCTCATTCCCCCTGCTCCCCTTGCCGTGCGTGTGTGAAACTTTGCCTGCCCAGCTCTGCGGAGAGGGACCTGGGCGTCATGGTGGACGACAAGTTGACCATGAGGCAACAGTGTACCCTCGTGGCCAAGAAGGCCAATGGGATCCTGGGGTGCATTAAGAAGAGCGGCTCAATCGATGCAGCGGGAGGAAAATGCCCACGTCCTCTCCTCCGCAGAGCACCTCTCACAGGCTCCCCTGTGTCAGGAACACTGCATAGGGAGAGTTCATCACAGTTGCTAAGTTTACTGTACTTACTAAATGGTTTAAGCAGCCGCAATTAATGGAGGGATTACATTCCATGGTTCACAGATGCTTACGAAAATAATTAAAAATTGGTTACTTAAAACCAGGCGGGTGGAACCTCCTTGTATGTAGAAGAGAAGTACTACCAGCAACCATGAACAAATCACCTATATTCAGGAATCTGTGATGTCTCGACCTCATTCCCCCTGCTCCCCCTGCCATGTGCGTGCGAAACTTTGCCTGCCCTACTCATCTGTGAGATCGCAAACAGCCTTTAATATTTCATTCAGCCCAAAGCACAGAGCGTGCTCAAATTCAATACAAGGAAATGCTTTATCTCTTCCTTCACAGACTAATAATCCGACAAAACCAGAAGCACCAGGGAGTCATGGCAAGTTGTGAGGAAATGACGTGCAGACACTTCTGAACACTTTTATTCCTCTTTACTATTTGGGACGCTTGGACTGAACAAACACCAATTAAGAGCCTTTTGTTCAAGGATGCATAAAACCAAGTCCAATATCAAGGGCCTAAACTGGTTATATCAGGGAACCTCTGCTCTTCTGAAGTCTTTGAAATAGTTTTCCCCTCTACCTTTCTACATGTTATTTTTTTTAATGAGGAAAATGGATTTCATTCATAAAATGGAAAAACACTGTTATTCGCACAAATCCACTGTAATTTAAAAATAGAGAACTACATCTCTAAAGGGCTTTGAAAAAGATTGCCACTTTACTAAATTCTACTGTATTTTTAGGATCCCCTTAATTTTCCCACATACTGAGACTAACATTATCATCTCATTTCGCTAAAGAACACCGAAATATATCAGTCATTTACAGCATATCGGATTATGTTGCAGGACAGCACTTTGAACAGCATGGTCTGAACATGCTCACTGAGACAGATAGCAAAACCCTTCTCTGCTATCAGAAAGATAAAAACTATAGACCTTATTAAAGACACAAAAGTCCAAAATTTTATAAGTTCTGAAGTAAAATTACCTAATAATATTTTAGTACCTACGCAATGTCATTGTGTAGTTAACAGAACAATGGTTGAAGGAAAAACATTTTAAATAATTTTTTATTTGAATATTAAGCTATTACCTCCTCCAAAAGAAAATTCAAAATTGCTGCTTAAATTTCATAAATATTATCTACAGATTCCGGCAATGCTTATCAACACCTTTTTTTTTCAATTTTTATTTTATCCAGATGATCTCAACCTACTGCAAATATTTTCACGCTGATTTCTGCAACTATTCAGGAGCACAAAACACACAGAAGGACAATCAACGTTGCTGTTAAATGAAAGAAAACTAGTTTTTATCATATCTTTATGACATTTGGATCCAATCATGTATCTCAGGGCATATATTATTAATTAGGAAAAATGCACAAATTCTAATTAACCGACGAGGAGACGAACATGGCACTTAAATGAACTTACAGACCAGAAGCCATTGTGAAAATACAGCATTCCTGATGTATCACGCATACTAGAACACTGTGAAATGATTCAACATGTTGATCAAAAACAAGAGCCCGTAACACAAGTCTAATGTCTTTCTGTAAACAAACACTGCACCGATGTTATAAATATTTCTGTACATCCTACCCAAAGTTTTAGCCTGATTCAGCATGACACTATTAATATAGTCTCGTATTCACCCAACCCTAAAACAATCTGTTCAATGTACCAATTCGCCTAAAGAGTATAATTTCCAATATATGTAAGATTAAGCAACTCTATTACAAAATAAAAAGCCTAGATATTCCATTAAGAAATGATACTCCCACAACCCATAGCTGCAGTTTTATCAATCCAAATGGAACGGAAGACTCAAGCTTCAATGTAAGTTATCCTAATTTACAATGCTGTATCTCATCTAAGATCTCATCAAATATAATATGTGATAAATAAGTATTTCCTAACACTGGCCAAAGTTTACTCACCTTATACGGTTTAATCATCACTGCAATCACTTCAGGGATTCTACTTACAAAAGCATGGCAAGCAGAATTTCAGTAAAAAAAAAAAACCCTCTGACAGGACTTCAGGAGAGAACAAAACTGTTCATTCACTTTCTAAAGGGGAGTATATTCAAGCAACCATGCTTAGCAGTTTGAAAACGGCTTATGAAACATCAGTGTCCTGAGGTGAGCTGACTGTCTTCCTGTATTGCTATTCCTGTTATAAATGAGTTCTTAGCCACCTCAACAGAGCTCAGTATAACTACTTTAATAAACAACTACAGCTGAATATAGAAGGGAAGGAGGACAAATTCAGTATTGTCAATACATACAGTAGGTCCTCTCTCCTTACCACAGCCAGCTCCATGCCCTCAAAAGTAAGAAATTACCATTCTGTTTTCCTTTTGGAGTAATTCTTTTAAACCAACCATTTATGAAGTAAAGCTATTTACATATACATCATCAGCCATGCAAAATCCTACCACCAATTCATATTTATTATTTTCCTAGAAAAGCAATCAACTAATCTTTTTAGACTTCGGAGTTTCAGCAGCTCCACAAATTAACTTGCTACAGCTTCCTGGGGTATGGGAGAAGCCTCAAGATCAATAACTACAGAATTAGTCCCATTCATCCAAACTGTTCAGCCATAAGACAGTCCATCTGTATGCTTTCTATTTAAGGCAATTTCTCTCCTTTATGACATGATGCATTTTATTTTCCTATTAAATGTGATTTAAAAGAATGTCCATCCAGACAGAGAACAGCTGTTCAACTAATAAGCCAACGTTTCCCATCCTTTGCACAGGATTGCAGGACCAAAAAGCTCCAGCTTTGGTGAAATTAGCTCTACAAGCCTCTTCCACTTGGTCACAAAGGAATGCTCATGGCAAAGGCAACCCAAAACTTTCTCCCATGAACTCTGCATTTCTCATTTCAGGGTCTCAAAGCTCAGCCAAGCAGTACGTTTCTTCAGAAGCCCAGCACTTCATTCCAACACACTTCTAGAAACCATGTCATACTGCGGGCAGAAGCAAACCAAAGTGCCCGATTCCTCTCTTTGCTCCAGTGATCCATTGGTTGGGGGAATGCTATCTGCCCACGCCCTGGGCCGGGGCCATCTGGGCCATGAAGGGCCCTCAATCCTGGCCCTGAATGGTAATTGTCTCGGAGAGCATCTGCACAGGCATTTCAGGCAGTAAAGCTTATTAAAATCCTGAAGGGCAGTAATCCCTGAATGCCACTAAAAAGATCTCCAGTTGCTACCGTTTATGAAGTGGGCTTGACAAGAGAGAGAAAAGCAGAGGGAGCTGGGGGGAGGGAGGCAAGGGAAGAAAAATCTAGAAGAGAAAAGTTATCCAAAAAAGGCCCCCATCAGAAGAGTCCTGTTTTAGCAAGAAGCTTAGTCTTTCCTGCCTCAATTCCCAAAGGTATTTCCACCCCAAACCCTCATTAAGTCTCCTTTATGCTGGCTCCTGGCATGGGGGGAGCGAGGGGGAAGACACCTCACAAACAGATGCTCGCAGAAAGGCTAAAATCAGGAAAGACAAAGGAAGAAGGTACATGAGGAAGCCAGACACCACACGGAGGTGGGTCTTTTCCCAAACGGTGTAAGGAAAATTTCTAGACGTGAAAGCATTTGAAAAACGGTTTTCGCTGTATGTGCATGTCTGTCTCCCTGTAATTTCAAAAGGGTCTTTTCATCTCATTAGGTTAAGCTGATTAATAAAAATTCAGCAGTTTGCCCATGACTCCCTCAGAAGTGGTGAAACAAGTTGAAAGATGCGGGCAGAAAGTTTTTGTGCTGAAAACAATAAGCGGGGTGACTTCTTAAGTCCTTCGTTGTCATCCTCCATTAGAGATAAATAGACACCTTGACGCAAATTCTTCAGACAAACACTACATTGCTACACTTCTTTATTTTCTATTAACCTTCGTGAAAAGCATTAACCCTTCCAAAGTGCAGGGATTTTTGTGTGTGTTTTATAATTCACCAAGTGAAGGCTTTCTCTCATTTCAACAATTATTTAGATAAACTGTTGAAAAGACATTAGTGAATTACCTACCTGAAAAGCAGAGGCTCAGAAAAAAATGAATAGTTGGATATTCATAGGTCAATTACTCTAGGTTTAGTGCAAGAAACACACTCAGAACTGAAATTGCTGGTGTATTTTGAGGATCTTCAAAAATGACAATAGTTTACACAGGGTTTGCAAGAAAAAAGAAATCTACAGCTCAGAATTTAAAAATTCTGCATAATAAAGTTGAACAACATTATGTTTATTTATTTTTCAACTACTGTGAATGTTAACTCACCACCTAAAGCCCGAAAGATAAAATCACTTTCCATCTCTCTACCTGGAAATTGCATTTTATTGTATGCTGAGGTGGTTTTGTATTTACGAAATCACAGTATCTTAATTAAGATAAATAAAAGCAGCCCTCTACCATTTTACACTTTTCTAAAGAAACTGCTACAGTGCATGTGTGCTTTGAACAATTTTTTTTTTTTTTTACAAATATTAGATTGGAATTTCAAAACTTTTTTTTTTTTTTATATATGACCAAAATTTATGTGCAGCTCTCACATACAAATGTAAAGATTTCAGGGCACATCATTTTTATTAAGTCAGACTGCTGATGAATTGTATCTACAGAAATTTGCATAGAGCACCACAAGGAGAAACCTAATTTTAAGACGGGCCCAATTCTGCTATTCCATGAGACAGAACTACTACAGCTTATAGGAATAAAAGCTTGTATCGAATCGGTGACCATTCTGCTCTACACATTTATATTTTAAGGAGGGTTTGGACTTGTAACTAACATCGTATTCTGTTTACAAAAATTACAATATTCTTAACTCGTAATGCAGGTAAGCAGCTATAGACTATAATGGACCCTTATGAACCAGCTAGGTAACAGGCACTCTCATGGGCATGCAGAAAACTTTGGTAAGAATTGTTTTTTTTTCCATTGGTTTAAGTCACCACGTACATCTCCTCAGTATGGGTAAAAGCAGTAATTCCAGTAATCCCTCAAGAATAATTGAAACATATCATAATTTAAAAATACACCTGCATATTGTGCTATATTTCTCCTAAATTATCCTCTCTTTGTGCCTGAAATATAGCTATGAAAAATCAGTATCAGGTTGTCAAGAAAAAAAAATATTGCCCTGAGCACCACTGACTGACAATATGTTGTTTTCCAATCCAAATGATCCTTTATCAAAGGGAAGGACAAGTGCACATTTACTCCACTGCTGACTGAGTAGGACCTATGTGTTCTCCCTCTCAAAATTTCCTAAAAATTTCCACTCCCTTCAATCAGGCCCTGAAGTTGCACAAAATTTGCCACAAATAAGTGTGTACACACACATCTGTAAATCAATACCTGCACAAGCAAGCAAGTGATGTTGCCTTCATGTGAAATACAACATATACCAAATATCTTATCTATAATGAGTGATGGCACCGGGATACTAGAACACTGCAATAAAGGTGTCAAAAAACACTCTTCCTAATCAAGAAAACAGCTGAAGAGAAAACTCATACATATAAGTGCAGTGGGAGACATTTGTTTGATACTATACCTGCACAAAACCAAAGATCTTAAATTATACAATTTCACAGCAGTCGTAGCTTGGCCACACGGCATATTGCACTGTAGAAAGAAAAGTTATTCCATATACAAATGCTTAAGGTTAAAAGAAAATGTTATGGTTCGTGCTTTTTGTTGCCAAAGCAGTAACTCTGATTTTCTTGAATTTTCCTGCAAGACATCAATCATAACATTAAATTCGTGTTAGGTGAAAAACAAAGAAGCAAGCAAACAACTGGAAAGAATATATAACTGCATATATATCCTTAACATTTATTTGTGTGTGTGTGTGTGTGTGTGTGTGTGTGTGTGTGTATAACTCCCTTGTTATATATATGTGTGTATTAAATATAAATAAAAATGCAAATGTAAATAATGGTCTAGAGTCTGGTTACTTTGTTTCCTCATACTAGTTTTATTGAAAGTCACTCTGCATTTGAGGCAGACACAAAATTATTTCTAATGATGCAAGTTGATCTTTGTGATGTAATGGTTTTCAGTAAAACATATTTCCAGACATTGGTTTAAACTCCAAGATAGAAAAAAAAACAAACTCCCCTATTTTGTATCCTATCTACAGATGCCTCATTTATGTATTCTGAGCTCAGAACAGAAAAAGAAACTTGAACAAGATCTAGAAACCAGAATACATAATATTTACATAGTGTTAGTTTTACATTAAAAAAAATGTGAGCAAAGAAAAATCCTACATGGTTAAACCTAAAAAGCAGTTTTTATATCCCTAAGTATTCTACACACCAAAATAGTTATCTCTAGTGGAACCAAAATCCTGGTTAACTAAAATTTGATCACATCCCTCCACAGTAATTTACAACAATGTGCTAGCTACTTATTTATCAAAAGTCCATTTTTTTCTGGCTTTGAAATACAGTACCGTACTTGAAGTTTCCTATCAACAGTACTCTAGTATTTTAGCTAATTCCTGTCCCTCTTTAGCTAATTCTCTCGCCCCACTCTGAAGCGCGAGCTTGCTGCTCCTGTGCTGCCAGAGAGCACAAGCAAAGCACAGCGCAAACTCATTTCTATCAGCGTGGTGTCAAGCACTTCTTCCCAAATAAAGGGCTAGTGCAGAAACAAGCTGAATCCTATTCTCATCTGCGGGGTGTAAATAGAATTTGCTTTCATACAGCTCCTTTCGTATTCAAAAGATCCCAATATGCTCTACAATAATGAGATAGATACACTGCCATTTCCCTAATCTTAAACACAGAGGGGATAGCTTTGTCTCACCAATAGGAAGTAAAGGAGGTCATGGCTCCTTTGAAGTTTCCTTATGTCATCTGGGTTGAAGGACAGGAGGGAACGAAGAACATAACTGAGACAAAATGCAAGTGAAAGGGATGAGGACAGCTGACCTGTGTGAAATGAAGGCAACAGATCTCTCTCACCGCATTTGGGAAGCTCTTATCTAGAAGCAGAAATGAATCAAAGCAGGAGTGATTTTTAAGACTGGCATCAGGTACAATACTAATCATGTTTTTCTTTGAAGGCTTTTTTACCCTGGGGGGAAGGAGAGAGTTAGGAAACCTGGTGAGATGAATTCCATTTTCATCACAGCAGGTCAGCAATCTATATGCAGAGAGATTATATTCAGGTGAGCTTAATGTAATTGGCAACATTACTCATCCATCCAATGCAGGTGCTAATCCTATAAAGAATTGATATATCCTGAAAACTTAAGGAAAACAGAAAGGAACAGGAGGGTCTTAACAGCTGAACCAGCTCCCCACCTGGCCTTAGAGGGGACTCCTTCACTGCCCTCAGTTCCCTCCAGCACCATTTGGCAGAATCTTCCCTAGTGAGGGAGGACTGGCCTAGGAAAGCTCAGTGATCTGCAGGTTGTGCTTTATTGCCAAGCAGTGTTCCCAAATGAGTTAATAAAAAGCCATGGCCTAATTAAACTGCATCCCCTGCACCTCACCCTCCTTCCTGCACAGCCAAGGCAATAGCTACATGCAGCAAAACAGCAGCAGTTGAACTCTCCAAAATACTTCATAGATCTCCAGTGAGGGGAAGGGAGCTGTCCAGGATCCACGCTCACTGCTGAGCTGTTCATAGGGTGTTAGAGCACCCTCAGCAGGAGCTGCTCCCCGAAGGCAAAGGCGGGTATCCCATCTTATCACCTTGCCCAGCTCCTACCCAGCAACACACATCCAACATCCCACATGGAGCGAGGGCGACTGTGTGGTCCAGTGTGCTTTGCGAAGCTTTCTATAATGCCCAACGAGCTCTCACCCCTTTTTTGCTGGGGTCTCTACAGGGAGCAGTTGGGCGTTCAGCCGTGCTCCTGTTTCCTCCCCCCTGCCCTTCTCCTCTCCCTACGGCCTGCATAGCCTCAGCCCTGCCCATGGAGCACTACGGGAGGAACAAAAGGAGCCTTTTGGGTCAGCGGAGCAGCTTAGAGCCAGGCTCACCCCAGAGACTCAGTCAGTATTTACTGCTCTTTGGAGCCACCAGCTTAGGGCTCCTTCCAAGCGGGACTCACCAGTAGGGAACCCTTGAGAAATAACCCTATAGAATAAGTAGCCATTTATAGCTAAGAAAGTCATCTTTCCCCTAAAACTATCCAAGTTTGACAATCATGCATCAGACAGCAAATCTACTATATGCAAATCCAATTAAAGTGACCAAAGTAAATGAAATATGCAACAACGTTCACCCCATCAACCATCTAAAGCTGCTGTTCTCTTTGCAGCACCCAGGTTACAGCATGACCACTCACAGCACGGAGAGATACAACTTTCTGGTGTATAAAAAGCACAAGTGAAAACACACTTTCAGGTCATCAAGAGAAGACAGAGAAAGGGTGAGGAATGCACATTTTTCACATTAAATAACTTCTTACATTTGACTTGGGTATCACCAGCACAAAAACGTTTAACTTCACACATAACAGAAGTACAATGAAATGGTTTTAAATAAGAATTTTTGTAAGTACTGAGGGTTTTTTAATACTCCAATCATTCTTCTGTTGAAGAACTCATCCATTTCCAGAAATTTGCAGAACTGCAATAAAAATAACACGACCAAATGAAACGTGCTAGTGAAAAAATCAGATTGTCATTTATACAAGCTCACCCCTTCTTACTTAAAAAAGCAAGCAAGTACCCCTTCTTACTTAAAAACAAAAAAAAACAAACCAAACCAAAACAAAACAAAACAAAAAAACTAACATTTTTGAGGGTGAAGTACAACCAGATTGACAACAATCATTTGCCTGCTCAAACTGGAAGACAGCTGTATGATTTTTTGTTGTTGTTAGAATGGCTGGCATCTTGTCTGAACATGTTTTCCTATGTTTGCCTTTTACTGAAAGTTTTGAGTCAAAGAATCTGACAAGCCACTGATTAAACAGGAGAAATTACAGCTTTAACTTCAGACGTGTTGGGATCTTTTGAAAACTGTAGTTTATGTCAGCCCTGGAGTAAAAGGGTGTACAACAGCAAATCACTACCTTTCCCCTTACTTGTTCAGTTTTAAATGCACAGTGGTTTAATTTTTTGGGTTGGTTTGTGTAGAGGAATGGTTAGAGAGC
>NW_010581751.1:0-10245 GCF_000705375.1 Tinamus guttatus | reverse complement strand
AGAGGAGGAACAGCCCTTTGCTGGGTACACAGTCAATGGAAAGATTTTTAAAAAAGTATTTAAAAAGACGATTCAATCCTTGTTATTACTGCTACCAAATGCTACTTTTAACCACCAGGTCAATGCATATTGTGACCCCGGTTGAACCCCAGACTCAGATTAAGCTCACTTTCATGCTTACTTTTTAGTACCTAAACATTGCTGTCAATTACATGGGAACAGCAGAGGACTGATGAGAGCTCACTTCCTAAATTTACAGGGCAGTTCAACGTCCAGTTTCTCTCTCCAGAAGACCTACTGAGGCTTTACAGCTATTGCTAGATTTAACAGTAACTTTTCAGATGCGGAAATAAACCAACATTACTCTCTTGTTCTACACCGACACAACAGGGAAAATGTGACAAGTCGCAAACATGTCCTTCGCCAGCACAGGACTCAACTGCTGAAAAACGAGCAGCAAAAGAACAGGCTACAGAACTGTCAGCTTAGCCAAGTAACTATGATCTGGTTCCAGTTGCTCCCTTGGCCACAGTCTTTGCTCCCAGGCTTCAGCAGTTAGCCTTGAAGAAGAAATTCACAAAACCAAGACACCTCTCTAACTTGTCCCGGGTACATAAGGCGTCTGTTCCTCATCCCACCGTGCTTCGGTCTTCATATTAAAGGCAAGACAAGGGAGGTCAACTAGTATCACCCATCCTCTGCTTTTCTGGTACATAGTGATGACAACAGTGATGTCATTTTTAGGATTATAATAAACATAAGTATTAAATCTATCCCAAAATGTTAGAATTCCCAGCAGCCCTTTTCTCATGCTTCCTTGGCTTTTTGTTTAGTTTGCACTCAAAAAACTATGAAATCACACTCATCAAAAAGATCAGGCCAAATCTTTGTTCCTTTGTTTATCTCCAACACTTCTTATTTTCTATAAGTTTTAGGTGAGTTCTTCCCAATTCTTCTCAGAAGCTCCTTTGTATTTGTTGTGGAGAGAGCTGATTTGTTCAGACCAATTGTAGCTTTACACTAACCTCCTGTGTACACTTAGCAAAAGGTGTTTCAACAGATACCAGGTTGCTAAATGCACCCTGACAGAGGAATTAGGAGAATGACAGTCTGCACAGGCTGATTAACCTGCACTATGTGAAATCAACACCCAAAATACCTCCTGTGCCCTGACCATCACATTAATTCCCCTCGCAACAGGGACATGCATTTCCAAGCACTTTTCTGCTCCCAAGAATTTCCCACGTTCTCAGACTGAACAATTTGACTTCATGCCTGTATGACTTGCAGAATGAGCAAGAGTAGTGGCTTTATTAAAATAAAAGCCTTCTAAGCCTTAGAACTCTCTGTTTTCTATGCCATTTCCTGAAGAAAAATAAAAATCCAAATGTATAGGAATTTATGTTCTGTAATACAGAGAACTATGTAAGCCAGGAGAGAGGAAGATCCTCAAACAGGATAAAGCTCTCCATGAAGTTATACTGAGAAACACGAGACAGGGTTTTCCTGAGAGTTAATATTCATTTTTGTCCTTTTCTATTTCCTTGTTAAATTCCTAGTCTGTACAACTGGGATTAATTTATGTGCAGCAAAGTTAGTTTGGGTTGACCAAAAAAAAAAGTGTGGGGGGATCTCTTGTTTTCTTATATCACTATGGCTCTACCAGACTTGATTCCTTCCTCCTCTCAGTCAAATTTATTTGATTTACATTGCAGAAAGCCTTGAGAACTGTCAGTCAGGGTCAGATGACCCAATGGTTAACATATGCACGTGGTCGCCACTTGCAAACAGTATTAACCTCATAGATTTCAGATTATTTTGACTCCTCAAAAGTAGCTGCTTCACATAGAAAATAAGAAGTCGGATATCTCAGGGGGCTATTTCTGACTTTTCCCAGGCAAATACCATCAGAAACATGTTACCATGGTCTAATACTTATATCTATTTAGGCACAAAAATTGCTAGAACAACTTCCACTCACTTTTAAAACAAGCCCTCTCATTAACACGAAAAATGGCTAAAAACTCATGCTCAGATCTATCCATAGCCAAAAGTATTTGTCTTTTTTTTCTTTTTTGGCAGCATAACTTGAATCACTAATACGTTGTGAAATACCATCTGCAAGAAATTTCCACTCTATCCCCTAGTGTGCCCATCCAGATCTGCCTGTGGCTGTATGCATGCAGCATCACAAAGCATTAGGCGGACTGGAAATTAGCAGTGAAGCTGAAGTCTGCTTTCAAATGCTCTTCAAAATTCCCCAGAGAACCTACATTTCCTATGTAACTTTATTCTTATTTTTAATGGTACTACACTTAAAATTGAAAAAGAGACCAAGTAAATGCCAGATGTCGTGTATGCTGCCTAATTTCGTGTGATTTATTGGACAGTAAAGATCATCAACCTCAAGATTTCTGGGAGACCCCTTGTTCTTGGTTCCAACAGGACTTCTAGTTTGCATTCTTTATGAGTGAAATTCAATAGGAGTTCTCTTTTAACAAATACAAAATTGGTCTTGCAAAATCTTGAGATTTGGGATCTCTTTGTCCTTGAAACACAGTAGAACATCAGTGAAAAATCAATGGCGTGATACTAAATAAAGGACAAAACTAGATGAATTTTGCCTATTGAAAAGCAGGGCTTTCACTCCAAGTTCATGTCAGCAAAATACATTCAGAAAGCATTCTTTTTGGACTTTTTTTTTTTTCTTTTGAAATTTAATTCTGGGAATTACACTCTCTGTGAAGGACAGAGACTGCAATCTCAATTGATTCACAAAACCTAAGGCCTAATATTTTGAATAGGGAAGGTTCATAATGAGTTTATCTAAGAAGTCAGAAAATCTTTCCTAGAACACACTCACCGAATGGGCTGCTTCCCTGGGGCACCATTTCCTACTACTGCCACCAGTAGTAACCACTACTCACCAGCGAGCAATGTCACCTCAGCTCTTTGGCTGCGCTTCCAACACTGTTTTCCAGCACATCATCCCACTGAGACGTGCTCTGCCACTCAAGAGGATCCATCAAGATATCCCAAAAGGCTCTCTATGGTAAAGCCACAATGCATCCCAGCGTGTTTGCAGAGACTGAGAAGGTTAACAGCCCAAATACCTAAAAGCGCTTAAAACTACCCATTTTAAGATACCACCTTCTGTAGCAATGTCTATGCTCTTGAAGCTTATGCCAGACACAATTAAAAATAGTGGATTGGACAATATCACAGGAATAATTTTCAATAAATAATGTACAAGAGTAATGTAACCATTTTCCATTTGCACAGAATAGGTTGCTGTATCCTTGAAGCTATTTATTATTCTGGTAATAATATGTAAACACTGAAAGTTATTCTTGACTATTTAAAAATTTGCTGTAAGTATTTAGTATTAAAAATTCAAGGTATCTTTGTTTAATGTTGACTATCTCAGTCCCTCGGCTGGCATTGTTAGTGCTGGACAGAGGCAGAGCATCACAGGGTTATCTAGAAATGTAGGGCAATAAAAAAGTTTTCAAGGTAACTACTGTAGAGCTCTTCATGGATTTCATTAAGGGCTTGCGGTCACGTTGCATGTGGCAGGGAGGAGGAAGATAGAGGAATGCAATCGTTTCCCACTATTACTTCAGCTAACAATGTTTTTTATGGTCTCGGGAGGACATACAACAATGTTTGGCAAACAACCTTCTCTTTAATGGGCTCCAGTGCATTTCACAGGAGACCTACTTTAATCTCTGGTCAAATCCAGTTATACAGCAGAATGTTTCTTTCTACTCATGTACAAATACGGGATGGTTAGAGGAGTAAACACACAAACAGGAGGTCAGTTATGAACCAAGTAAACCCCTCTGAGTTTGCAATGCTGAGACAACAGTGAGAGGCTGCTAATACCCTGCTAACCCCACAGTTATGGGGCTCCCAAAAAGAGAGTGTGACTCTGCTGATCCATGCTGGGTGTCTGGAGCTGATGCAGAGGCCAACTGGTCTAACAAGCAATGGCCTTGAAAAGTTTAAGCAGTAGTCACATAGTCTCTTGCTTTAAATAGACTGGTTTCTGTCAGAGGGAAAACAGACCAAGTTTATGGTATGCGGGAAGAATTATGGTTCAAATAGTCTGGTGTTCCAAGAACAAATGCATAAAGAACATTGATTTAGCACTGAAAATGGGAGTATTAAATCCACGATGTTGAGCTCTACAGCAAGGAGCAGAGAAGCTGGCACTAGAAGCAGCATGTTCCTGCACGGCACGTCCCTGGGCATCGGGCAGGGAGGACGAATAAAGGTGCCCGCGCGGCACGGGCTCCGCTGGGGAAGCTCCCTGGGCACCTCAGCTTCTTTAGAGCTGCTGGTGGAGCACAGCCAAAGGCCTCGGCGGGCCTTGGAAAAGAACCCTACAGAATGAATCGCTAGGCAAAAACAGCTCTGGCAAAACCTGTGAACAGTTGGATGTTCTGCTCAGGCAATACTCCCTTCTACATCCTTCCTAATGGTTGGATGTTCTGCTCAGGCAATACTCCTACATCTTCCCTAATCTTCTTGGTGTATTGTAACTATTTTGGGAAGAGTCCCGTTCAAGCGGGCCTTCTCTTCACCAGGGTTACTCACGCACTTACAACCAGCAACATATTTAAGTGCTTCATTGGACTGGAGCCTAACTGCCCTTTCATAGCTTTTGTTTAAAAGGCAAGCTAGAGGTGAACAGCACAATATTAAACAATTTCATCCATTTAGAAGTTAAATGTTAACAACACTTTCTTACTTTCTATTTATTCCAGACACTCCAGAAAACTCCTGCATTTTAATTTGATTTTGGTTATTTAGAAATAAAAACAAATTTTAAAAATCCAGGCACACTTGCTGTCTCTCACAAATTTAATAACCAGGGCACTTATTTCACTGCAGCAAAACACTTCAATGTATAGGAAGCTTTTATATTTACAAGCTCTTATGCTGCTTCACATTCACAGGTCAGCAGAGGCTTTCCTCTCACTCATATTGAAAGAAATTATGCACATATCATAAACCAAGCAAGGTGCTTCAGTGTAATTCTAAATATGGTCAGGCTAAGGACCTACGCTGGTATTTTCCTGCATTCATGTACCTATGGCCATTGCACTTGAGCACTCAAACACTGCTCTTGCCCAATGCCCTCCTTAGACCACATCTCCTTTTCCACTCTATTTTCCTTGGTGCTTTTTCCTACTTTCCTACACAAGCAGAAAGCAATCTAGAACTCTGTGGTCCACACTGGGAGAACAGATTATTCCCACCAACCAGCAGACTGAAGTGGTGGCCACAATGATGCTGCTCTTGATGTCTCACCTATAAATAGACACATTCATCCTGCTCCATCCCGAGTATTTGCTTCAAACATTTGTTTTGAGAAACCTTCCCCTGCTGCTTCCAGGGATGCCCAGATCTGTCATGCAAAGGAATTGAGCACTCCTCAATGCGCAAACAGAATACAAATTCCCCATCTCTTGGGCACACTTGGGTTAATAACGCTGAGGCAATAAGCCAATAAACCAGCTGTAGGTCATGTATATACTTCCAGACAGCATACAAAATCCAGGAGCAAAGCTTCAGTGTCATTCTTATCTCAAGTTTAATGTAAATTGCACTGTGACCCTCTGGGAGAACCATGTCCTAATGAAGCATCCATGGAGGGGAGGCCAGCTCACTCCAGCTGCTGCATGAGACAAGTGCTCCCCTTTTGGATAGACAGAACAGAAATTTATGCCCTTCCCCTGGAATTTTAGGGGTACAGTCTAACTTCACAGCAGAGCCCAAGGGTGTTTTCATGCACTTTGATTATTATTGCTGCTGTTAATATTCTTCTACCATTAGTCGAGTCTGAACTACTGTCTCTGCCCGACAGGTATATTTCATACCACCCTAGAGGATAGCCAATATTAGGTCATTTTGAAAACAAAATACATAAATGCAGACTAAGAAAAGCCTGGGAGCTTAGAATAAATAATATACTCATCCCTTGGAGCAAAGAAGAAAATAAACTAATTAAGCAACTATTTGGCAATCTGAAGGCATCTTACGCAGGTAAAATGCAACTCCACAGGGTTTCGTTTCTAGGAGCTGTGACACAGTCAGACTTTTGCATAAGCAATGTGCAACTGGATTTGAACTCTCCAGTTTAAAGCTGACTCACGCTTTGCTGATAAATACCCCTTGCACTCCCCCAAAATTGTTGGTGCACTGCTTAGACCACGGCATTTGTATTTTGCCTGGCAGTTCTCATTTTATCTGTTTAATTCAGATATAGAAGGAGAGATGTGTCTTTGTGCTAGGTAGCCAATTCTGCTGTTCTCTACTGGCTTTTTATCACTGTCTCCTATTCCATGACTACTGTTAACCTTCTGCAGAGCAACAGCCTCCTGGAGAGGAGAGATAAGTAACCCTGATTTGCCACATATTCCAAGAGTTACTTTCATATTTATTCTAATGTATATGATGGGTCAAAATAACATACAGAGGAGTCTCACCTCAGGAAACTGCAGCCCATACCAATGGCTTCTTCACAAGGAGCAACTTTGCCTCACACATGGATTAAATACAAACGTATCTATCTTTCTTAGATGGACCGTTTACCTACACATTGAGCTGCTTTCACCAGTGGCCTGGCCATTACCTAACCTTAACTAATTACAGGGTCCATCAAAAGCCCTGTGGGCAAAAGCAGCCCAGTCTCCCAGTCGGAGTTCTCCAGGTCTCAGAGGACCATTGCTCCGAACTCCCAGGAATGTCAAGAACCACAGAGATGTGGAAACTCTGTGGACATCACAGTTTATGTTCTGAGCTCTTCCTCCTGCGCAACGGGGGGTGGTTTTGCACTACTTGGGATTTCTGAGGCTTAGTAACACACACCACAAATCATTTGTAGGTGTGCAGAGAGTCCTGAGCCCTGGTGGCAGCAACCAGCATGGTACTGGCTGCCTAAAAGAGAAACGCAGGGTCCCTCACTCCAGGAGACTTCTCTGGGAGGGGATGTTCAGCTGCGGCAGGATTTCTTGTAGGATGCCAGCCAGCACTGCCCTTGTGTCTGCTTAATTTTATTTATTTATTTATTTTGGTTTAATAGGAATTTAGGGAAAGGAATGAACACCACAGATGGCATGGGAAGAGACCTGAGCCTTCAAACCCCAGACCTCCCTTGGAGTTGCACCCAACACAGCAATCAGATTTAACTCTGGCTTGTTTTTGAGATCATAGCAAAAGGTTTAGAGGCAACCCAACAGAAGCCACCAATATTTCAGGAAAAAAAAAAATAATAAAAGGAGAGGGAGAAGCAACAAATAGAGAGGTCCCATGCTTCAACATCATAAATCTATCAAGTGGCTTAACTGGCAAGAGTTGCTTCAAAGAAACAAAATCTTGGAAAGCATCTTGATCAAGTTGACCAAGACAGGGAGCTTACATTTTCTGGCCTACAACAGCAATGTACTTCTGGCTCTGGCTACCTTGAAGAGAGTCTCACTTCTTTTAGCACTAAATTTACTCAAAACAAGAGACATGGGCAAAACAAGCAAGAACTGACACTATTAAAGTGAAACACTGCCCCAACTTGGAGTCTACAATTCTGTTTTATTTCAGACAGAAGAGTAAATTGTCTGACATTTTGGCCTGTTCATGTTTTTATCACAAGGACACAAACAGCAACAACTCAAAACCGTTTATATGATTTGACCTGGAACCTTGACTTGCTTAGAATGTGCAACCCACCCAAGTAAAATGGGCTTTTCCCTAAAGAGGCACTAAAATTAGGTAATTAAGTTACTTCAGGAAGGATTTTGGAGATAATACACACCTCGCATGGTAAATAGAATTAAATGAGCATGCTCATTTTAAGCAAGAAAAGGGGAAAATCTTAATCTAAAAGCATTACAAGGAATTTTTTTAAAGCCCCAAGAGGGGACATAAGAGTTTAACTGAAAAGCATGTAAGAAAACTTTAAAGGAAAAAAAAAACAATAATCAACTAAATAAATCAAAATATTCACTGCCTGATTTGTCCTGTTACCTCTTTTCATCCTCTCATGTGATATCATGGAGTGCAACATGACATGACAGCTGAGATATTTACAGGAATACCCTTCTCTCCCTGGAACTGATAGCAGGCAGCAATCAGCAAGAGGCCCAGGGGAGGAGATGAAAGGAGCTCTAAAACGTCAAGGCACCAGCGAGCTGCGGGGCTGGGCAGAGCCTCTGCGGCACCGCACGCTGCGACCAGCACCTCACGGACATACACCTGCCTGGGAAGCAATAATATACACAACTTGCAGAACAGCACCCTAAAATAGCTGTTCGTATGGGGGAAACGCCTCTTTTGCTATGGAAGTATTGTAGATCTCCATTTTCAAGGTTAGAAAATAACTATACTCAGAAAATCAAACTTCATTTAAAAAAGAAAGAAAAAAGAGTATCAACCATGTGATTAAGGCACCTGTACAGTGGCAGGTCACAGGAAGTCACCCTTATGCACCATAAGAAAAACTGAGGGATGCAAATCAGCTATTTGATCACCTAACCTGTTCTCCCTGCTGAAAACAGCGCTGCCTCCAGCCTCACAGCACTGGTTTCCCCATGGTGGCAGATCCATCCTCAACACGTTGCTAACACAAAAAAAGAATTCCCTCTAGTTCATTCATGTCTTGGAGCATTTAACACATTGGATGGGATTTGCCTGAAGTCCCATTTAAGTGAGTTGTCCCAGGTTCCTGAGGGAGGAGAGCTCCAGAGAGCATTACAAGCACCACAGCTTCAACAACTCTATCATGTTTTCTCCTTCTCCAATAACTATAAAGGCAACCCAGTTGACCACTTTCAATTACACGTCTAATTTTTGACCGCTGATATATAACATGCAAGCCAGTTTAGGTAAGCTGTTTATGTAGTCAAGCATACTTTCTGGTGCAGACAAATTGTGGGAAATGGCTTCAACTCTTACTGCATTTAAATAAAATGTTCAATTGGTTATTTATCATGCTCCATAGGTAATCAAATTCAACCTCCAATAAATATATGTTTATTAGTGCTGACAGTCATGAAGAATTTGTCTTCTACAATTAATATATTGAGAAACTGCAAAAATGCAACGAGACAGAAATTACAGCATTTGAACATAAGGCGGGCTTTTGGAAAAGGTCTTTCATTTTTATTATTCTGTTTCATTTGAATTTGCTGATCTTCCTTTCACTATCCCACGGGCCAGTGTTAATAATCAACATCTACGTTATACACTTTGTGGCATAATTAAAGTCACTACTTAATTAGGAAGCCTAGCTAGCACTAACCAAGAGGGAATCGATAACTTATCTAGTGGGAAAAGCCAGAGAGAACTTCAGTTCGATAGCAGAAGTAACCGTGGGACGTTGCTGTGTGTGCAGGGCAGCGTGGAGCCCGGCTCACCAGCAGTGCCCAGCTGCGAGCCAGGTCCTGCAGAAAACTTTGGCACTGCCCACCCAAACTCTAACAGGGTCACCAGGCTCTAGGCATAACGAAGCAGAAGACAGCGTGTTCCTGTAGCGCAACCTGGCATTTTCATGGTCCTAGCCTGACTCACGCCCTGCCTCTGTGGATCAAGAAAAGAAATTGAGTAGCCAGAAGAAAATACCTGACTATCAGCTGACCTCAAAAAATGCCTGGCATTTCTTGGTAATTTTTTTTTTACTGTTACTGGAAAATGCAGTCACAGGGTTAATCTACCTACCTCAGTTAGTCTTCTCCTTGGAGCAATTCTATACTGGATAGTCAAATGTCCAAAGACCTAAAGACCTTACCTAGGATTTTGGAGACAAAGGCTTGAGTCCATGTCCCAGGTAACTGTTATTTCTGCAGGCAAGGTGCACAGAGTGCATTTGCACACACATGGTACTACATGCACCGTTGGTGTGCAGACACAGGCCTTGCTTTGAGCCATGCAACACCACAGGTGTACAAATGCACCGGGACTAATTGCAGGAACCCCCCTAAGTGCAGGGGACTCCCAGCCCAAGGAAAACATCTCATCTGTGTAATTTGGGATGCGGACAAAGCTCCAGAGCAGGCGTGCACATGTGGTCCCTTAGTCACCGCTCAAACCAGACGTGGATCTGGGATCTAATTAAAACACTTCAGTTAGTTTAATCCCTTACTCCATTCCCTTCTGATAAACAATCCCAAGTTGTTACCCAGAGGTAAATCTCTCTGCTCCATTTTCTGCCTGTTTTTTCCTTTCTCACTTTCAACTTTGTTTTTG
>NW_010581750.1:3153-14378 GCF_000705375.1 Tinamus guttatus | reverse complement strand
TGAGATGCAGCGTGCGGCTCCTGCCAGGCTCGGCAGCAGCCTCCTAGCCCCACCTCGAGACACAATCGCACCAGGGAGGATGCTCTCATGTAAGGAGAGGAAAGGAAAGGAGAAAGTAAGGAAAAGTTATTGATGGTTCCCAAAAGCTCAACAGGCTATCACTAATTCTTTAAGCAATGCAGCTGCATCCACGTTGAGCAGACAAGATCAGTCCGTTGTGGATCTGGAAGTGTCTATTATAGATGATGAGCATCACCACAAGTGTCAGATCAGTAGAGCACTCCATAATCTGCTTGTTTGATTAACCTTCAACACCACGGCCCCTGCACCATTCCTACCCCTTGTACAGGTACAGCATTTGGATTCTCTCGTGTCTTTGATAGCCATGCACTTGGACACTGCCTACACAGTATTTCTCAAGGTGCTTTGCTTCTAGTCCAGCCTATCAACTCCATGGGATGCCTGCCTTCAGCACATGACCAGTTCACAGCTGTAAATCTTTAAGGGTGCATCAAGAAAGACCAAATGTAAAACTGAGGATGTGTTTTCTGTAATTACAAACACAAGGCCTGGTGTTCTCATAGGACTTCTGAAAAGCAACAATGGGCCACCCTTTCAAAGAGCAGCAGAAACATTGAGCTTCAGTTGCTGCTATGGATATTTAATTCCTCCTGGACCTTCCTGTTATATTAATTCATAGCATTTTGCAACAGTTCAGTATGAGGTACTGCCAGAGTCACCTGCCTGGTGGCACCTGCCAGCGTTATCTTGTAGAGGACATAGGACAAGCTACCTTTGAACTCTTGTTCCTCAGCCAGGAATAAGGCCCCATCACATCAGGTGCTGAGCAAAAAGGCAGTTCCTTCCACAAACTGCTTGTGATCCAGCATGTTCCTAAGGCACTGACCAATATTTACTTCCTCTTACGATTATTGCAGTTGGACTACTGAAAATACACAAGCACAACAGCACTCCTTAAATTAATCAGTAGTAAAAACAAAGGAAATTAATGTTGGTTCTTCCTTGTTGACATGACTGTAGCTGTTTTGAGCATAGGTAATCTTAAAAGCTGTGTGAGGGATGTAGCTGCTGTGTCCCTTAAGGCCTCATGGTGCTCTGAACCATGAGGACACACGGCCCACATGTGCTGAGAGAGGCAAGGTCTCTCCTCAGGGCTGTCCTGCGCACACCTGCCTCTGTGCTCCCGTCCAAAGGACTCTGCCAAGGGGCACAGTCACACCAGGAGTTGCTGGGTGGTCCCGTGCTTCAGTTATTCACTGGCTGCTTCCCTAGGGAGCAGGGCAAACATGGCGCGGATGCAGGACAGCACTGACTTGGGTCACTGCCAGCACCTTCAGGAGAAGAAAGAAGGAATGAGGACAAAGTGCCCTCCCTGTTTGATTTGGGCCAGGGCCACCTCTGGCCCCAGTGCCTGCACTCGACAGGGAGGGAAGAAGCTGGAGCAAAGCAAGGAGACCAGGCCTTTATTTTTGTCTCGTTTACTGACAGTGGAGATAATACCACCTCACTCCTCGACAGCGAAGTGGGCACACTCGATTTGAGGAAGCTTGCCAAGTAGACTGAGATCTTTGTACAACAGGCGCTTTTGACACACACAACTTCTGGCTAATTAAAGCAAAACTGTTTACCTTGAGGAGTGTTCAGAAGGTAGGAGGCGCCGTTCCCCATGGTACAGTGCCTTGCATGATTAAACCTGCGCAGACCCAAGCAGCAATATGACACTGCTTTAAACAGGTAACACACAAGGTGGGAAACAGTGGAGAATGGGGACTGCTCCATCTCTTCCACACAATTTGCCAGTCATGCTCCAGGGCTATGCTCTGTTTCCTTTGAGCAGCCTCCAAGCCCTTGAAAAGCCATCACGTGTAACCTTATCACACACTCCCATCTCCAGCAGAAGCACACATACGAGATAGAAAGGGCTGCTAGCCAATGGCATATTTAGAGAGGTCCCAGAATACTTTTTGTGCAATTTTCTTCTCACTTCCCCGTTCCTCCTTCTTCTGAAATGGCAGGTAACCTGAGCAAGAGCACTGTGTGAATTGATTTGGAGGCGATCAACACATGGGTGTTCAGCCCTGGCCAGGCGCCGTGTCATTGATTGCCTCAGGATCGATGTGCACGCCAGCCCTGCTCAGCACACCTGCCATGTCACAGGCAGAGAGAACAACAAAGCGAAAAGAAAATTATGTATTTTGCTAGACACTTTCACCTCTCTTTCTCTATCCCCTCCCCTTCAGGAGAAGTGCAGGGAGCTGGACAAATTTCGCTGCATCTTTTAGAAAGTGCTAGAAAAGAAGATTCTACAAAAGGGGAGCAGTAGGGACCTCCCCCAGGCTCCTACTCCTCCGACGGGGTAAAGTAGCAAAAGTTTCTGCCTATATTGGAGGCAACAGTGCAGCAGGCCAGAGTTTTGGTTTATATATAATAATCTTTCATGAAGTTATGCTGTTCTGCACCCATCATGGAGAACCCAGGCTTCAGTTTTCTGAATGTTTATCTAACCAGTACAAAAGCACTCCAACACACAAGCATTTCACAGGCATCTGCTGCTGGTGGCAATGATAATAACAAAGACTAAAGAAATCACGCTCAGGCCACAAGCTGCTGCAGAGACCATCTGATACCTCTTATACCCACTAAGATTGTCCACTGATTGTCCTCTGCAACAGAAAAAGCCTGCCAGGCAGGGCAGGGCAGTCAGTCTGATCAGCACCAGGGCTGCAGGAAGGTAACGGTAACTTGGCTATGGGTGTATGGCTGGTGCACCTCCATTGCCTGCAGTGTTTTTATTTCAGCATTAGACAGGTTCCCATTTCCCAGGCAGCTTCCATGTCAACAGTGTCACTTTTTTATCAGACTGTGACCCCCATGATGTTGCTGCTTTACTCCATTGCCAACTATCCTCTGGGTTTTGCCAAAGTCTGGAGGGGAACCTCAAGACAACAGCACTAACTTTTTTTTTCCACATCAAAGACTTGCATCAAAATATGACTGCAACAAAAGTTTGGCATGGCCACCACCGCTTTATTTCTTTCTCCTTAAAGGTGGCCTTTAAAAACACTTACTGCATCAGGGAGGTGAAACCCATCTGATTTCAGTTCTCTTTGACATCACATGCCAAATCCTTTGCTCAAGTCCTATATAACTCTTGCAAATTAAAAATCTCCCAATTTCACTGTCCATTTGCTTAACAGTCCTTAGATTGATTCTCTACCTTCATTTCTAAAACCTTGTGCAAATGCTGGCAATATTTTTCCCAAAATGACTTCAGAACTCAAATTCTACTATCAACAGCTGCCAATGACTCTCCCTCTTTTACTGTAATTTCAGGGGAGGTATCTGTGTAGATTCCTCTGTCTAGAGGAATTCCTCCATGAACCCAGGTTCAGAAATACAGCTCTATCTAGTTGTGCTGTGAAGAGAGCAGTGTTAGGAGTCTGCAGTCCCACTGCACTTCTAACGGTGCAGCTTCTCCATTGATATTATACAGCAAAACAGCACATTGAGCTATGACGCAAGTCAAATTAATAAGTAACTCTGCAAAAAACTTCCTCCACGGCTCATACTAGTCTTTGTATTTTAGGTGCAGAACAGTTATTTATAAGGTTGAGGTTCCAAGAAACATGTTTTGTACCATAAGCTTTTGCTTCCTGCCTGAGAAAAAAGGTAGTCCCTCCAAAATGAGGGAAGCTGCTCTCTGGCATTGGTGGCATCCTTGAGAGCTTTAGCAGAACAACAGAAAACAGAGCACTTCACAGACAGTCAATCCCATCAAACAGATTTGCTTTAGACTCCGTTCACAACCTGACCAGGTAGGAAATAAGAGCCATTTTACGCAAGGAGAAAGCGACCAGAGCTGGCGGGTTCACGGCAGGCCGTGGGACAGCAGAGGGAGCTTGTTCTCTCCTTCAGGAGAAATGAATCCTCAATCAACCTCCCCCTTCAATATGGGGGCCTGGCAATTTCCCAAAGCAGAAGCTTCTTAATAGCTTCAGAAGGGAAGAGGGTTCCTGAAAACTTCTCCCCCACAATATATATATAAAAAGGCATTAACTGTCACCTAGCCTAATGGTCACCTCTGCTATTTTGTATTAGGTCAGCTTGGAAAGAACCAGGATGTCAAAAGAATACCTCAGCCCCTCTACTTTGGCTAAAATTCCTGGTTTGCCAATGCTGCTTGTTGAAGGCCAGCCACAGGAGAGAGGGGGATTCATGGGAGCCTCTTCAGACAACATACGGAAAAACAACTTGAACCAGTTAGTTGCAGGGGTGGAAAGGAAAAGTTAATATTAAGAGCCAGGTGAGGTGAGCCTCATTTGTTTTGCTTTAACAATATAGCTGTCCAAAACTGAAATATCTTTCTGCCTACAGATATGACTCTGATAGATGCAGCCCTGTTGCTCTGTGCTGAGCCCTGCCCGCGCAGCCCAGGTACCGCTGCAGCTGTGGTACAAAAGCCAGGGTGAATCAGGCCACTGAAGGACAAATTCTTCACAATTCAACTGAACGAGCTGGGCCTATTTAGTGTGGAGAAGAAAAGACTGAGAGGAGATTTGATCAACGTGTTCAAGTACCTGAGGGGTGATTGTAGGGAGGATGGGCCAGGTTCTTCTCCATGGTGGCCGGTGACAGGACGAGGGGTAACGGATCTAAGTTGAAGCATAGGAAGTTTAATCTCCATATGAGGAAGAACTTCTTTACTGTGAGGGTGACAGAGCCCTCGAACAGGCTGCCCAGAGAGGTTGTGGAGGGTCCTTCTCTGGAGATCTTCAAAACTCGCCTGGATGCCCCCCTGTGCCACGTGCTCTAGGTGTCCGTGCTGGAGCAGGGGGGTTTGGCCTAGATGACCTCTAGAGGTCCCTTCCAACCTTAACCATTCTGTGATTCTGTTCCTCCCCACACACTCCTCTACCAACAGAGGAGATCAGATGCTCATTTGTTACTTCATTTTGGACAAAATAATGAGGTAGATTCAGCTGGAGCTGGTTAAGCAAACTGGATTCACAAGTTGGCACAGAGGCTGCAGCTGCCTGCCCAGCTCTGCCTGCGCCCCTGGCGGCAGCGGTGGTTTTGGCCAGCCCAGCTGAGCCAGAAGGCCCCTTTCTGTTCCTGTTTAGTGAGTAAGGTGTATTGCTCCGTCCAGCTAGCCCTATGAATAAATAGGAGGAACATTGTGGAAACGAGGTATTTTTGCATAGACTTTCCCAGCTGCACCCAAAGGTTGACATCTACATAATTTTGAAAATTCTACTACTAGCTCAAACACCTCTGTCCTCTCACATACTTACATACACATATATATGCATACCAGCCTCCTAAGAAAACATCTTAGATGAGTTAATTATTGGAAAACACGAATTAATGTAATTAAGCAACCAGTAAGTAGAAAGTCAACTAATTTCCCTGAATATTCTCTTTCATTCATTTTTTTTCTTTTCTGAAATACAGGTCAGTCATTAAGTTTCCTGCAGGTATTTGGTATGCCCCATACAAAGACCACAGAGCATCTGTGCGCTAAGTCTTAACATTATGCCCATTAGTGAGGAATTACTTGTTTTGTGAAATCTGCCACAAGTTGCATCAATTTGGGGAGCAGGAGTAGCATGTAACTGATAAGGATCCACCTGAAATTAGAATGTTGCTTAAAGTTATCCAAATTTCTCATGTACTGTGTTGAATGATAACCCATATTAGCTCATGCTTATATGATACATGTTTATTCTGTTAATAAACCTGTTCTTGTATGGCTCTCTTATAAAGTAGTATCTATAATACAAAATTTTATTTTTCGGTTGCAGATGTGAGCAACAAAAGTTGCAGATATGCATACTACTCCAGCAGGTTTTTCTTGTCTGCTTTCTAAATCTTTATGAAGAATCAAGTTTTTGAAAGCTGGACACCAGAAATGGATATTTAGACTTATCAGAATTTAACTAACACAGATGATGAGATTCTTGACTGTAAGTAAATGTTTAAGTCAAATTTGGGAAGCTAATTTAGAAAAGCAATATTGGGAATCAGCTCTGTAGCACCTGACATAAAAATACTAATCTCATCGTGGATCAATTTTTTTTTCTCCTCCCCCAATCACCTTCCACTGTTTTCTGAGTGGCTGAAAGGGAGATGCTTGAACATTTTGAAACAGCCAGGATGTATAGCACACAAAGCTCTATGTATTTGTTGACTAAAGGAAGCAACTCTTTGGACCACACAGCCTCCACTATCGACTGTCACCTGCTGAATGCAGCAGATTGGAAAGTGATCTTGAAGAAGGCAGCAGGCTGTAGGCTCAAACACATAGAGCCAGAAGGAAAAGCATGGAAGGGAGACAAAAAAAAAAGAAAAAAGAAAAACCTAATCTGTAATCTAATCTAGAAATAGCACTAGCAGAGGTGAGAGTCACATGTGACTAAACGTCAAGCTCTTCTACCAATACCATCAAAAGAGCAGTAACATGACATACTGAGAAGTACAGGAGAATAATAAGGCTGAGACATCATAAATTTGAGCCCACACACCACTGATGTGCTAAATTCAAAGCCAGGTGCTCCATTCTTCATGCTTTTTCTTTTTTTTTTTTTGAGCCTGAACGGCATATCCCAATTCTGTGGTGTCTGAACTTTTTTGTTTGACTGCAAAAGCAAATCTTCAGTTCATGCCCAGAGTTTTAACCAAGGCAATGAAACCTACCTGAGTTAGAATCTCAAATAATGACCAAGAAATGAAAACCCTCTCACCTACCTTGGGATGTTAGCGCCAAAGCGTAACAGCGGCACATTAAAGGTCAGCATCAGCTGTTCTGCAAGAGCTTTATAACAGATGAAATAGGAGAGTGGTGAATAGCAGAGAGAAGGCAGGATCTGGAGCTGCTGCAGGGAAAGAAATGAAAGAGGAAGAGGCAGACAGGTGAAGGAAAAGAAACAGAAGAAAGGGAGCCAGTACACAGCAGTCCTGAAAGAGGGTGTATTTTCCTACAGAACTGTGCTGTAGCAAGACCCTAGGCAGGCAAGAATTGGGATTATCACTAGAATAGTAAGTGCACGGAGATAATTAGAGACCGTATGAACTCCTTCCACCGACATCAATGGTGGTTCCTTTGCAAACTGAGGGAAGGACAGTTTCACATTTACACATTAGTGTTTCCATCAAAAGTAAAATTAGGCATTCTGGACTGAATTAGTTTAACTCTCCAAGTTAGGCAGATCGCTAAGGCACAAAGTAAAAGTGAGGCCATTTCTGGGGGGTAAAAAAAGGAAAAAAAAAAGAAAACATAAATCACTGCGTTTTGAAGTGATCCTTGTGACTGGAAGGTGTCGATGTGCATCACCCAGACTCCATCCCGCTGCCCTCCGGGAGGTCTGTGCATGCTCTATGCATGCTGTGGGAGTGATGCTTTGCACCTGCATGGGGATGCATGGAGCAGCAGGACAACTCAAGAAACTCAGCAGCTACTTGGATCTACAGAGGAAACAGGCTGATACTGACTTCTGAAGGTTGCACCGTCATTTGGAAGCTTGAGTTTCTTGACCAACACATCCAGAAAAACAGAGAAACTGTATTAAACTGAATCTGATTTCTGTTAGGATTTAAACCTAAAAAGCATTGGGGAAAATAAATCTCAACCCTGCAGCCAGAGAGGTGGGAGGAAGAGAGGCCAGAGGGTGACATTTAGGGCACAGAATAATGTCTGCAAAGCACACAGGAAAAAAAAAAATATTTATAACCTAACAGCTTAGAGTAAGGCATACAACAAAAAGTAGCAATAGAAGCAGAGCCATCCTTTCTAGTGCTCAAGTAACATCTGAAACTGCAGCTAACAATTTAAACACTAAGTTTAACAACTGTAAAATTTAAGATACTTACCAAGTCTGTCTGTAGGGAGTGTTTTGCCCCAGGTTGGCAGGCAGAGGGACCCAGGTGCTCCCTACACCCTCCCTTCATCCTAACACGCTTCAGTCCTGGCCTTGGAGAGCAGTTCCAAGCCAATAATTTTGCTCAGGAGCCAGCCTGAACCCTGAGGAAACCAGAGTGAAGCACAAGTTTTTCAGGTATTCTCCTCAGTGATCAACATTCATCAGCAAGCCAAGCTGCCTGCATTCACACATGCACCAATTCCCATTTCCTTCCTTATCTCTCTGCATTGCACCCTACATCTTACCAAGCCAGCTCACATGCTACTCTAACTTGTCCAAGCTGCCCTGAGCACCTGCCCTTAGTTGCTTCCTTCTGCACGCTCCGGGCTACCTTTGTTGCTCACCCTCTATCTATTCCCACTGTCAAAGGACTATCTCCACAGCACTGTTCCTGCACACAGAACGGCATCGCTGGAGAGCAGCTGTGTAAGTGACTATGCCAAGGGCTGGAGAACAGTAAAGATCTTTTTATAGGAAACACTAGTCATAAAACTAATATGCCACAACTGTACTATAGAGCTGGACTTCATGTTGGCTGAAGGGGAACCCATTGGCTGGCTGTATCACTAGCCATCAGGGAGGTAATAATCTTGTGAAAGTAGTCCAGCATCTCCTAAATTTGATTTCTGAAAGGTAGTAATAATTAACAAGACTTGAATCAAAGTACATAGTTTATATTTTGCAGGTTCTCCTATGAATGGAGATCACTACTACTGCATTTCTGGAAGATCTGTTTTTACTTCCCATTTCCAACCAGGTGTAGCTGTCACTTGGAGAGCATTAATGGAGATGGATCCATTGCGATTTCAGAGTACTTTTTGTCTAAGCTTGATAAATTTATCATAGACAGCCTTAACAATACATAACGAGTTATATCTGCACTTTCTGCAAGTCTGTGCAATTAATTTTCTATTTGTGAAAGGAAATGGAAAATGAAATATTGTGCCCTTTCTAATGCAGAGGCAGATGTAATGAATGGCTTTGGCAAACAGCTGTCAAAGTATGTTAACTCGCATCTACAAATCTTTTCCTTCCCCCAAAATAATTTTAGGACCCATGATAATTCACTTCTTTTTTTGTCATACAGAATCTAGTGTATATGGATTAAAAAAGGCAACTTAAATTCACTTGAATTCAGTTCAAAGTTGATTTTTGAGCTACACTTTCAGGCTACCAGTGAAAGAAAGTAAAACATCTGTCAGGAAGTCAGGGTTGAACAGATACAACCAGAACTTCTGAACAAAGAGTCTTGGACAAAGATTCAGACAAATGGTGCACTGGTGCACATCACTGAAAGAAATATTGGGACTGGGAGCCAGGAGGGCAAAAACCTGGGTGAGAAGGATGTTCCATGGGCCAGGAACAAAAGAGAAGTCAAAATAGAAGAGGAAAAATGCCTGGGCTAAAATTGAGCAAGATTTTGGTGCTGAGAACCTTAGGAGTCATGAAGATTTAAGCATAGCACTTGCTGAGCAATGAGCTTAGATAAAGAGCATTAGAAGCAGAAATGGGAACCTCACAGATGAGCAGAATGAGAAAGGGAAGCCAGGTAGGAAGATACAGAATTAGGATGGAAGAAAGAAATAGAAAAGTTGATGCTCACTAGAGCATCAGTTTTCAACTCCTGCAAAAGGAGGCTCAATAATCTGTGTGTTGCAGAGCCTCTTTCAAATATCGCCTTTTCCACCACCTCATTCTGACTTGCCTCTACAGTCTCCTTAAAGACTAGCTCCAGGAGCTTGGTTCAGAATCATGTGAGTCAACATTACCTAGAGCTGCAAAAGGCCCTTGATGTCCATTGTCTTAAATCCATGTCTACAACTGCCCATGTGCCACTGAAGCACTTGCCTGCTTTCCGCATGACTTTGGAATGGATTTCAAGACCTTTCAGCCCCACCAGATGCCCAGGAAATACCTACAAGAAATCTGTCACTGTGGGTGACATTTCACTGCAGCCATCAATGCTTTCATTAAGGCAAACGGTGGATATCCACGGGGCAGATCTAAAGTCTGTCTTCTGCTGTCTTCTCACTTCAGAAAGATGGGATATTATTCACTAAAATTCACATAAGTTTAATATTTCACTTTGCCAACCGCATTTTTTAAATGGTTAAGAAGTGGCAAGATGAAGATTGTCATTATTTTCTTAAGTTCGGCCCTTTGTATCATTCCAAAACAGTGTCTAATTACATGACCATATTTATCTCTTCTCACCCCTCCACTCAAAATCAAACTCCTGGTTGGAGTAGTCACCTGGGATATGCAAATTCCTGCTCTGAAATGCTTGAATGTGTCCCAGGGATGTTACACCTGAGGACAGACAGAATGAGCCTGACCTGCTCCACTTGTCACAGTAGAGAACAGGAACAATAAATGAAGCACATGCTAAAGAAGGCATCACAGCGGAAGTCACACAGCTCACAAGCCAAGCCCCACAGAGGCTACTGAAGAACTAAGCAAACAGCACTTCTGTATAGACACAGAAATTTCAGCAAGCTATCGAAAAGCATTAATGAGGAAATACTCCCTGACTTGGCAGGGGCAAGTGGTCTTGGCACTTGTTGCAGAAGACAGTTAAGGAAAGAGTTATTAGAGAAAAGGAGCAGCTACCTCACTGCAAGGTGAGCAGCAGATGGGTGCAGGTGTCTGAGGGTTCTTTGGGAGCCCCAGCCTGCAGACGGACATTAACGTCATGACCAGAAGCACCTAGCAGGACCCCCCAGGGTCTGCATCACAGTGATGCCAATCTAGGATGCTATCCAGGAGACAGCACAAGCTGTGGCAGAGCACAGCTGTTATCTTCAGCTCTTTGCTAGAAAGCACCAGCTTTAGCTTAAAACAAGGTGAAGCTGGAAATAACGGCAAAATTCCACACAGGCCCTCCTCACTGCAGGCCATCCCAAGAGCTACAACCTGACCCTGAAAAGCAGTTCAGGGGATACCTCACCTAAAGATCCAGGTTATCAGGGTTTCTTGATAAAGTTTCTTTTAAGCCTCTCAGATACTGACCACTGCTGTCACTAGGGGGCAAAACCACAATACAGACATTGCTATTTTGATGCGGCCCAGCTCTCCCGAGGACGTGTGGTGTTCAGTGAAGCAGGAGGTAGGCTCTCATTCCTGTGAGCAGGCAAGTCAGTAATGATGTCAGAAGAAACATCCATCCAAATCAAAACTCTTGCAGTTCTATATGAATATCAAAACCCAACTTATAATGAAGTAGAAGAAGCAACTAGAACTCACAGACACTTTTGAGAAGTTTGAAGCCTGACCGAGCACACACCACCA
>NW_010581749.1:0-22826 GCF_000705375.1 Tinamus guttatus | reverse complement strand
CCCGGCCGAGGGGCCGGCTTCAACAGGATTCCGGGGGGAGGGCTACCTGTGAACATTTTGCCATTTTTCCCTGGCACTCTCTCTGACTCAGCATCTGACATGCATTCAAACACAGTGTCATGGATCTCTGTCTGGTTTCCTAGCTGGTAAATATGAGAGTTTACTACATGCCAGTTTGGGGCGCATTTTTGCAGTCAGACTTTGTGCACTCTTTTCCTATTGAAGGAAAGGTCACATCGGTCTTGGTTGCTCAATTCTTTCCTTTCACTCACTGAATTTTTAACAATAACAGGCATCCATCCAAAGCTCTGGGCTCCTCTACTTTGCATTAAAATTCACTATTTCATTTGCTTTCAGTAAATATATTCAATGCTTTGGTCAATTCTCTCTCAGCATGCCCTCACAGGTGCTGCTGTGGTGGGATCATCTGAGATAGGAACCCAAGAAAACTGCTCACCCCCCTGTAGTCTAAAGAGGAGTTGGAGTGACCTTAGGATAAAGAAGAGAAAAGAATTATTTTTAATGAGCATTTAGAGGACTCTCTATTGAGATAAATGCACCTTGATAGCTCCTCTGAGTTTCTCTCTTTTTCTTCCTGGACTATGAAAATGTCCAAAGAAAGACCCACAAGGGTCTTCTTGCACAGCAGGGTTTTGGGCACCGATGTCTTTGCCTTCTGTGAAGTGTTTCTATTTTGAAATACAGCTGGGATAGATGAGTGTAATGATTGGCTGTGAATTTGCTGGTCAGATAATTCCTATGCCCATGAAGTGTCTGATGTGTTGCTGATAATTCAGTCACATAACAAGTGTGTTGTTTGAGTGAAAGACAAAAGAGCATCATAAACCAATCTGATGAAGGTGCATCTGATGATCCTGCCTTGGATGGGAGCCTTTCATGGATCTGGGTCACTGCCACGAATGACCAGCACAGACTTGGCACCGTGATCAGAGGAGCCAGCCAGGAACTTAAAGGCTCCAAATCAATAGAGGAACAACTAGCTACCTAAAGAAAAATCTTTCCTGTCTACTTCTTGAGGTTGGACTTAGCACACTTCCCTGCAAAAAATGCCGGGATTTTATCTGAATAAATAGTTCCTTAGTTCACAGGAGTGTAACTACCTAACTCCCTTTCATTCCAGCTGAGAAGTCCTAACATATAATGACAATTCCTAGACCAGGTTAAGGTAAACTGCTTTTAGCAATAGATTATTATTATTTGTTTAAATCTCAGTTTAGAAACAACTTTTTTTTCAGTGAAAACTTCCATTTCAACCTACAGCCTCCATTGCCTCATTCCCCAGGCAAGGCTGTATGTTCCTTAGGGATCTGTAACTCCAGAATAACCATATCAGATGAGAAGAGCTTCATTCTCTTATGTGCAACAACAAGAATGCTGGTATGGTTGAGGAAGAAAAGAATGTGTTCTTCAGGGATGATAAGTCAGGATAAAGTTTGAATAACTCCACAAAATAATGCTGTGTATACCAATTGATTCTAAGAAGGATATATTTCTGTTGAAGCTTTCATTAGAGCAGCCTGATTTTCAGTAGAAAGGTGAATATCTTCTGAAAATCAGGTACCATTTAAATGTTTCAGACTGAGCACACAAGGACACCATCAACCTTCGTTAAAATGCACCTCTGTTCTGTGAGGTTTATGTAGCAGCAGAGAAGCAGAAAGAGCTGCTTATTCTCTGTATACTTCTCTTATTTAGAGGAACATACTTTTTTGCATACTGGGAACAGCATTGTTATGGTCTGCCCAATAGAGAGGACACTCAACAAGTTTAGTTCTTACACTCAAATAAACCTAAATTAAAACTCCATGAAATACACAAATTGTTGAATTAAATCTGAATGAACTCAAGTCAATCCTTGTTAACATGGGAATTACCAAAAATATAACTTGACCTATAAAAGAGGGAATAAACATGAAAATCTGGTCTGTTTGACATTTGGAATAAAACACTTCTCAGCAGAAAGAGAAAGAGAGAGACCCTGCCTTAGCTTTGAAGTTTAAAAAGTCATTAGAGGATAATGATCTCCCAGTATTGGCTGGCTGAAAATTAGACACCTACAAGCAGGGTTCAGCTTGCACAATAAGACACCTAAATTGAGGAATTCACCTGTATATGTCTCAGCTTCCATTGCAGTCAGTGGCCATTTGGTTAATGCAGTGAATGGTGGGAGAGGACAATTCTGCTCATTCTATAGTAAATATCTATGCTTGGTCAGCTAGATTCCTCTTTGAACTTCATGAGGAAATGAAGGTCTCCATTCACTCTAACGGGAGTATAGACATCCAGTTCATGTGCGAGCACCTCCATGCACTCACCTAAATGTTGGTGTGAGTTGAATCCTGCCTCTAGTCCCAGGGAGTTGACCCACTTCCCCATGCATCTATTTGGAGCTCTAAGCTGCCGTGGGCCATCCAAAGCTTCCCTTCTCTCACATGTCTTCAAAGGAAGCCCCCATGCCTAATGTAGATGCCTAATGTAGATGCCTAATGTAGATGAGACATCTTATTTCTAGAAGTGTAAAGATAGGTGAGTATGCCAAAATAAATCACTGCAGTCCTGACCTGCACAGTCTGTCTCCAAGTGCAGCAGGAAAACTGCGTTTGATTAATAGCTCTGTATTGCCAGCAAGTTGTTGAGTATCGGGGTTGCTTCATTTTAGTTGCTCTCTTCTGATCAGAAGGCTGGAGGCATGGATTTTTAGGGAGAATTAAAAGAATCATATCTATATGCATACAGTGGAAGAGGCAATTAAGGGGAGTTCTGTTTCCCAATGCATGATGACTTCTACAGTATAATCCCCTTTAGTAATGCCAAGGATATTGCCATTCATTTATTTTTGGTAGGTCAGTTACCACTATTCCACATTGCGCAGTTGCAATACCAATCCATCTTGACTTAACATTACCTCCAGACCTGGTTGAGGTCCAGGGTAAAATGATACCCTGGTTATATGCAGACAAGGCACTGCATGTGAGACTCTCTTCAATGTTCTTCTTTTGTTTTTCTATTATTTGATCATCAGGGAGCAAAAGCTGTTGACATGCTGTGCACTTGCTGAGGGTTTGGCTCCTGAAAAGGAGATGCTATTCATGTGTCTCTTGTGCTAGTGGGCACTTGGGATGCTTGAAAGTGGCTGTGTCAGCAGAACCTCTCTAATGAGAAATTGGTTAAGATGTTCTCAGGGAATGAGAAAAATCAGGGCACAGAGATTTAGGAGAAATGCAGTTCTTAACAATGAGATTTTCTGCCAAGTAGTTGCAGTATGAATGGAGGACTTTCTAGTGTCCTCTTTATAACACTATCTGGAATGAAGGAGTGGGGAACACGCCTGGAATATATGTATTGTTGGGAAGAATAATAAATTTATGCAGAAAAGGAATTGTGGTGAGACCCAGACTGTTCATGAATCTGGGTCCAATATGGAAAAATATTTTCCCCCCTCTAAAAAGGTATAATTTTTAAAAGCATTTCACATCATTGACTTTTCCAAATGAAACGTTTCAGTTCAGGAAATGTCAAAACATTTCATATTAGTGTTGTTGTTTTTTTTAAGAACTATTTTGACTTTTATTTCAAGACAATGCATTATTCAGTTAAAAATTGACCAGAACAAAAATGAAAAAGGTTAAATAAAAAAACTAAATATTATTAGAACATAAGAAAATATTTATTTTTGAAACAAACAAAAAATCCTTTGAGTTTGATTATTATGATTTTTTTTTTCCTATCTGAAAATCCTGAACATTTTTCTTTTTGGCACTATTCAAGTGGATTTCCCTCCCCCTTTTTTTTTTTTTAATCACTGAACAGGAAAAAAAAAAAAAAAAGAACTTCAGCCGCTCTGTGAAATCTATTGCAGGGAACAGCCACTGGGGAAAGATGACATTGTTCCTCCCTCATATCTCTATGACTAATGTTCAGACATCCAAATTACCTCTTAACATATGGAAGATGTATGGACAGGATTTTTTGTACAAGCCAGACTGCAGCAGATGGGTGACAAGTACAGCATTCTGCTTTGATTTAGCAAAAATAATCTCCTTCACATTCACAGAGATGGCATGGCTTTTCCAAGAAGTTTCCATGCAGGCTTACTTCTCTAAGGGCTCTGGTTATATTTCAGATATTTTATATCTATCAACAGTTGTGCTGATTTTTATTCTGACAGGGAGAACCTTGTGCATTTGATCCCTGTTTCCTCTCCCTAGGTCAGCCCTATGTAATTTCATGCATTTTCAAGGCAGTACCAGAGACTTAAAGCCAAATAAAAGCCATGGCACAGCAGGATCTTGTCTGAGGGCACATTCCCTGGGCCAGCAGCCATTCAAGAGAGCCTTGAAACAGCCCAAATATTGCTTCACAGAGGAGTTTGTGCTCACACGTGGAGTACAATCTGTACATTGGACCTACCATGCATAGATGGTTGAGTGTTGGCCCCAAGCACTCGTCCTGATGAGCTGCAGCTCTCAGGAGGACCCTATAATTCAGTTTCTTACCCAGGAAGGGAACCAGCACAACCAGGGATGCACTCATCCTGTGACTAGGGCATTCACACAGACCTGGACACAAGTCAAGTAGTAGTAACATGTTGAGGTGTCGCTGTCATCCAGGATGTGACTCAGTGTTTTACATGCACACAGACATGAGAGGCATCGAGACCTGCCAGCCACATCTCTCTGAGGAGTCATCTGCTCCAAGCCCCTGCAATTCAGTTGCAAATGGCTATGGGATGTGTATAAGCTAAGGGCAAGTCAGCCCTTTCAAGCTCAGGTTACATGGGATCGTTCCAAATCCTAATTTATGGCAAAATTTGTTCTCTCTTTGCTCAGGCTGCTCTCACAGCCAAGTGGCCAGATGAAATGCTTTTCAAGATGGGTGGAGAAATATATATATATATATATATATATATATATATATATATATATATATATATATATATATATATATAAAATTATACAAGGGCAGAACAAAGCCATCATGCAAAGGAAGGGGAGTCATGCAGACTGAGCCTAGGTTAGCAGTGGGAGCTACCATACACATTAGGAAGGCATGACAGCCTTTCTCCCTTTAATGATGGGATGGAGTAGTGTAGGCAGAGATAAGCAGACATTACCATATATAAACACAACCATTTTCTACTCTGATGTCTGTGTGCTTTATAGGTCTACTCCCTCTCATACTACTAAACTGCTCTCAGTAACAAGGCTTATAGGTGCAACCATAAATATCCCTGGAGGAACAGTGAGTTGTTATCCTCTTGTCTTAAAATAAAGTCCCTAAAAATGAAAAACTTTGCTGCAGACAAGCATTTTGCATTTTGGCACATGGCAATTTATTCATTAAAGAAGAGATGCAAGAACTGATTGATGATAAAAAACTGGCTACATGAGTAACTAACTACAGTGGGTCTCAGTAAAAGAGTGACATTAGCACGGAGGGAAGTTACTGGTGGGATTTCTTAGGGTTTAATCATGCCACTGAACTGATTTAATATGCACACACAAAATGGGATACACTGATGAAATCTGCTAGAGATATGAAGTTTGAGGATATTACCAAGGCAATGGGAAATGGTGATTTGCAGAAAGATTCATGAGTTGTAGAAATGTGTCAAGATTCAGTAGTACAAAATGCAGATTTTTCATGAATGGTGGTAGTCATCTGACTAAATGTTACTGTCTATGGAGGAGTTACGTAGCATGAGCTCTTCTTACTGTTAACAGAGAAATTAACACTTTAAAGGTGTGCCCATGTCAACCTGATATACTATCTAACATAGGGCTACAGAAGTATATCCCAAAAGTAGCTTCCAATCACTCCTGATTATATGAACACCATAAAGAGTCCAGGTTGGCTGTAGATATCTAGATGTACTCATCTAGGTACAGGCAAATGAGTCTCACATGGTGTTAGAGGCAAATAGCATTTCCATAGGCTGTTGTTCATCCATGGAGGAGGGAAGATGAAGGATGCCTTGTGTTGTTAGGGCATGGAGACCTCTGATCTGTGAATACATGGTAGGGGAAAAAAAAAAACAGCAAAGAAACCAAAGAGGAAACTACAATCCTGCGGTAATTCAGTGTTTTTTTTTTCCCTGTATTTTCAATATGAAACAAAAATGAATGATGTCTCGATTTCTACCTGGGGTAGGTGCAAAGCCAGTCTGTGAAGATAGTCTGGGAGCAGTGGCTATATCAGTGAAGATGGAGGGGGTTTGGCCAGCTGGCCACTTGGAGGGCTTGCTGGCTCAAGAATGAACTCCAAATGAACCAGTGGATGCAATAAAAATAGAGCCTGCTTGGAAATCCCTAGGGGAATTTAGCAGCCCAGGCAACCTCGCTGCCACAAGCTGTTGGCCGTCAGATACTGACTGCTGGGCCAGAGCAACCAGCAGGATGGGGTGGGAAAGAAAAGAAAGCAAGCAAGGCAGGCTGGGTCAAGAGACAGTGCCACATCCCATAGCTTGGCTTCTTTTCCCCTTCTCTTTTTGTCCTTTCCCTCTTTGTTCTTCTGCAAATTGGCAAGGAACCTGAATACTGCACGAACAGAGAAGCCATCAGGACTGCAGCTGCTGGCCAGGACAGACTGAAGAGACAGAACAGAAAACAGAAAGGTCTGAAAGATGAAAGAAACGAGGAATTTAAGGGATAAGCCACAAGAACTAAGCCACCAGCTAGAAGACATTAATTATTTCAGGTGGGAAGAAAGGCAGGGCTATACAATACCCGATATAGCCCACTATAGCAAGGTGAAAGCTCTGCTTGTAGAAGCTCATCAATGGCTAAAAAATTTGCTTAAAAAAAACCAGGCAAAAACAGTTTGAAATACTGCATGTGCCTGCCTTTGTGAAGGAAAACCCCAGCTGTCCACTCTGGTAGACCTCTTTGCTTAGGTTACACAAAGAGTGATGTGGTGGGATAGCAGACAGACAGACTACTCCAGGTCTTCCCTTGCTGGTGAGGGCTGCCACTGGGACCCAAAAGAAAGAGCAAGATGAATGGTTGGTTTTCAGTGGGCCAAATGATTCAAAATGGGCTTGGCAAAACACTAATTTAGTCCATCTCTGAAGGCAGTGGAGTGTGGGATGGGAAGGAGGCACCATTTGGAGATGCTTAGGAGAGGCTATGAGGCACTCTGGTGTGTCTGAGATGCAGAACTAGAGTGGAGATCATGACAAAGGCCTGTTAAGGACAGGATGAATCAGATATTGGGCAACAGGGAGAAAGTTAGACTCAGAAAAATCCTTTTTTGTTGTTGTTGTAAATGAATTGCAACCAAGGGATTCTGCTCTTTTTCTCCCACAGTGCTTAACTCATCCCTGGAACTCATGGCTATAAAGTATTGCTGGGCATGTAATTTAGCAGGAAGAAGATATAGTTGGGAATACTTTCACTTATCTCACAGAGGATAGAAATGTAATGTAATGTAAACTCATACTTTAGAGTATGCAATCTTTAACTGCTGACAGGCTTATATGGCAAAATTAGTCCATAGTTTCTCAAGGGGGATTCTAGTGTCTTCCTCAGAGGAGTCCTTACAGGAAGGATACTGGATTAAAAGCACTGCTAATCTGATCTGGCTCCAGCATTCCTATATCCTACTAAATCTTTTCTATTTGTGACTTGTAGGCTATGGAAAACAGTTAATTTCTCCTGTAGATTCTGTGAATTTCAATAAGAACAGAAGTTTAATTTCTATGAATGGCATTGTTGGGAAAAAAAAAAAAAAAAGAGAGATCCAAATGAAAACATAAAGCCATAACAGATTGACTGGCTTGCAGGCTGGTCTACCTGCATGCAGTTAATGGAAGTGCAGTGGGAGACAGTCAGTGGACATCTCTTACAAATACACTGCCTTTATTATATGGCCTCTGAGACTTTCTATGCTGAGGACTACTTGGCCATGTAGCATATGCCCAAATTTATAGAAGAAAGAGCTCTACTTCCTTTCCATTTTTTAATTTTGGAAATCTATCTGTAAAGACTGTAAATCCCTGCACATATTGCAATACTAAGCAAACTGAATTAGAGTTCTAGGTGTCTCAAGATTTATAGGCATCCAACTCCACCGAGGGTATTAGATGACTATTAGATGCTGTCAAGGGACTCATAGGTACCTTGGGCTTCCAGGTGTCTCAGATGCTACACCTCTACAAAAAAGATGGAAAGACCATATTTGATTAACCTTTGTGCTTCCTATGTTTGAGGAAATAAAGTAGATGCTTGAGACCTCAGCTGGTATCTTTGACTTGAGCTCCTAAATTCTGTGGCCATACCAATAAATATTGATAGCAAAATGTCTGAAGAGAAGAATTTTTCTTCAGGATGCTAGGAACTTCAGGATGTTAGGAATTCCTGTAAGAGACTGTTTTGGATTGTGTTTGTCTCAACATTGTTGCTATACCATTTAGGACTTGTTGACCTAGGCATCCCATCTATCAGCTCAAGGTGTCTTATCTCTATACACTTTATGCCTTGACATCCCGACTCTGGGAGGACTGGGATGCCTCCATACAATTTACAACTTCTTGTCCTTGGCATCCTGCTTCTGGGAGGACTGTGGTATCAGCTCCAGGTGTTTTATCTCCATCAGCACAAGACCCAAACAATGCTCAGCAGTGTCTACAGAGTGGCGCTTGCACTTGAGTTGGGGGAAGAGGAGCACCAGAGCACACAGAAAGGGGTGGACTCTTCAAGAACTGGGATATAAAAGGAGCACATATTCCTCCCCCCGCCCAGGGGTGTGGATCATCACCTGCACCGAGATGCACGGCTTCTTTCCCTGAACATCACTCGCACCAAGGGGTGCGGAACAGCACCTGCACCGAGTCACCAAGGCACCTGTACCTGCAATGAAGCGGAGCCAACGACACTTAGCTGGACTGGTGGTGGTGGTGGTAACTCTAATCTTGCTGCACCTCTCCTGATTGATTGCTTGCTTTTCTATCTTTTTTATCTTTTTTTTCTCTCTGTCCTATCATGCTTATGAGAATAAAACTTACAAGGTTGTATGGCATTTGACCCCGTTTGTGTCTTAATCTCGCTCTTGGGATCTTATCGAAACCTCCCCCGACACTGGATCGGGACAATTCCCCATCCTCTGATAAGCATATCTACAAACAAGTAATCAAATTGAAATGCTTTTGATTCATAAGTAGCTAATCTGCAAAGAAATTTCTCCCTTTTTCCTTCTAGTGCCTTCACAACATTATTTTCATTTCTATCTAGATTTGTTTGCTTGTTAGTCTGTGGCCTTCCCCTAAGGATATAACTGCAGATGGATGAACTATTTTATTTTATTAAATATTATTCTTGGCTTTTTGGAGATTTCATTTTCTTTCGTTTTAATGATTATTCCTCCTGGTGTTATTTCAGTTTGCAATTACAACTTGTGTACGTATGTGTCTAGCACACTGTCATTTTGTAAATGGATGTGTGCACTTATTGTTAATTGATTCCCCAAATAAACCCAACTGCTTACACTGAAATAATGTGTTATATTTCTTGCATGCCACTGAGCTGGATGCCTTCCAGTTTGGCATCTACTGCTGCTCTGGAGGTGGGCATCTTTCTCTCACTCCTCCTGAAGTGGACAGAGTTCTGGTCTATTTTCTCTACAGACCTCACAATTCTGGCTAAGTTCTGCAAACAGTGGTGGCCAAAGTAGTACTCCTAAGCATGTATTTAGCTATCTATACAAATGCTTGCTTTTTTAAAAAAGCACTAAACTCTCCGCAGATCCCACAGGCTTCAGTGAGTGTTTTCTTCCCTAAGGTCAGGCCATTATGAAGAGGATTTTTCAAAAGCAGCCCTTGTTGGCCTATCTCTGCTCCCACTGAAGCCGGTGTCTGCTTGAGAATTTTTTTCTGGGAAAGGAAAATTAAGCCATGATTGGTCCTTTACCAGTTTTTGCAGTCCCATAATTTACAGGTTTTAGCTCGAAAACACAGCTGAGGTCCCTAATGGTGGGACTGTGCATTCAGCAGGTTTAGGTGGGTCATGCAGTCCCCCTTTTTGCCAAAGAAGAAAGATAATCCCCTTTCAACTGTGATTCATCTCACATATTACAGACATCTATCTTAGGAGAAGCTGAATCATTTCCTGGAGGTGCTTCTCTCCCTCTCTCTCTGTTTAGGAAACCTAGAAAAAAAGCTTAAGCAAGACTATAAATTGTAGATATCTAAAATGGGGGAGATTAATCCCATTGTACACTGAGAATCACTGACTACTGATTCACTGAATTCAAAGTTTCAAATGCTGCCAGCATTTCTGTTTTGACAGCAAAATACTTTTTTATTTTGTTAGGTTTTTCTACCTTTATCTAATCACTGCCATTTAACCTGAAAAGAAAACACAAAACAAAGAATTGGCCCACTGGTAGCTGGGATGGACATCTGTGATGGGATTCAGTTGCTTAAACACAGGCACATAGTGTTGTTACATTTACTGAGGGGTCTCATATCTGGTGTCCAGAAGCCAAAATGAGTGTCCCATAAGGTGCCCTTCATGTCTGCCAGCCCTGAAAGGATAACTTGAATGTAAGCCCATAGCTAGATCAAGCCCCTAGTAAAAAGCCTTCAAGGAGAAGGAAGCAGAAGTCAGGGAGGTGACTGTGGTCTATCAGTTGCAGAGCAGCAAATGGATGTTTCTGCCCCATTTCTGTTTCATGTTGCTGTCCCCTTCCAGTGCTGCTTCTCTGGGCTCTCCTGTGATGGCCATTCAATAAAATAAGCTTGCACTTTATGCTCAAAGGCTCAGAAAGGCAAAGTCCGCATACTCACAGAGACTCCTTGGCACTGGTATGCACCAGAGGGAGGAGTGGAGAGAACCGGAGCAAACCCTCCCAGGTGCAGGTCCTCAGGGCTCACCTGCACTGAAGAACCTGGTCCAGCTCCCGCCATGGGGCACATCTGGCCTGCACAGCTCCTGCCATGCAGAGGCAGCATCTCAGGTCCCGCATGTGGTGGCCTGGGCAGAGCAGTGTGCTAATTAGCCTGGCCTTCCAGCGGGATTAATTATTGCAGAACTGATACAGCAGAAATGCTGTTGGCTGCAGCACTAGCCCGTCTAGGCTCTCCACGTGTTGTTGTGTTGCATGTTGTTGTTAAGGCCGGAGTTGGCAAGGAGAGCCTTTGGACAGTGGTTACGTAACTGTGTGTGTTGATTACAGTGGCTGAACGACTGGAAGCCAATATGAAAAGCACATGTAGCAGCAGCTTGCCGAAGATGATCTACACAGCGCTGGGAAACTCTTCTTGGTTTTGTGATTTGCAGTTTTATAGAACTCGGTGGAATATAATAATGTCTCCTAAGCACCACAGAACCCCCTAGAATGATTTAAGCCCAATGCTTTTTTATACCGAAGTACAGCACAGCATCCCAAAGTTATCAGGCCTCAATATGCAATCAGATAGTACCTTTAAGTTAACTCCCTTTGACCTGGTGGGCTCATCTCCTGATCACCACCTGGTTGAGCATGAGAGTGTTTCAGAATTGCAGGCATAGGAACACTTAAAAGGTTTCAGTTTTATACAGGGCTCTATGAGCAATCGATAAAGGAGGTAATTCATCTAACACCAACATGAACTGTAGTGTAGTACAGGCATTGTAAGCATTCCAGTATAGCTCAGGGTCACCAACTACCTGATGTGATGAGCCAGATCAGAGCTGTGTCCTTCCCAATGACACCTTCTCCCTATCTGGAACACTAGTGTATGGGTGGTTTTGTCAGGAAAGCTCGATGGCATTTGCTTTGAATTTCCACCTTTAATAGAAAGGCAGGAGAAATCATTCCTGAAGGTTGCAGCTAGGAGCTGAACAATCCTCAAGATGAGAGATTTCTTCCTAGCTCCTGTGTCCATATATCAGTGACACTAATTATACTGTATGGGAGATGAACATAATTTGAATATTTATTTTTCCCTGGCACTCTCTCTGACTCAGCATCTGACATGCATTCAAACACAGTGTCATGGATCTCTGTCTGGTTTCCTAGCTGGTAAATATGAGAGTTTACTGCATGCCAGTTTGGGGCGCATTTTTGCAGTCAGACTTTGTGCACTCTTTTCCTATTGAAGGAAAGGTCACATCGGTCTTGGTTGCTCAATTCTTTCCTTTCACTCACTGAATTTTTAACAATAACAGGCATCCATCCAAAGCTCTGGGCTCCTCTACTTTGCATTAAAATTCACTATTTCATTTGCTTTCAGTAAATATATTCAAATGGGCTTCCTTCAAAACCATAAATGACTCACCAGCCAATCAATCATAATTGCAGAACCCTGAATTTGTCCTTTTACATAGTGTCCTCTAATGGCCAGGAGGAACACATGATCCTACTTTTACAAAAAGAAAAAAAAAAAAAGAAAGAATGGTTGGATAAAAAAATAAATGATGTGTGATCATTTTTGTTCTCTTAGGAAAGCTTGGTAAGTTAAATTTACGTGACAAATTCTGGCTGGAAAGTGAGACAGATAAATGCACATTTTATGTTATCACTCAGTGCTCTGAGAGTTACTGCACTTAAGAAAACTTATCTCTCTAATCAATTATTAAGTTTCAAAATGGAACATGTGCTTCTCTCTTACTAATTTCCCATAAACCTCCACCCCACGATTAAACATACATATACACATACTAAAAGTCAGCTTGCTAAATCACTATGTGGTCAAAGCTTCTGCTCTCATATAAATGATCAGGGCAGCTTCTTACAGGCTATAAAAAGCTGTATCCAGGGAAAAAAAAGTAAGAGAAAAGACTAACTAGAAATTGTCTAAAAAGATTTTGTAAGCTCATTTTCCTCACAAATCTGGTGAGGTAAAAAAAAATGAAAAAGAAAAGACTGGGGAACTGGTTCATCAGGCAACAGTGGAAACATCCTCTTTGTCCAGACTCTTGCTAAGGTCAGACATCTCTAGATTAGAGATATAGATATGTGGAAGAATTGTTTGAAAGTGGGAACTGAGAGGAAAACTAGGGCCTAACAGAAGTTTTGGCATTACAAAAGCTTGCTTGGGGTGATACACAGTTGCCACTTCCAGGATGGCTGGTGCGCACGGACTCTGCTCCTCCACAGTTCCCTAGGAAGCACAATCATCTGCCCTCCTCGCAGCTGCAAAGGGCAGTAACGGAGGATGGAGCGAAGACACCGCGGCCAAACTCTGTTGCACTCCCTGTGCTGGGCCGCTGCTAAGCCGCACAGTAGCTGTCCAGTGGGAGATATACAATAACGTCTGGTGCTGAGCAAGCAAGGGTGGCAAATCACTCCTTTCAGATAAACTTTGATTGAACCTTGCTCCTTATAAGCCCATTATAATGTCAAAAAACGCCTCCATCCCAAAAGTTACCTGCTTCCGAGGTACGACCACTCCTCACTGAGCATGTGCTCTAGATTTTCGATTGGTTGTACCTTTAAATGTTCCTCCTAGGAAGGCAATTGGACCTACGGTCCACATACTGTGAATCCGATACCGATTTGATATCTCCTTTCCCCACCACCACCACTATGGCTTCCAAACTGCAACATTTCACAAGATATCTCTAAATCTCAGATACTAGAAGTAAAATAGATCTGTTATGAAGCCCCAACTTCTCTTTTTAAGTGTAGAATTGTTCTCCTCAAGATACTTTCTGGTGCTCTGTCCGGTCAAGCATTTAATGCCTCAAAACAGCGAGGCTCCAGTCACCTCCCTTGAGAGACTGTTTTATTACCTGGTAAATCTCAGTGTGAAGAATGGAGTTTCAGGCTAAATTTACTTTTCATGTTGCTAGAGAGTGACTCTTTCTCGGGAATGACTGCCTTAAATCGTTTGCCCTTTATCTTGTGATAAATCTGCTCGTGTTCATCCACCTTTGAACCGAGTGTTCAACTCCCAGTTTACTGACTTTGTTACTTTAATCCACACACTCATCCTCGCAGCTGATTTAAGTTACTCTCAACTTTGTTTAACCTTCCAGCACTTGATGGCTATATTCAAAGGAATGGTTAAATTCCTGATAGTCAACACCACTCTTCTGCAACAAACCTTGCAAGCGACTAGCAACAAAAGCTGCTAAATATGGCGAAATATTGGGAGGTTATATCTGTAGATCCCAGCTGCAACTATTTCTGAGGGTAAAATAGACAAGTGCAATGCATATCAGTTTTCACCTTCATGCTTTTTTTTTTTTTTCATGCATAGCTAGTCTTCTTTGGGTGTAATTCAAAGACCTCTGAACTAATTGGGAAACTTTCACTGACTTCAATAAGCTTTGGGTCAATCCCTTCAGGCCAATTGCCGTGTCTTGCCAAAGTGTGCCATCACTCTCTGGTTCAACTCCCGACCGCCTTTCAGGATGGGCATCCTCGCAGGGCCTTCAGCAAAATGATGGGTATTGCAAATAAGGATGTGCTTAACTCCCCTTCAGATTCCTGGTGTTTAACACAAAGTGAGTCTCTCGGAGTGGTAACCATCATATTTGTAATAGTGTGGATTTCATCTATAGCAGACATGTTGGTGCTCAATTTTATATGAAAATAATTGAAAACACAGAGCCAGTTACTCTGCTGTTATGGGCTTATGTAGTTATACCACTCAAAAATCTGTCCCTTGGCTTCATAACAGCTTGCTAATGTGAGCTTTTTTTTTTTTTTTAACTAACCTGTCTCAGAACTTCCTACAAAAGCAAAATAAAATATAAATATAAACTGTTCATAACTTATGAGATATGTAGAGCAAAGCCACTCAAAACATTTTTGATGGAACAAGTTTATGTTTAAAATGAAAGCTCATTGGACCTGGAATATTTTGGAGGAACATGACCATTTCAATGACATTTTCAATGGGAAAAATGTCTCAGGAAATTGCTTTGGTTTTCTTATTTGTGCCACTAATGTAGAAATGATTTGTTTCGACAAAAAAAAATGCAATTTTGACTTTATCATATTGGTTTTTTTTTACTTTTAGCAATTACTAATTTCATCATGTAATTTAATATAGCCTATTATATTCAATTATTATTACGCTGTCTTTCAACATTACAACAGTGCAACGTTTCTACTTTTCCAGAATCTTACATCAATATTTTTAAATGAGACATTTCAGTATTTCTGTTCTCTGAATTTTTTTTGGAAGTTTCAAAGTTTTACTCCAGTGCAACCTGAAAATGTGATTTCAGTATGCTAACAGCACTCACAAAAGTTTGATTTTCTAGCCACTTCTAGTACAAACTCAGTTGTGTGCATCTGCTGATTGAAACAGTTGCAAATAAAGCCAATTATGTCAGTCAAATTGGTACATTTGGTGCAGATTCTCAGCTGGGAATACATAAATGGAGTGACGTCCAGTTGCAAACTTGACCTACCCCTGCCTTTGCCAGACATATGCCCACTTGAGTCTAATTCATTTCCATCTTGCAATTTCAATTACAGTTTAAATTTTTATGATAACTGGTCAAATTTTAGAAAAAAACAGGCTAAATCAGCAAGATGTGATGAATAGTTATGAATAATGACCAGAAACCAAAGTCAAAGTGAATCCAGGAGCTTAAGGTTGGAGATGGGCTGCTCCTCACCTACAGCTGTGCTCACCCCAAGCCTGGTGGCCGAAGCACCGGAACCGTTAGAAATTCTGCTCTGGGACTCCACGTTGTATGTAGTACATGGTAGTGAGCCACACACAGCCACGTTTTGTTTATGACAGATGGCTCTTCCCAAAAATATGATGTGTGAGATTGTGCTGACTTGGACAGTTCTGCGTAAACTGTGGGGGATTGACAGGGTGTAATATACTTTTTCTGTTTACTTAAAGTCTAGGCAAGAATGGGCCAAATCCAGGGAAGAACAGCCCGTTTCAAAGATATTTTGACTGGGAAATGTTGTTTCTCACAAAGATCATCTCTCTATAATAAGACACGTGGTGATCCTGTATGGTGGGGGAAAAACTATGCAGATTGGAAAAGAGTCAATCATGTGATTTTCATTTGGGTGTCATGATGGAAGTGTCTGTAATAGGGAAGGGAACTTCTGCTTCTCTCCACAACTCCATGCAGTGCCAGCCTGGGTGGAAACAAGATGCTTCGTGGCCTAGAAATGACTCATGGGAGTTATGTGAAATTCAAAAGTGTGCAAGGAGAGCCTGTGAGTGATGGATGTGAGTGATGGACAGGCTCCCTTGAACAGGCAGCATTGGTGGAGGATCTGCAAAAGGCATCTGGAGTTGGACCAAGCAAAATGCATGTGCAACCTGTCTCGAATGAAAGCTTGGAAACACCATGCTGGAGTCCCCGCATACTGGGGAGCTGTAGCTCAGGCGCGAGATTCATGCTGCCTTCGGGTTTTTTAACTTTTCTGAGTACTTGCTAAATGGAGAATGCCTGCATGGTATGGGATTAACAGCAGCTCTTTCACTAAAACTTGAGGATTATAGTTCATCATGAGATACTGGGATACTCTTGCGAACCTCAATCAGTATAGATTAGCATAGGTCTGATGAGGTTAATGCAGCTGAACTGATTTGTGCCAACTGAAGATCAAAATCTGTTTTAAACTTTCTACTGAAAAAGGAGATTTTTTTTTTTTCCGGGATCCTCTGGACTTGAACCTGCTACTGCAATGGGGTTTTTAACCCTCCCTTGCTTTTCAGATGATATAGCAGGCAGATAGACAGATGGAGTGCAGAGGGCACTACAGTGGTGGGCTCTATTTTTGTCCCTTCCTCTGAACTGTCTAGCCCTCCCATGACAAAAATGTCTCTCCTTGGCATGGGAGAATCCTGTTGGTTGGGATGATATAACCAGAGTTGTGTGGGAGGCATTTTTCTCTTCAGCTAAGAAATTGATATTAGAAAAGAATCCCACTACACTCCAAATGGGGATCTTTGGAAAAGTTCATGGGAAAAGGACCTAACCTCAGCACAGCCGTCTACCCAGCTCCTAGGATAAAATGTGGGACTCCCAGAATTTTAAAACCCAGCAATGGGGCTTTTAGGTGCTCATGAAGAATTTCCTTTTCTTTGACTGTCACACTGCTTGGAAACTCCTTTCAAGAAAAAATTTAAAACATATGTGCTCCTCTGAACAATTTCATTCCTATGAAAGTAACATTTTCTCTTGAACAAAACATTTTGTTCCGAAAATTCATTTCCAGCTCTGATTATAAGAATTCGCTAAGTTTGCCTAACCTTTTTGAAGCCCTTGACTGAAAAGCCATGACTTGAAAACAGTTCTAGATCTGCCTTCTTAAAGATCAGTGCCTTCTGTGAAATGCTGCAGTTTGCAAGCCGTAGTGGTGGTGGTGGGGGGGGGAGGAGATATCAAATCAGTATCGGATTCACAAACAGTCCATGGACCGTAGGTCGGATCGCCTTCCTAGGAGCGAATCGAGTTCCCAAATAGTGTGATCCACTATAAGCTCGACCCTGGCAGTATCGGATTCACGAACAGTCCGTGGACCGTAGGTCCGATCGCCTTCCTAGGAGCGAATCGAGTTCCCAAATAGTGTGATCCACTATAAGCTCGACCCTGGCAGTATCGGATTCACGAACAGTCCGTGGACCGTAGGTCCGATCGCCTTCCTAGGAGCGAATCGAGTTCCCAAATAGTGTGATCCACTATAAGCTCGACCCTGGCAGTATCGGATTCACGAACAGTCCGTGGACCGTAGGTCCGATCGCCTTCCTAGGAGCGAATCGAGTTCCCAAATAGTGTCACCAACTATAAGCTCAACTCTGGCAGTATCGGATTCACGAACAGTCCGTGGACCGTAGGTCCGATCGCCTTCCTAAGGGTAACTTTTGGGATGGAGGTGTGGTTTTGACATTATAATGAGCAAAGTTCAAGCAAAGTTCATCCGAAAGGAGTGATTTGCCACCTTTGCTGGCTCAGGACTGGACATGTTATCGTATATCTCCCACTGGACAGCTACTGTGCGGCTTATCAGCAGTCCAGCACAGGGAATGCAACAGAGTTTGGCCGCGGTGTCTTTACTCTGCTCCATCCTCCATTACTGCCCTTTGCAGCTGCGAGGAGGGCAGATTGTGCTGCCTGGTGAACCATGGAGGATCAGAGTCCATGTGTACCAGCCATCCTGGAAGTGGCAACTGTGTATCACCCCAAGCAAGCTTTTGTAATGTCAAAACTTCTGTTAGGTCCTAGTTTTTCTCTCAGTTCCCGCTTTCAAACAATTCTTCCACACCTTCCCCTCTGCAATTAGTACAGCTGAGCTCTGTGTGAAAAAGCACTTCCAAGTTTCCTAGCTGGTCTCACCAGGTTTATCTCTCAGACTGTGTAATCCCATGATTACATGGTCATGTTGATGCAACGTGACATGATATGTCAGTGGAGTTTCTAGCAACTTATTTTGTTGCGGTGAAGGAAAAAACAGCTGCTTTGTGCCTAAACTAGAACAGAATTAAGCAAAAAAAAAAAAAAAAGAAAGAAAAAAGAAGAGAATATCTGACAATCAGATTATTGAAGTCTGCTCACAGGAAACAGGCAACCTCTCCTAGAGATTTCTGCTAGTGCCATTGTGCACAAAATGCCTGTCAATCTGCCAGTCTATCCAGCAGATATCTCTGTTTAGTAGCATTTCAGAAGGAGAATGTTTGACTGATTGGCAAAAGGTCCTCTGATATCAACCCTATGTACAAGCAGGCAGATGAAACCCTTAAGCCAGTTATGATACACTCTTGGATATTTCCTCACTGGGGCCCAGATTCCTGTTGGCCTTTTCATGCCCCACTCAGAAGTGTTGCCTTTTGATCACAAATAGTAGGAATATATAAGGATGGTGTTTCAGAAACTATTTAGGTTGCTCTGCTACAGGCTCTACCTGGGAAGGGGCATGTGTCCCCCTCTCAACAGTAAACTTCAAATTGTTGCCTCAGCTTTTATCCTTCAGTCAAGAAAAAATTTATATCTCTCTTTTGTTTGTACAGAAATGCAATTCAACTGAGCATATTAGGAGAATAAAAGAGCACTCCATTTTATATTAGAATAACCACTTCAGTATCTTTTTTAAGAGCAAGGTTAAATCAGCGTAAGATGCAACAAAAGATCAGGGCAGATTTGGGATATTGTACTACATTGCCAAACAACAGATGAACATCTCTGAACACTAGCTGATCACAGAGGGGAGCTGAATCCAAAGTGTGAAGAATGGCTTTTGTGAAAAGCCACCAGGCTACAGAGTAGCAGAGATCTAGTTGTGCAAATCCATCTATAATAACTGCCTTAAAACCTGAAACATGCTGGATTTAAAATTCTTGAGCAAATAATATGAAGCAGGGTCATTCAACCAGTGAAGTACCCTGAGTACCCTTTGGGGAGAAGACTTCTAATGGGTCTCTCAAAAAGCTGCCATGGTGTGGTAGCTCCTTCCCACAAGGGCATATGGAAGAGTTGTCACTAGCTGACATGCTCATATAGACCTCCCGAGGTGAAAGTGGTTATTTCGGTAATTGAAGCCCTCTCATCGGGAAGGCCATAGGAGAAGCTCCAGATATGAAACTGGGATGGTATTTTTCACCTATTTCCTAAAAGCATTTCCTATTTCCTAAAAGCATGAAGGTGAAGCATTTCACCTTCATAGTATAGCAAGACAACATTTAAGAGTCAGTTTTTAACCCTAGTAGGTGTGAACTGTCTTAAATATGGTCATCCAATCTCCTTTATGTAAGGTTGCTCAAATGAATGACAGTAAAGTCAAGTTTAAATATATCTAAATATCTTAAAAGAAAAAAAAAAAAGCTTTCAGCAAGGATTAATCCACAAGGAAACTGTTTCCTGATTTGAATATACCACATGTAACATAGCAGGGTGACCTGTGATTCCTAGGAGTGTTAAATGCATGTGTTTTTCAGATGAAACTGGGAGACAGAGGAGGGCATTGCTTCACCACAGTTTACACTGTCATCTCTGCTGGTTATTCTCTTCACTGGTCCTGAAAGGTGACTGCTACTTTCTGATGGGTACTTGAGGTGGAAAGTAATGTCTGTTACCATGTTTACCTTGCACTGGCTGTAGCAACCTAGCCCACCTTCAAGTTATAGTGGAGATCTCAATGTATGTGAAGTTCACTGAGGCTTAAAATGACTTCATGTTTGGTAGGGGCTATGTGCACACACTTGGGTGAGTTGTCCCATCCCAGGTGGGGTAAAGCTGATATCTCACCTCTTGCTGCTATTTACAACACACCCCTACACCGAAGTAGCTCTTTACTCCTTTTATAGTACATACGTATAGACACTTGTAAGGCAGAATTCATCTGATCTGCTTTAGGTGCCCAAAATAGATAAGATGACTCACACCCTAAATGTGCTATTTCTTTCCAACTCTGCTTTTGGGGAGCGTGGAGAACTAACACAGATGTAGGCATCTATATTATTGATGTCTAAAATTAGCAAGATGAATACATCCCAAAGGAATTTAAGATGCAGTAATATAACTCTGAGTCCATTCTGCTTCATGCTTTATTAGGTAAAAAGAACAATATATGATTGCAGTGGTCAAAAGCAATGTAGAAGAATAAACTCAGTCTCAATTCAGCTATTAACATAGCTTTACAACCTGTAGGAAAAGCTACCTTCTTCCAGGCAGCTCAAAATCTAGCCAGGAACCCTGAAGGCTTCATTATCACATTAGCAAAAGCTTTGACATCCCAAGATGTCCCTGAAATGGTCAGTCTGTGTTGGCCACCAGACAGCTTATCTACAAAGTCTGGTAAATAGCTAGTATGACATGTTATTAGTATGTTTTATTAACTTGTCATGGATCCTAATTTGTTTAAAAATAACAATAAGAAATGGATAAACATACTGTAGTCAAGTTTAGAAATTGTCCTACAACTTCTGCAATATCCATGTCATAAGCTCTAAGAACAGTCTCAAAAGAAGTCCTCCTATTTTTGTAAGAAGAATGTGTTTCCTTTCTTTTTTTTTTTTTTTTTCCTGAAAATTAGGTATTCACTTTGGGATAAACCCAGAGAGAAGCAAGAAAAGCCCTAGCACGCAGGACATGTTAATACCTATTTGAATAGTAATATTAGAGAGGCAGTTTCTGTGGCATATATAAAATCCAGGAATAGATATGACAGAGGAAAAGTCCAGTCATCAATGGGGCAAAACCTATTCTCAACTCCCAGCTAGACACGGCGATAACCTTTCTGCCATCCCACCGTTCTCCTCATCCCCCTGAATGCTGCACAGCTGCTGGTGAGAAACCTGTCATGAAAGGATGAACATTTTTAATCCAAATCTCTCCTGTTGGACAGACAGAAGGGATCTGAGATAGGATGTCTCCAAGTAAGTGCCTGAAGATCCCTGGAGAAAGAAAGGAACTAAATTTAAATCTCTCATCTGATGGCTGCTGGGGAGGAAGGGAACCAGGAACAGATGCTGATGCTGTTTTGTGAGTTTGGCACTTTGCTCTGAAAGCAAAGTTGGGTTGAAACGGCATCTTTTGGGGATTTTCTTGTTTTGTCGAGAAAAAGTCAACAGCTTTATTTTGAGTATAGCTATGCTGCTTCTCTTAGTCTGTGTTTTCTGCTTTGTCAGCCAAACTGAAGAATCAATTCTTTGCCCAGCACAAGTGATATCAGCATAAAGAAAGGAAGAAAAGCACAAAGGAGAAGAACAAATGAAAGAAAGAACTGTGCACCTAGGAGGGAAATTTCCATGGAGAATCTCATGGCATGCTTATATTGACGGATACAGACAGACTGAAGCCTCCTTCATGTGTTACCCCAGACCTGAAACAAGGTTCAGTTCAGAGACTCTCAGGGCAGGAGCTTGCTAGAGTCTGGGGGCTGCCATATCACGCTAGCCCAAGGCTAAGCCTGAGCTCTAAAGCCCACTTTAAATACATCTACAGTTCCAGGTAAGTAGACAGACTGTTTTAGGGCCTCAGTGAGAGAGATTCAAGCTAAATTTTAGCCTAAACAATCTCTTCCTTTCTCAATGCAACTCATAAATATTATACCTGAAGTCATAAAATTAACACTTGAGACACTGTCTTCCTTCAAGAGATATTTGGCCTGTTGGAAAGAGCAGAGCTAAGTCGTGTTAGGAGCTTGATTAACAATCAATCAACTTAATGCACGGCCAGGCTGCCATATAGCACAGCAATTACAATGTGCTCCTGCGCTTCCTACATGACCCTAGCCATAAAAACACTGCTAACTGCTGAGAGCACCTAACAAAGAAATAACCTTGAAATGAGAAGGTTGAGATACCAGCATGGGATTTTGCCACCGCTCTGCTCGTGAACCAGTGCAATCTAGTTGTTGTCAGCAATTCAGTTGGTTTGGTACGAGCTAACACAAAATCCAAGTTGCAGCAGGCTCGCGACCTTTAAAATGGTGATGAGTGATTTTCTGGCCACAGTGCTGGTTGCTCCAGTTTAAAGCAGACCAAGAATAAATCCAGGCGTCAAGCAGAGGCTGGTGTGGGCTATAGGCTGCACTCTTCAATCCTGTGGGCAGTGTGTATCACAGAGCTGGAACTCACTCTGGATGTGATTAAGAAAGCTTGGAACAAACTAGACTTTTTTTCCTTCTCTGAACTTTGAGTCCTCTCAGAGCTGAGTTCCTTGTCCTGGCTTCAGAACCAGCATCATCTTGTGATCTCTATTTAAAGAAAGCACACCACGACCAGCTTATACTTTGCGCAGATGCCCATAAACACCTCTAAAGATGTCAAAAAAAAAAAAAAACAGTCTAGGAAACCTCTGACAGGTCCAAGGTCTTAGCACGTTAGGCTTTCTGCTGTCCTGTAGGATGACCCCTTGTATTGGAGATGGAAATTACTGTGATCTGTAGAGTCATAAAAATCT
>NW_010581747.1:0-25228 GCF_000705375.1 Tinamus guttatus | reverse complement strand
AGCGTCTCCAGCAGGTCGAGGGAGGTGATCCTGCCCCTCTACTCAGCCCTGGTGAGGCCGCATCTGGAGTATTGTGTCCAGTTCTGGGCCCCACAGTACAAGAGGGATGTGGAGCTGCTGGAGAGAGTCCAGCGCAGGGCCACAAGGATGATCAGGGGCCTGGAACATCTGCCCTATGAGGAGAGGCTGAGGGAGCTGGGCCTGTTCAGCCTGGAGAAGAGAAGGCTGAGAGGGGATCTGATCAGTGTATATAAGTACCTCAAAGGAGGCAGTGAGGAGGATGGTGCTGGCCTCTTTTCAGTGGTGGCCACCGACAGAACTAGAGGTTATGGCCACAAACTGAAACACCAAAAGTTCCACAGGAACTTAAGGAAAAATTTCTTAACAGCGAGGGTGACAGAGCACTGGAACAGGCTGCCAAGAGAGGTTGTGGAGTCTCCTTCTCTGGAGATCTTCAAAACCCGCTTGACCGCAGTCCTGTGCCACGTGCTCTAGGTGACCCTGCGTGTCCAACAGGGGAGTTGGACTAGATGATCTCTAGAGGTCCCTTCCAACCTTAAGCGTTCTATGATTCTATGAAGCCTGAAGAGCACCACAACACACCGCAGGAGAGGCTGCAGGAGTGAGCAAAGGAGTGAGAAATCCAATTCCATTTGCCCGCAGCAGAGGTGAAGCACATCCAACATGGGCTCCCACCCACCCTGACGTGTCACGGCATCTTTCAAGAAAGCAAACCACAAAATGGGCTCATATAACCAAGAGAAAACACTTAATACATGACAACCTTGTTGCCTATGTATATGCAGCATATAGTATATTCTCCTCTTCCTCTAGGGCACTCAGTGTCAAGCTGGCTGCACACCCCAAACTGCATACTCTGTTTTTTGTCAATGCTGACTCTCCTCAGCAGTGCTCTCCAGAGCCCTTTGGCAAACTTAAAGAGCAAACACCAAGCTAAATAAGCTTGTACTCTTAACACTACCCATAGCCACCGAAGGCAGGACAGGTAGCAGCACTTAATGTGGCGCATCTGACATCCTAAACAGTATCTGCTACTTGTAGAGCAGCTTCAGAGACAGAGATTTTAATAAAATAAACTTTGATAGGGCTTTATATCTCTCTCACCTGTGTGGTCTCCCAGGTTAAACACACGTTTGGAAGTACCACTTAGCAGCACCTCAATACTGCTGCTCTACAGTTCCTGCAGGTAGCAGCTTCTGCAGGACACACATCTACCACATAATAACCAGTTGTTCCAATTTTAAACCATCTGTTTGAAATAAAACATGCCAGCTTCCAGCTTCCACAACTGTAAGCAGCATCATGTGGCATAAGGCAGTAACCTAAAAATAAAGTACGTAGTTTGAAAGAAAAAAAAAAAAAAAGTTTGTTGCACTCCCCTTCCCCGATGTAACTGGAAGACCTCACCCTCCTCAGACATGAAGCTTACAGAGACCAGAACAAGCTGTGTCAGCACAGCAAGCAGGTCAAGCCCCTTTACAACCCCTGAATTCAGTTCAGGATTGCTCCTTTACAGAGGATCATTTTTCCTTTCCTCTTTATAATTTTTCTTCTGGAAAGGAAAAAAAAATGTTTCTCATTTCTACATTTTGTTCAAAAATGATCTACATTTTTTGTTCAAAAATTCCAGCTGATTTCAAACAAAAAAAAAGTATGTAATAGCAATTAACTGAAGCATCTAAATGCTTTGGAATAAGTATGCCTGTTTGCACAGCCACTTCCTAAGCGAACAGGAGAAGTGGTAAACTTTGCTATATATTCAGAGATTAACAAGCACTGCAGAAGGCAGTAGCCCTACGAAAAGCATGCCTGAGAGATAGGAAGCATTTCTGACAACCTCTGCCAACAGCTCCTTCCCACTGAAAGCTATGGAGCAAGAACTGTGAAGATCTAAGTCATCATAACGCCTTATCCATGAAGTTGTTGAAATCTGCTTAAGATACTATAATTTCAACCCAAAACTTTCCACAGTTTCAAAAGCATAAGGGACCTCTGCAGAGCAGAGCTAGCAGCACAGTACAATGCTTTGTAAGCCAACATTCAGATTCTGTCCTGACTTCAGTTCCAAATTGTTGAGTTTAGCCTCAAGCAACGTGGCGTTATTAGTCTTATCCTGAAGTAGCAGTGACGTAGAACATCACAATGCAGTATTTTACAGAAAATTTCGTTTCCAAAAGAGAATAGAAACCACTTACATAGCACTCACTCTTTAAAAGTCCATGAAACTGACAGAATAAAACCCTAAAAATATGTGGAAATGGCTGACATTTCTCTGCTCAAGAACATTAACATGACCTTGAACACAGAGTTATTACTTTCAGTTGTGGTGTTCAAAGCAGATACTTGAGAAATACTCAGTTTGGCCTTACAGTTTCGATGCATCTGATGGTGATGGATAACTAGACAACTGGTTTAATTCTGATTTGTCAGAGATAGATATTACGAATTTAGTATTTTGCATGAACGTGTCTACCGGGTTCCCAGTCATTGGGGATATGCAGTGGGTTACAATAAGAGTTAAGTTGCTGTTTTAAGAAGCATGCCACACCTGCAGTGTTACTCAAAATGTTAGCTCCATAAAGAAAAGCTGCACAGAGTACCTAGCTTGTGGGACAACCAAAGCAGGAAGCCTGACCCTACAAGAGCATCACAAAAGCCTCCTCCAGAAATTGCAGCCCCAGAGCAGAAATGGCACACACTATCTCTGACCACTTACTGAAAGTCCAAGGAAGTATGCAAGGCTGGCAAAATGTATGAGATCATGCTTTCAGCCTCCCCAGTTTGCTCTTTCACATGGCATTTTTGCCAGCTTGGCAAGACATTTATTCCACCTCTCAGACCATTATTCATATGATACAACTTTATTTGTTTGAACACTATGATCAGCCTCAAAGTACACATTGATCTACTTGGATTTGCTTTCACAAAAATATCCTGAAATACTGTCAATGGACAGATATTGCCCTCAGTGACTGGGAGCTTGAACCAAATAACGTAATCAAGTGTTAGACATGAGTACAATGCTACGGTGTTGCATATATGTATGTGCATGTGTAATTATATAAATATAGTTATATATGGGCAGAAGAGAACAAAAAGAATACAAGAATAGTTCCTTCCGGCCCTGCTCTAAGCATAAGGAGCTGTAAAAGTGTTCTGAGGGAGACATGCTACAGCCCCGCTCCACACCACCCTGGGGAACTGATCAAATCCTGTGGTGTGATCCCAAAGGGTGTTGCAGCCTGCACGTTATGAAGTTCTCAGATGCACAGTTTGAGAGCCACAAACTGTTGATGGCTTGAGGGGTATTATAAGGAAATACTACTCTGCGTTTACCCTGTCTTTATCTTTCCCGTCTTCCACAAACCAGCTACTGATCACTGCAGAAGACACAAGACCAAGTTAGATGGATCTCTGGCCTGTTGTCATGTGGCCCAGAGCTCCAGGAATTCCTGATTTTGCTCTCCTGAAACATTTTTATTTCCTTATGGAAAATAAGGAACCCCATCCACTAACATCTTCCCTTCTCTTAATGACTTGTCATCTGATACTCTTCCCCTTAATATTACAGAGTATCTGAAAGGTATCAACTAGATTTCACAGATATTTCATCTTTCAACCTTGTTCCTGTATTATCCACAATTTTTGAAAAGATCCAGCTACCTCCTGTTGTTATTTCTTGTTATTTTTAAAGGAGGCTGCTTCTGCTCAGTATGTTTTTTGCTTTTGAAATCAGACTAATTACATAGCTATCTCCTAGCATATCTGGACGGATGTGTGCACAGAAACCTCCCTGGAAGCCCTAAGGCTTATTCCCTTATGTTATTTCATCCGTTTCAGTACATAACCAGTATTTCAGACCGGAAAATGGATGAAGTTGGTTTAAGCCAGACCCTGCTGCAGCTGAAAAGCTTTGTCTGCTTCCTCAGGCAGTCAGGCCTCTACATCCCTACAGAAGAGAAAGGTGGTACCACTGGGGAGGTGAGACCTTATTTTGCTGCAGCTAAACCCACTCAAGCTATCAACCAGAGCCCTCATTCAGGAAGCCTGACTGTTACATCCTGAAAAAGATGACATAAAGAAACAGGAAATAAAACATTGTTGCTGCTTAATTTCTGAGGCCTTGAACAAAAGACTTCTCAGGTGTCTCGAAGAACATGTCACAGTATAGAGGATTCCACTCTCAGCCGGCAGAAGAAAAAGGAAAATGAAAATAAAGCACACATATAACACATTCCCCTCCCCCACCATGGCACAACAGGAAAAGAGCAGAAAAAATAATTCACAGCAAGGTTAGAGAACAGAAGAACCACAACAATGTAACATAACAAGTGTAAGAAAGCAAGCTGAATAGATTAGATAGGGTTGGATCATCAGAAAATACCAGCTTAGAACTTCAGAGCAAAGGTGCACAAACAGTCAGTCACTGCCCAGAGCAGCTTGTGATCTACTGCCAGTAGCAGAAGAGGAGGGCAACACAAGACTACAGCTGCCACTGAGCTATGGGGGAGGACAACACAGCAAGTATGTTAGGGCAGCACTAGACAAAAAATGCTGGCAGACACTTCTTGGTATGTTCCTCACCATGTTTCAGAGACATTTTACCACCCAGATGCTGTCTGAGTCATCCTGAGTGAGAAAGAGAAGCAAACTCCAAAGTTGCAGAAGTTAGACCATAAACTGTTCTCGGAGTGATAAAAGAGCAATGAAATGTTACAGAATAGGTGAACTACCGGATTTTTATATGCACTGTGCACGAGTAACTTACTTGCTGGGTTCACTACATAGTTAGTATCAGGTCAGGGACTAGACAGCCTGATATTATATCTGAGAAAAGATGGCTACCTGTGACAATAACTCTTAAAATCATCTCATGTTGGACAGGGGATGCACTGTAAAAGTGCTTGTCCTTTCCAGGGAAATGGCAGATGATCAAAGGCTGGCAGCCTGACAAAGATTTACTTTCAGAGAAGTTTACAAGATAACAATCTGGAAAGAAAGATATTATCTGCAGATCGGGCTAACAGACTGTGCTGTATCCTAAAGCAAAGAGGAGCCCTAAGGGCTCAAATACTATTCATAGCTGAGCTTCATTTATTTGGTCTGACATCATAAATTTACCTGCAACAGGCTGCTGCTCCCTAGTTGGTCTCCATTGCTGTTCACAAGGTAACACTGACAGAACTGCTCTGTGTCCTCATTGTCACCTTTTTGGACATGTACTAGTCACAGAAATAAAGAAAATATTTACCTATAAGAAGGACTCTTATTTAGCCAAAACACAGAACACAGATTTGAACATTAGGAGACAGCTGATTAAAATATTCCTTCTCCCTGTGTGCCTGAATATTTTAAATGAATTGTTTTTCCTGGATCATGAAGGGGCTAAGATCACAGTGGATTCCTATTGTGCTTAGTGTAATAAAAAGAAATCCACTTCCCAGAAGAGCAGATAGGCAAGCTCTGCTGTGAGCCAAGCTAGTCTGGAATAAATTCAGAATTTATCAGATGTCATAAGAGTTCCTGGCTTTATCAGCGAATAGAAAATTTCCTTGAGTTTATGATCCCAAGAAACTAATTGCAAACAGAATGCAATTACAAAACTATATATTACAGAGTGTTGTTAGATACCCTCCAGTTACACATCAACAAAATTTCCATTACAAAATCATTTACTTCTAAAACCTTTGACTCTAAAACTGGTATTGGTTATAGCAGCAATATATTTTTTCTGCTACATTTAGATACAAGACCCTAAACTGTGACATCTTATAAATATCTGATGGAGATAAACTTCCAATGTTTGATTGTTACTGTATAAAGGAAGAGGTAAACAAAGAAAACTTTGTGCATTGAGGTAATCTATTTGACCTCTAATAAACAAAACAAGATCTACCTGATTACATTTGATAGGTAATAAGATTGATATAATTGATAATAAGACCATTTTGTGATAGACTAGGAACAAAAACTCTTAAATCTGACCTCTATGCCTTGGGAAATCCTGATTCTGAGGCAGCAAATTAGTGCAAGCTAAAATCACAGCTATAGCAAATGCTGGAGTGCATTTTTTAGTCATTCTGCTCACAATCATTACAGAATTTAAATACCTTGTTATTAAGAAGCATCATTCTGCTTAGCCAAGTCTCTCTCCTTTTTTTTTTTTTTTTTTTTTTTTTTTTTTTGTAAAACACTGCAATAACTTTAGGTAGATTCTACAAGGAGCTATTGACAAATGATGTTTGTTATCTAAGGTGGCTAGCAGAAGCATATCCCCCTCACAGCACGAAAGCGCATTATACCAGTATGCTTTACGGAGCCAGAAGCCAAATGAAAATGTTCTCCCCTAGCCCGTGGAGCCTGACAATGATAATACTTTAATTACAAAACTGAAATTCAGGCTATGCTGGCTGAAGGGCTTTCCCAGTGCTCACCAGCACATCAATGATTGAGTTCATCTCTCTTTTCAAGAGACTAGAGGAATCTGAAGAAACTTCTAAGGCTGTTCGGTTTTGACCCAATGCCAAGTGAAGCTTGAGGATACAAGTTTGATTATTTGGGAGGTTAGTTTTGGTTTCCACTCAAATTCCCAAATACCAAGCAATACTAAGAGCTAATAGGAAGCCTCCCACTACTGTCACGTTCCATCTTAGCAGCTCACTTGGAAGTCTGATTTTGTGATTCAATTTTAAAAAAGGAGCAATAAATCTCACTGTGCCTAATTGAAATTTATCTCCTCTCTTTGCCTAATGCGGCCACCCAGGATGCTACAGTATTATTAGATACATAGCAAAGAAGAGAAAACTGAACTCAAACCCAAACCCAACCAGGGTATAGCTCTGGGGTACTACACACACTATATTCACAATATTCACTACCAGAGTTAGCTACTTTTTCTCCAAGGTAAATTAACTCATTTGCGGCAGTTCTAAACTTTTTTATGCATATATTCCTCTTCCCACCAAAAAAATAATGAAATTCTTTTCCTCCTTAATACTACTAGATTTTTCCCTGTGATTTCCTTTCAGTTTCCTACAGACGAAGTTGGTAAATACTCCAGTGCACCTTCTGCATGTGCTGCTAAGCTCCACGCTCTCTGTATGGCAAAGTAGCTAGCTTGTAGCATAGAAGCAGGTTGACACAGTAATAAAATTTTAAAAAGTGTTTTGGACCACTGAGGAGCACTTCTGTAACACAAGGATTAGGAGAAAACTCATGTTTGGATAGGCCGACTATCAACGTTGACTTGTCCCAAAAAGCTGAGGTGCAAGACACAGTGCTTTGCAAGTACACAAATCTTCTCTGTCTTTCAAAATCATAATGTGCTTTCCACCACCTCTTTGTTCAGATCTTAATGAATAGATGGGAAATCTTGTCCCTTTGGAGTAGCGTGCTGCATAACTTTCAGGTAAGCAATGAGAGGAAAAGAAAGCTCTCTGGGAACTGCAGTCAAAGGTGGAGTGCTGTAAATATCCTAAACGTGTGTACAGAGCAGAGGGGAATGTTGAAGAGATTGACTTCTGCTGATACGCTGGCTTGGCCTTCTGCTATTATGCATCAGGAATTGGGAACAGATTTTCCTTCATGCCTGAGCTCTGCTGAACGTATGAGAACATGGCTGGGGCCAGTGAACTACGTGTCTTCCTGACTTTTACGGGAGTTGACATAAAGGCTTCATCTAGCAACATATGTCTATCAAAGTACATCCAACAGCTAAAGACTACCGCTATTTCCAGCTCAAATTGATTCCTATTCTGCAATAGACTTTACAGTGGCTTTGCCTTATGGTGATTGACAAATCTGCCTTCTCTCTCCTTCTTCCTCTCCCTTCAGTCTGAAATTATTGACTGGCTTAAGTTTGATTTCTCTGTATCATCCCCTAACTCGGAACTGAGGTGAAGCTGTTTATCATCAATGGTGGTATTTTTTCAAGTCATTGCAGTTCTGTTTACTAATAGAGATAAGCAGTTTTAACCAGTATAACCAGAGAAAATTTCTCTGTTCCTCCTGACTTCAGTTCTGTCATTTAATATCATGGAAAAAGAAAAAAAATCTAATTATTCGATTAAGGAGATTTGTAACATTGCACATTGTTCCTTTAATTACTAAGGCTCTATTATTTCAAAGAACCTGTGGAAAGACAGACAACTCAGACATTAAAAGAATAAAAGGATGAATAAAGGAGATGCCGGCTTTTTAAGGTGATGCCTCTATCTTTTCTAAGTGCTTTTGAGCTGAACTTCACACATGCCTGTTCCATTCTCCTTCCTAAGCCAACTCCAAAGGCTCTTTCACCATCGTGATGACACATGCATATGGAAAGTGATCTCTCGAGCTCGCTGAATGCCTTACAGGCCCAAGAGACTTGCATTTTAAGTATTTAACCAGGCTGCTTGCCTTCAGTGTATATATCACCTTGCAAACTGCCAGTGCTATAGAGTACTCATGCCAGCTGTGTGGGACTAAAGTTATAGGAAATTTTAAACCAGCTGCACTGTCATCACATATGTTCAAAGGCAATCCTTCGGTCAAAGTCCCAGAACTATAACTGGGTGGACTTTCATGTAGTCAGTCCTATATTTCATTTGTTGTTCAGGACTAAGACTTGCAAACCATGCTCGAGTTCAAGTTCTCCTGCAAAGCAATTACTTGCTGATGCTGTGCCAAGTTTAGACTAATGGTTTCCATGCATCATTAAACATATTCAGAGTGGGGACCCTACAAGAGGTTTCAAACTGACTCAAACAGATCCCATTAAGTTTTTCCATAAATGGCTTACATCTCAGCTTGTGGCTTGCTTCCTCATAAGCATTTAAAACATTCAGTTAATATTTGAGCTTCCCAGCAAGCGCCATATTAACTGTTCTCTTTTTCAAGATAAAAAAATAATAAAACAAATGCCTATAACTGGCCCTCCAAACGTGATAAAGATCTCATTTTCTTCCTTCCATTAGTATCATCCAGCTCATTTTCCCACACTACTTTCACTGTGCACTTAGCACTATAGTTTTTCTGCACATAATGTAAAATCATCACAGTTTTGTATCAGCTACTACAGAAGAATCAAAACAATGCTCCAGCCTCATTTCTACCCCTGCTCCTGTTCTGCTGTCCAAAGGGAAATAATTTCTTAACAAACCTACTTAGGTTTAACATAAGATCTCCTTTATAGAATAGAAGGGCTTCCAAAAGGCAGAAATATGAAGCTATGGTATATAACTTTGCAGTAAGGACAATAAAAGCTTGTATTATTATATGTTTTTGTTGAAGCTCTAAGCTCAGATTCCCACATAGCAGTCTATAAGCAGCTTAAACCTAAAGTGGGCTAGCAAAAGTCGTCTCAAGAATGGCTTCTGCTTCAGTGCAGGCTCCAGCCTTCCTTCTTTATGACAGTCTAGAGGAGAAACTGGGGTTCAAAACATAGCATAGGATGATCTTTCATTTCTAAAGTCACCTTAGGAAGATTTGTGGGTTTATTTGTCAGCTTTCTCCTAGGTACTTGAGCATACTGAAAGCTGAGAAACTTTGGAAACTTTAGTAGGTATTTGTGAACGTGTCCCAGCTTCCCTCTGATTAGCTAAAAAAACCTACTACTCATTTTTTACTTCCTAGCTCAATGTCAGCTACTATGCTGCTCCCTTAAGTGTATTAGAGAAGATTAGCATTTTTTTATATCAGTGTAACTGCACCCACATATGGGAGTTTGAAAGAAGGTAAACTTTTTTTAAAAAAAACCTACCTCAGGATAATCAAAGAGCCATAAATCACACGCAGAAAACTGTGAAGGTAGCAATATCTGGAAAGAGGCTGTTTTCCATAGTTGTATACTGTCTGGAACAAATTCCCTCCTAATCAGAAATAGCCCTAGTCTACTACCTCCCAGGGCACATTGCAAGGTGCCTGCACTTGTGCAGAGTGTGGCTTAAGACGGGTATAACATTCGTGTGGGAGAAATGTTTCAGTTTCTGGCAGAGGGCTGATTTCTGCTTGCTACCAGGGTAAGCTGCTATTTAATTTCACGGTAAATTGTGTCAGACCTCTGTTTTCCTTTGCAATATGAATCCCAGTAAACGACCAAACACAATGTTTGCTCTCATTGTCCATTGATGAGCAGAATTCTAACCCATTGAAATGAGTATATTACACTAAAAATCACTCTATCCTCTCGAGGCAGCAGCATATTACCAGTTTACATGAGATATTAATCAGCTGCTGTTTCACAGCTAAATGGTCCCAATATTACATGAACTGACTTGAACTGCGCATTTTAATATCCTCATAGTTCCCTGACCAGTAGAGAACGGTCTATTAACAACATCTATTTGAAAGATGAAGAACTCTGAAACGGACAGAGGGCCAAATAAACTGCCCCTAATGTGGTCTTGGAGTCTTCTGTGCCTCTTTAGAGGCTTGAGATACTGTGCCAATCTGGCTCCTTATTGCAAAGTCACTCTTCTGGTTCAGTCCTGTATGCATTTTGCTGCACGAGCAGCAAGTCTGAAGCGAAGTCTAACAAAGTTTCCAGATTGAAGAAGGTTTGATGCTCTAGAAACAAGCAGTCAATAAAGCAGACAAAATAATCATAGCTGGAATAAAGTATATCAAGTCTTTAAATCATGTATAATATATTGGTGGTTTGTCAAGGTTATTAATCAACCTAAATTATTGACTCAAGGAAAGACAGCAGCAGACAGAAGAATGGTTAGATGGAGATGACAAGAAGCCCAGATTCACAAACATGTCAAAGATGCAAGAAAACTTCGTCTCACTCATCCCACCACAAGCAGATACTGTATCTGCTCCAAGACAGAGAGGCTGATCATTTCTTCAGAGTTTCCTCTTACTGTACCTTTTTGCTGCAGAGGCTGGTTTTGACAATGTAAGTTTTCTTATTTGCCTAAAAAAATCTTTAGAAAAGAACTGCTAGTGATTGATCCTTTTTTTTCCCCACTACGTCCTGGTTGCAGCTGATTTGACATACTGACAGTCAAGATATTCCACTGAAAAAAAAAAAAAAAGGAAAAGAAAAAAAAGAAAAAAAAAAGAAAAAGAAAGAAAAAAGCTGGCACACTAAGCTTTATGTATGCATGAGATATCTGACGTTGGTCTGACGAAGCCTCATGCAAGTAGCCTGGACTGGGTGCTTCCGGTACTCTTATCCTCTTCTGTTTGTCCAGTTTTAAAAAACTTTCTGAAATAGGGTGATGAGAATTACTAGCATATCAAAACCTTTGGATAGTCCCATAGCACTATTCTGTTTTGCTTTCACTTCTCACTTTTTATTCCTGAATCTGACAACCACTGAGCAAAGTTCCTATTTTTCCTGCAAAATGCTCAAGAAAGCACCCAAATCATCTTCCAGAAAAGCCTCCCAAGCTCCTGAGGCTCTGTGGCTAAGGGTGCAACTCCATGGTAATTCAAGAGCTTCAGACTGAATAAGCCATAGCCCCGTCAGCACCTCTCCCCTTGCACAGCGTACGCCTTCCTTTTAGTCTTTGGACAAATGCAAAATAAGCTGTCCAGGGTCTGAATCCGGCTTTTTGGCACCATGGGGTGCCCTCTCCTCAGTTATCTAAGCACAACAGGTTAAGGTCCAGAGATTGAACTCTGTCCTCACATCGACTGGCTTGGTACAGCCAGTACGCTGGGCCCAAGGGCAGTACTATCAGACAACACAGACTGGAACACTTTGACACAGAACAGAGATTACTCTGGAATGCATAAAATCCAATAAATATACTAATTTCAGTAGGGCTTGACTCTAGCCAAAAATACGTAGTCTGTTAGAAAAGGATAATTAGTAGACCCTTTTAAAAGAAAACATCTCTTCATCCTCTCATTATATAATATATACACAGGCAAATCCCGTATACAATATTCACAGGCATAGGCACATCTTACATAAATTACTGATGGTCTAAACAACATATGGTTTAGTTTGAATATTTTATTCAGCTCTGTCATAGGTTTTAACTTTAAACAAAGTCTTAATTCCATCTGAAAGCCCTCCAAGACTACTTCCCAAAAAATAAACCAAAATCAAAGATAATCTTGGATTGAATCCAAGCAACCCGTTATAATTTTGATTTCAAAAAATAGTGTCAAAAGGAATGATCTGAAGTCACAGGAAAGGACAGAAATAGCACAAGAAAGCTTTTTCTCACACTCTTGTCTAGCATACTTCGTCTGTGTGAGAAACTGTAACAAGAAAACAGTACAGCTCAGAAATTTTCTGTGGATTAAAAAAAACAACACATGCCATTCAAGTGCATCAGTCTCTGCACTTTAAACAATGTATTTTTATAGACCTCATCAGAAAACACAGAAATGGAATGATCTTCTATAAAGTACTCCATCAATATGGGCCGAGACTAATAAAAACAGGATATAAATTTAATATACTCACTAAATTCATTCAGAATTATTCAGGTACCAAAGTATTTTTTGAAATAAGAACAAACATGTAAATAAGCATCAGAAATGAAAGATTTTACCTATGTTCTAACTGCCAAAGGAAACTTTTTCTCTGCACACATATAAATTCTTTTCAAGCCTGTCTATAGTCCTCTTTGAATTAGTTTACAGAGAAAAAATTAACATAATAGATCCTGCCTGTTATTCTGAAGATGCACATGAAAGATTCCACCTTATTGGGACACCTAATAATCATCTGACACCACAGATCTTTACACATTCACCATTATTTATTTAACCTGGTTTTACCTTGCTCAGTGAAAATCCTTCCTCAAGCTGACTCTGATCCAGGAAAGCACTTAAGCATACACCTAACTTGAAACACATGAGCCCTGGCCCTTACCATCATTCACACGAGCAACCCTTCGCTGCTACTCTGCTGCAGCAGCAAGTCCTCAGCCTACAGCTACACACATGGGCGGCTTGCCACCAACTCCAACAGGCTGAGGAACAGATCCCACATTTGATTTGTTGCTTGTGTCTTGAACATTCGTTTATAAACTCAAACACAAGCCACACAAGGGTCACCTTGCCCTGTGCTGAACAAAGCATCCTAAATCACTATGTTACAACTTAATTTCTTCGACATCTCTCTTGTAAGCAGAGTGGTTGAGGTCTTTTGGATGTAGATTTCTTCTGCTGCCACTTGGTAGTTGCCTGTATTGACATATTGTGTATCAGGGAAAAGACAGAGGTGCCCAGCAATGCACTGAAAATAGGATTCAGTCACATGGGCTGCACTCTCAGTTCTGCAAACCCGGGGCCTCAGAGCATTCTAGTTCTCATTTATTTTGTATTTGTAAATCCAACTCTGAATGTAAGGGGATTATGAGAGCTGCTAGGGACAAGGGAATAATAATCCTTACCAATATTTCCTTTGAAACACAGACCTTGACTTCCCCAACGATAAATCTTTCCAGTGGATTAGTTGCCAAGTTGCCAACATGAGAATACATCGTATCTCCACTAAAGTTAAAAGTCTCTTTAAACATACTTAAAACTATTTGCCTCCTTTATAAAAAGGCTACATTTCAACTGATGTACTGGTTATCGAAAAAAGTTACCATGCTAAAGACTTCGAAGGTTAAAAAAGTTTTTCTTCACGTGTCTGCAGGAAAATGGTCTATTCTACATACATTTACACTAGAGTAAATACTCAGTTATTTCATTGTTCAAACTCTTCTAGAAATGATCCTGATGGCATGACCTGAGGACTTTTATCCAAATCTCATAAAATAAATATAGAAGAGGATTTTCCAAATGACACTGGGAATGCCAGTCCTAAATGACATCTAATTAGAAGCAAAACATATATTTGCTCAGTAATACTTATGCCCTAAAGACAGTTTTAAAAGAAAGGCTGCTTAAGACCAAAACATGAGTAGATTTTTTTGGCCATTAGCATTTCAACTAGCTGTTACCATCATAAATTATGTTTCATGTTTAAACAAAGATACAAATCTTAATGACTGAGTGATTACTGTCCAGTGCTGTGAACTAAAATGTTCACTTGTGGAAAAGAAAATAAGTTCATTTTTGATAGGATTGTACTGGACAATGTGAAAGGTCCAGTCCCTTCACACTGGAATGTGAAAGGAAAAGAAATAGGACTAATCCAACTAATAATATTCATGCTATTCCATCAGCCTTATAACAAACTATGCCATAAAAATCTATTGTTCAGTAGCCACGCATTATTCACACTGACCTGATGGCAAATTCTAAAAGCAGGTTAATAAGATGTTTTTACTGGGAAGACAAACCAGCAAAAGCAAGGCAATCAGAACAACTGAGCTGCTATTACTATGCATATACCATATTATCATTGCTCCCAGCTCTTCACTTCCTTGTTTGTTCATTGTTTTAATTTTACAAATGCATCACACCATGTTCTTTCATAATCTCATCTCCCTTTATACACACCACACCAGTGAGAATCACACTAATGAGATTTCTAATTTTTGTGGTCTATCTCTGTGTCTCTTTCTCTATCTCATTATTTTCAAATGAAATAGTATTAACATACCCTTAATACAAATATTATTCTCAGATGCAGCCTTTACAAGTCCCATTTTAAAATCTCCATGTGATTTATTTTTGAGCAAAGATATCCTGGTGACAACGAACACTAGCTGTGCTTGAATTCCTTCCAATCCAAGTACAGCTGGCTGAGAATTGATTTTCCGTTGTAATGCAGTGTTGGCAAACCTGCACTGGAGAGGGTCGGCTGCCTGCCAGCCTTACCCACTGCTATGCAGGAGTAATAACACACTATGCAGACTTACAAGCTCATTTCTTTACAAACTATAATGATAAAACTCACAAACTTTTTTGTGCCTAGGAGCAATATTGCCATTTGACTGACATTCTTTCCAAAGAAAGCTAACTCATTATGCATTCCTGACTGAAATATCACTAATTGCTCTAGGTTCTCTGCAATGATTTTCCAACTGGGAAGGTGCATTTACTACCTGTTCCTAAATCCAGGTGAAGACTAGAACCTCCTGGTCTTCATTTGAAAAGATGCCTTGAAATTCTGTGCTTGACACCAGGGACTGTGATTCCCAAACATCCTCTACTCCTGAGTTACATACAGGGTAGATGCTCATCCAAGAAAAGTTTTATAAGTACTTTAGTAGGGAACAAATAAGCACTTCCCTTTAAAGGCAGAGATTTATACTTCCCTGAGGTGACAAACTGGTCACAACTGAACTCGAACACTGCCTTTGTGCCATTAGAAGACTGCTGGAGGTGCAAGGAAAAGGAACAGAAAACTGAAGCAGGCTGAAGGGGACCCATTATCTTTCTGAGGTCATTTCAGCTCCCAGATATGCCTTCATAAGGCTGTGTTGGCACAAATGCAGCAGAGGGAAGCAACACAGAGCAAAAGAAGGATCTTCTTGTGCTCTCTTTCTGTCCAAATTTGTTTTCACCCTTTCCTGAAGGAGGATAAGGACTGATTACACATTAGTCTCTCCTGAAGTTATGGAATCACCCAGGGAAGAAAAAAATGTACTTTTGTCCTGGCCTCTTGGGCAAATATATATTTCTTTTTAAGAACACTTGTTTGACTTTGGGAGGCAGGGAGGGAATTTATGCTACTTTCAATTTCATTTTGCAGGACTTAACTTTCCCCACATTCACTTGCAGGTGCAATATGAGAGTAAAGACATCCAGATTCCAACATAGGGATCGGTGGTCAAACTCGAAGCGCGTACCACTGTACCTAAAATGGGCATTACATGCCCATAATGACTTTCAGGTTCTGGGTGATGAGTAAATCCAAGCTGCCAGAGTTTAGCCTGTGCTGCAGCACATTGCTTACAGCCCTAAGCCACCAAGGATACCAATTTCAAACCAAGGAAAGTATCGCTCTCTCACAACCTTAGATTATAGCAATGCAAATTACTTGTGATAAAAGTACCCTGTAAACACAAACAGTTAGCTAAATTAAATATAGCCTAAAGACATGGAAATAAACACAGAAACCCTTAACATTTAGATTTGTTCATCTAGAATTGGATGTGGCTCTAAGGATAAAATTTCAGAGAGATTAAAGGAAGGAAGAGGTTTCTATGCTTAAAATTGAGAGGATGCCCAGTTATCTCTAGAAATCAGCTCAACATGAATTTATAAACTTCATTCCAAGTTTACTGATTTCAATCTGGTTAGTTTCTGTAGCTGCTTATTTTCAAAGATACTTTTCATCGCAAATGTAGTGGGAATGGGAGAAATAAACAACCTTTTTTAATGGTTAGCACAAAAATAGTATATTGTGCCCTCTTTTGCCTTCATCAGCACAGTATCAGATAACATTCTCTGAGCTGTGCTAACATCATTCAAAGATGCTGCTACAGGAAGATATTAAAGCATTACATAAATGGAAGCTGTTAAATAAAAGCAGTCTTGCCTGGACTCTGTTACATTTAATAGGCAGGAAAACAAATCAAAAAACAAGATAAATGTTGCTAAATGGAACAGGCTAAGATCAATAGGGGGAAAAATAGGCTTAAAAATCTGAAAAGTAAAAAAGTAAAAACAAAAGTTAAAGAACTCCGAACAATTACCAGGATACATTGCTTTCAATTAAGGTTCATGGCATTTGTAGAGTATTAGGCATAAGCTAATACCTGGCATGCAAATGCTTAGCAATGCACTTTACCTTTAAAGGCCTATACCTTAAACAGATCATTGTAATGATCAGATATGATATATAGAAACAGTAATTCCCCTTCCCCCGCTTTGGCATTAAAAAGATAGATTGGTCTGACAGTCAAAGTTCTTTTCCTTCACAGTGAATTGATAAAATAGTAAAAATTATAGGTGACCCCCATTTCAGCAAAGTTGTTTTCTGTGGATTAGAGCTACACTCGCACAGAATAAAAGTCTGAGCAGTCTCAAATGTTATTCACAGGTCACTCTTGTTTCCCTGTGCAAAGTTCCAAAAGGTACAAAGAAAGAGGCCACGGGCGCTGGAGGGGGAAAAGCTCTACAGAGGCTGTAAAAAGGCAGACAGTTTTAATAAAAACTAAGCTTGGCTATTGGCATATCACCCTAGTTTGTTACATCATTGTATCAAGCCTTAGTGCAGTCACGAGTCCAAGTAAAATATAACCATTTGGATTCCTGAAGAAGGATCTTTCCATATGAAAAGGGCACTAAATCACAGAGGCCCAGGATTTATTTTAGTCTATTTTGGGTTTCTTTATGTACATAAAATTCTGTTTTCCTCTTACTGAGAGTAGACATTAACAGTAAAAGCAATTTCAAAGCTTAAAAGAGCTTCAGAGAAGACAGATGTGGTAACAAAGCAAAAATTTCCTGGTTCCCAAGTTCCAAACAGAACAGAATTTCCACCAATCTCCTTGAAAATCCCTAACCACTAACCTGAGATACCAACGAAGTTAACCACCACTCTCTTCTAAAGCTCTGTGCCACTTGGCTTGCAGTAAAAAATACCACACTGAATCCTTACTCATGTCCCCATAATCTGCCTAAATTGAGTTCTGAGTTTTGTTTCAGATGTTCATAGCAGTTGCATACATATTCTGCTGCCTCCACCCCTGGTACAAAGGCATAGCTCCCAGATCAACATCCCAGACCCAGAACCACCACTGAACATCTTGCTCTGCTGTGGTTATACTTTGGAAGCTTATCCTGCAAGTCCACTAAGGGATGGAATGAACTGTAGTCTGATCAGATTGGTTTAAAATGATACTGATACACATATGCAAACATAAGATGCTTACAGGAGTCCATCAGGCAGCAGAGAAAGGCAGAGCAAGAAAGCGTAAGAGCCATGTTTCCATTTGTGGAGAGAGTTTTTACATCTGCCATATTCTCCTTACTGCAAAGCCTACTTTCCCTGCACCTCATATAGAATTTATGCCATCTTACTGGTTGTTTTACTAACATTATACACTTTCTGAGGATGTTCCAACGTCTAAAGTATCCCTACATTTATTTCACTGTTAAGCTTTGGCCTTTGACTTCATATCAGCAAGTTACAGCTGTCATTCTCACTCATACAACTTGGTTGTTCAAGTGAACATTAGGCCAGTCAGATGAGTGTTTCTGTGGTGCTGTTAACCTTAGTAATCAATTTTTCATTTATTTGAGAGCCTTTAGCATTTCTATGCCTTTCTTGACATTTCTATGGCTTTCAGTCACAAAAGCAGGAAAGTGTTTAACAACTGGCAACTAATTACAAGTCAGAGCATGGTTCTTGCTGGGGCAAGATGTAGATTTATGAATGGAAGTAGGGATAACATTTGAGCAGCTGTGACGCTACCATTTCACTGCCACAGTCTGCTAAAAGAAAGCCAACAATTATCCATATGCTCTTATATATCTGTGTCTGAAATCGTTCAAGTATTTTAGTAGACATGGATTCAGAATTTGACAAAGGAAGAAATATAAAAAAAAAGGATGTAAGTTTGGACTCCACTGAGAGACTGTTCTTTTTAGGCTAGTTTTTTCTGGCCGAATTAGAAAACTCTCACTTCAGCACAGAGAAGATCCAATGAGTCTTCCAGACATTGGGAGACTGAGTAGAAAAACACGTAGCTGAGAGAGCATGGATTGCTGAAGTTCCCTGTTAGTTCCAATCTGAAGGAACACTTTGTTCTTCCCTCATGGTGAATCACCCAGAGCACTTCCTACATGGAAAATTACCTCTAGAAAAAGTACTTTGTGAATGCTTTGAGTTTCCCTCCTAATGCTTTAGTCAGGAGAGGAGGATGGCTTGGTTACAACACAGGAACCCCCATTTCCTCCAGCTGTGCAAGCGCCAGGGAGACAAGAGCAGCACAACCGCGACCTGTTCGGGAACTGCTGCTGGGGAGTTCATGCAGTAGGAATTATCAAATAAATACATGGCGTGCTTAAATGCATTCACAGACATTTAGATTTGCATCTGACAGCAACAAGAGGAGTATCACCAGAAGTCAATCAGAGAACTTTTGCCAGGTAAGACTTAAGCTGCTTCACCGCACCATTAAGACCTGAGGCAATACTTTGGAGCATGTAAAACAGGACTGTTTTCCTTTTAAAAGGTTTTAAATTGTGTTACTGTGGTTTTATACATTATTTAATGACTTTTAAGAGGAATAAGAGTCTCAGTCCTCCAGCCACACAGCCTGTCTCTTTTTCCCAGTAATTGGTGGTAGAAAGCATCCTAAAAAGCTTTTGTAGTGTAGTAAATCATGTGGTTAGAAATATAAAAACATTATTTCAGAACATAACGAACAACTCGAGTTTCATTCACTCACCTATCCATTATACAGCCCACCTTCCTACAAAGTCTGGGCTACCTACTGCAAAAGGGAATGAATTTGACTCGACTTTTTGAAAACTCAGAGACAGTAAGACAACTGGTTCTCAAAGATCTCCTTGCACAAACCATGCACTTAGAAGCTTGCTCTCTGCCTTTCCCACTGCAATTTCCCAGATCTTTGCACCTGCTCCCTGTCACATCCCTCTCCATTATCACCTGCCTCATGAAAAGAGCTTTACGGAGTACACCAGCTGTAATCAGGGAGTTTCCAACACGCCATCTAGTTCTTTTTTAGGTCAACAGTAAATCTTTTGGAGATCTGGTATCAGCATTTAATAGGCTCACAGGATGCAAAGAAACCTTAATGGTTTTGCATATCTTTTCTGGAAGGAAATGTAGTCATATGGACACCAATCTAAAGAGACAAGAGAACCTGCCTCGTTCCTAAGTACCACCGAGTTTCCTACTCAGCAGGGACCAACTTCTCCCACTCACAGATGATTTTGCTTCTGTGAGAATCAGCCTCTTCCAGATCTGTTTGCATGATAATAACAACAGGGTTTTTTGTTTTTTTGTTTTTGGTTTTTTTTTTTTTTTGGGGGGGGGGGGGGAAGGAGGGGAGGAGACAACAATGGAATAGCTGCCATTGCCACCTAAGATGGATGCTCTAAGTGGCCAATGAGAAACTGCTCACTTCAATTAAAAGTATCTATTGGGCTTTCTGAGATAATGACAAATACTTTTGACAAAAAGTTTCACTGTCTGTAGCAGCCTGCCAGGTTTACAACACTATGCCATCATATGAGCTCTGCAAAATCATCATACCGTTTTGAAAACATTAACGTGTTTTTTTTCACTTTCCCAAATACAGGTTTTGTTTCTATATCATTTAGGTTTTCTGTTCTCAGATGATGAGCAGCATCCAGGAGTGACCAAAATTTCCAAACACAAGCTAAACAAAATTTAATAATAATTTAAAAATAGTAACTGGAAGGAAAATATTCATGAAATGAGATGCCTCCTAATTTTATTCACTACTGACTTCAGTAAAAAAAAATTTTACTCACCTCTCTAACATCTGGGAAATAAGTGAGACCTAATAGCAGATACAAGCTGAGATGGGCTTAAAGAAAAAGAGAATACTAAAGTGAAATCAGTCCTTGTTTTCCTTATTCAGTTCATCAACTTTATCCTTCATATGTAAGCAGATAAAGACTTTTCTTCTTGCATTCATTTTACACCTAATTCCATCTCAATCAAGTGGCATTAAGGCCTAATATAGCACTAAGTCACACAGCATAAAGCATTAAAAATGCCTTTATCTTGGCCAAACTCTACAGGACACCCTGAAACAAAGATCTTGATGCTTAACCTTTCAGAAAAGGCCAGTGTATCAAAAATAAATAAAATAAAAAATAAAAAATCAGAATGTCTCCTTGTAGTAGTTGGAAATTTGTGAGAACTTAGCTATGAGAAGGCAAGACAGATGAGAGGACATAAGTAGCATTTCTAAGAAGATCCTTTCAGAATGTTTCTACTCAAGAACTTAATAAATATTTTATCTGAGGAATAGATAGAAATTTCAATTGTCCCTTGAAGGGCTATTGTGCCAAATTTAGAGATTAAATTCAACCATTAAAGTATCAAATGGAGAGATTTTAGTCTTGCTTTTATTGGAAATCAAAATGTAATTTTAACTGTGGAGCTCCTACTGATGTCTTTATAATAGGAGCTTTCTGAGCTGGACGCAAATGGTTTATTCTACTCATCAAAATGACATTGCAAAAAAGAGATTTAGTCTTGGAATGAAATAGTAATCGTAATTTTTCCAGACAAAAAGATTGCTAGGATGATTCAATTTTATTAAAGATACGGAAGAGGGCAGCTGTTGTCTTTGATTATATTTACAAAGTATGAATCAGTTTTAACATAAGAAGATAGCAAACCAGAATAAATTAATGCTCACCATGTGGGGACATATGCACATGATAAGGATGAACACAACCCCTCTTTTCAATTATAATTTCAGCATGTTGCTGCCACAGATGTCTGCCAGGCTTAAAGAAGCAATTTCAGAGTATCTTTAAAACTTTATTTAGGAAGGAGAAAAGAATCCAAGATGGAAATAAAAGGTTTTGTACAGAAATAAATTGAGAGAAAGATCAAGTAGTCCATATCTGAATTCACACTATTTGCTGAAACACACTTCAGTTTTCTTCTGATGTTCTTGGTAATTAAATAATATGTACAACATGAGGAAACATTTTCTCAAATGTGGTGGTAAATATCTATGGCAGTTCTTAGGTCACAGTGCTCAAAGCTCTCTCAGAAAACTGACACCCTCTGTATTCATACTTAGTCAAGTAACAACTTTTGAAGATGTAGAAATGAGGATACTAAATTGAACTCTACATTTAGTTTAGGAAAATAGAGAAAACAATGTCTTCGCATTTCTTATGGTGCACATGCAGAAAAGCCCAATTCTTCCCAGCACTATATATATATATATATATATATATATAATTCTGTAAATATTACTTGCTAGATAGTGTTCATCCAGTCTTTTCAAAGAGCAGAGTCATTTTTCAACTATCCAGTCACAAAAGCATGTCTAACAAACCCATGTCATTTCCAAATTTAATCTGTGTTTTTGAGTTACAGATTAAGGTAGAGGAAATTAGCATATATTTTCTGCCATTTACCAAGTGAACAGTTAGACATTGCAATTAAAAAATAAAAGGAAACACAGAACAAGACTCTGACTTTTGGAACATACTCTGCAGCCTGCAGCATCCGGACTTGCACAATAGAAGGAATTCATTTGTCTGCTTACTTTGCACTGATAAATTGACTGTTAATTTGAATTTTTTTCAAGATCATCAAAATAAGGTACATAAGTCTACAAATTACATTACAGGTATACAGTTGTGTTGAAATTAAACATTACTGAGGAAAGATGCATTATCTGAATCAAACTATTAGATGCTACCTAAAAATAATCTCTGAATTAGTATATTGATGTGTCAGGTTGTAATCTGATTTGCAGAAAAGGTAAGTATCTAACTATATCTGTTTATGAAAAGAGACAATATTTTCACAATAAATGTCTGGAAAATGATTTTTTTTTCCTTGTTTGTCAATAACTATTCCCATTTGTAATAAATTGTGTAACAATCATATTTATATAGCACCTATTTCTAGTATGCATCCAGTGTTTGCTTTATATAATCAGTTATCTCCAATTATGGGATAAAAGACTAATGTATTCTAATCTGGGTTAGGTTAGTCTTGCAGTGGTAACTGTAATAAACATCATATAGATCAAATGTACTATTACTGACACTTAAAAAAAAAAGATCTGAGGTAGTGTCAGTACCTCAATTACTCTCTGGTCCCCAACTCCATCCAAACATGTCAGCTTTGAGCATAAGCAATTAGCCAGGGCACCAGTTTGGCATTATTTTCCTTCGCAAATTGCCCTATCCGCAAGCATTCTTTTGTCAGGGTGCCTAGTACTTCTAATCAGCTATTACTAAGTTTTATTTTTTATCCTCATGTGACAGATTTCATAAGCTATAATGAAAAGCAAATTACTAAACTTCCTGGAGTCACTAGTCCTAAGGGCATATTCATACCCAATAGAGCTTCTATTGAAGGTAATAGTAGAAAAAAATCACCTGAAGGTTTTCCTGTTTCAGGAAAAACCAAAGATGAAGACGTTGTCAAGAGAATAGATCTAAAATGTGAATAAACTGAATAAATAATATTTGATGAGACAGCAAGTATCTCACAAAATCTCCATGGGATGCAACAGCAAAATGGCGAAAGGGAAGAAGTAGATTCCCTCAAACTATGCCAGATGGACATGAGCATGTCTGGGATACATTCAACAACTCATGCTTTACATGTGTGAAGGAAGAAGTATTCTAATACACTCTCCTCTCTCTCTTTGATCACCAGGTTCAACTCAACATTATGAAGGGGTTACCTTCCATTCACCTTGCCAGTAGTTACACTCTTCTTCATGTCCTCAGCCTTTTGCCTTCTTTTGCCCACTGCACTATTATAACCACATGGTCATCCTCTTCTCTCCCACAGCCTTACATTTCACCTTGTTCTGCTCTGCAGAAAACCTATTTTCAATCACCTCCTAGAGTCACAGTACCTGCATGCAAGTAGAGTAAATGCAACAAGCCCCCAGCAGTAAGGCAGCCATTCAGAAAGGCAGGTTAGCCAACCAGCCTACCCTGTCTCCCCCTCCCCTGGTTATTATAAACATCCATAAAAATCCTGTTAAACAGATATCATGCAGCACATCTGAGGGTTCCACAAGTTTGGATTATTTTGGATCAATTTATTATCCTTGCCATACCCCGAAATTCATCACCACCATCCCTGAGGAGTTCCCTGGGGAGCGCAGTTCAAGGCTGCTATTCAGAAAGCAGTAATTTGCTGTTTCCCCCTACTTGGATTTATATTGGCAGCTGCCTGTGCGTTCTACACAGTGGAGAGAATAACCTGATCATTTTAGATGATTTCATTCCATCAGTGACTTCTCTTTCAATATACCACAGTGTCACTTTCATACACAGCTTCTGTGCAGAGTATACCAATACTTCAAATATAGATTTGTACTGCAGTCTCCTTCTCAGGGAAGGCATGAGATGATAAATGATGCTCTTACCAGTGTTGTATTAGGATTATGCAAATGTAATTTAAGTGTTTACAAGCAGTTAATTCCTCTTAGCTATTGCATAGGTAAATCAAGGAGAGGCTCATAACAAACAACATAACTGTAAAAATATATATTTTTTGACGTACTCCTTATTAAAAGGAGACGGTATGGCCTCGTATGAATGTTGTGTCCACATACTAGCATAGCAAAATACTACAACGCTAGATAGACAAAGCATGACATAAAAAACAAAGAGGGGGAGCACCCAAACACTTTGCCTTGCTGCTAACCCCCATTCAACAGAACATCTAAGAAAATGCTCACTTTAAGAATATGAAAAGTCTTTTCAAGTCAACAAAGCTGTAACCACATATTTAAGCTACAGGTTATATTTAAATATTTTGCTGAAGTAAGGCCTTTTGCACGCTATGTTGATAAATGGTTTAGGAATTATTTAGATACATGGTTCAAAGCACTTAAATTATTCTATCAGTAATCAGAAACCATCCCATTTGCACTTGATCATCTCTACTCTCATTCTTCTACATTGCTGTATTCACTGTTAATAACCATAATTTATCTCCTGATACAGCCAAGCCATTAGGAAATGTATCTGTGGATTCATTCTTTAAATAAGATTAGGACATTTCTCTTGAACACTTGAACTAATCAAAAAATTATGTTAGCCCTCGCTGTTTAATGAGGAAAAGTATATTGCAGAAACATGACCCCCAGGACAAAGCCACAGCAAACCCAGACGGATTATACTAGCTCTTGGACACAAACTGATTTAACTCCAGCAACACCACAGCCAAAGAATTTAGAGAGTTCCATTGGATCATGAATCCTTTTTTTGATTCTAGACTAAGAATCTAGACTTTGACTGCAGTCAAACCAATCTTCATTATGATTTAAAATGCAAGTCCCTTGTAAAGTTCTAAAAGATTCTCATCAACTTCTAACAATAAATTTATCCATTTGAATCTTGTGATCCAGACAGAAGAGCTGCATTTCACTGACTTGAAAGTGATTAGGCGCTTAAGATTTTGTTCCCTGTTCACATATGTATATATAAAATGCTGAGAACAACTGAAGTAGCCTGTAGCTCTCAATGTATGCATACAGAACTCCTAAAACTGGAAAATCTGCATGAAGTAAGTCTCACTGATGCCTATAATAGTTGAAAACTTTTTTCAAACAATTAGAATCAGTAAAAACTTTAATGTCTAGGTGCAAAAATATTCCTAATTTAAAAGGGAAGTGTTGGGGCCTTAGTAAGAATA